>OX359295.1:1210000-1692500 GCA_947179395.2 Pulicaria dysenterica
TTAAATGTTGAACATAAAAAGCTATATTTGGACTTGTAATGGTCAAATAGATTAGTCTACCAATTAAACATCGGTATGGAGAGTTGGAGACTGATCTGTGAGAGGTTGACTAGTTTTAGTAGAAAGATGAACACGATGATCCATAGGACACGAATGAGGTTTAGCTGCAAGCAATCATGTATCTTCAAGCAACTGTAGAGCATAATGACGTTGACTAACAAATATGCCTTTAGAAGATCTTGCAATTTCTAAACCAAGAAAGTTTTTCAAATCTCCCAAATCTTTAAGCTTAAATTGAGAACTAAGTTTTGACTTTAGTTTAGCAATCTTAGATTGAGAAGCACTTGTGATGACTATGTCATCAACATAGACTAA
This sequence comes from Pulicaria dysenterica, assembly GCA_947179395.2. Lineage (NCBI taxonomy): Eukaryota > Viridiplantae > Streptophyta > Magnoliopsida > Asterales > Asteraceae > Pulicaria > Pulicaria dysenterica. Next base: position 1,210,376 of record OX359295.1, read on the forward strand.
CAGTGTAACATAATCAACACCATGCCATTTGAAAAACAAAGAATAACCAGCCTTAGATTGTTGAAAACCTTCAGATAACATAAAGGAAGAAAAATTGGCATACCACTGTCGTGAAGCTTGTTTCAAACCATTAATGGACTTGTGCAGCTTGCAAACTAATTTGGGTTGAACAGTTTTCTCCCCTTATTAAGATAACCCAAAGTACATCCATGTACACCTCTTCATCCAAATCCCCATTGAGAAATGCATTATTCACATCAAGTTGAATTAATGGCCAAGATTTTTGAGCAGCTAAAGTGAGCAGAACTTTAACTGAGACAAGCTTAGCAACTCGAGAGTAAGTGTCTAAAAAATCAACCCCTTCTTGTTGTGTGAACCCCTTAGCAACAAGACGTGCCTTGTATCTGTCTATGGTTCCATCAGTCTTACGTTTGATTTTATAAATCCACCTACATCCAACTGAATTTTTATCAGAAGGAAGAGGAACCAAACTTTATGTGTTGCTCGCTTCCATTGCATCTAGTTCATGTTGCATAGCTTCTCTCCATTCTTTACATTTAATTGCTTCATGATAGTATTTGGGTTCCTGTTCAGATGAAGTAGCTAACACAAATGATTTGTAAATGGAAGAGAGCTTATCATATGACAAATAATCAGATAGAGAATAGGAAACATTATTAGGAACAGTGGAGGTTTGGTTACAATGAAAATCCCGTAAGTAAGAAGGAGGATTGTGAGATCTGGTTGATTTTCGTAAATTGTGATGTGTGGGTTGAGAAGGAATATCATGGGTAGAATGAGGAAATTCAGAAACAGATTGAGACTCTGCATTGGAAGAAGGGTTGACAGATGTAGGAGTGGGTGTAAAAGTTGAGTTTTGTGTTGGTTGAGACTCAACATGATCAGAAACAGTGACTTTAGGAATGACAACTAATGGAAAAGCATCATTAGAAACAGATGAAGGTGATGAGGAAAAAGGAAATATATTCTCATGGAAAACAACATCTCTTGAAATTATGATTTTGTGAGAAGTAAGATCAAGTAACTTGTATGCCTTCATGCCAATAGGATATCCAATAAAGACACATGGCTGGGCTCTTGGTTCAAATTTTGTTCGATGAGAAGCAATGGTTGATGCAAAGGCAAGACAACCAAAAACACGAAATAAAGCATAATCCGGAACAGTAGAGTAAAAAGCTTCAAATGAAGACTTGTTATCAAGAATGTTAGAACCTAGAGGGGGGGTGTGTAACACTGTAACTTTTTAAACATATAATTTACTGCACGCGGAAGCTAAATACATATAATTATCTTAATTACATAATAGGTACAAAAAGATTTCACTTGTTTGATGTACAAAGACCGATACAGTGTTAATACAAAAACAGGCTCTTTCAAAAACTTGACATCAGAGTTTGGTCTGTCTATTTTCCCAGCCCAAAGCATCAAGCTCACCACGGAGAATCTGCAAAATAATCTAGTGGGGAATTAGCACAAAGCTAAGTGAGGGAACAAATATCTAAACATACACAAGACAAATATGCCCAAACCAAATAGTTCATGAATCTCAGGAGAACCGGCGGTGTTGCAAGCACCTACAACCAAGGTCGGCCAAAACCAAGGTTTACCGATAGCCTTGCTAACATGGATAACAGTACCATCCCCCTTGAGTACCTCAACGGTACTGCAAGATCATATACTGTAATCCCCCAAGCAATAGGCCCAACATCATACTGATCTCCAAATTAACATGTATATACAATCCAAACAAGAGCATTCCAAATAGGATATTAAATCCTGTATATCCGAAGATATAAATCCACTCACCAAAGTCTTCAAAACCTTGGCACACTCAGATGACTAAATTCACCGAGTCTTCTCAGTTCCTGAGATTGAAGTAACCCAAGTCAGTATTCAATTCCTAATACTGATCCAATAATAAATATCATATTTATTCATGATCTCATGTATATACACTTATACATATATATTCATCATACATAAACCCCAAACAGATATACAAATCATGTTTATCTTCAAATCATCAATTCCGACTAAGTTTAAATCTGATTACAGTCGGATTCCGAGTAAATACCCAATTCCGATAGAAATAGGGAATCCCGATTAACTCCAAATCCGAGAAAAGGCACAATCCGATAAAATACACAATCCAATAATATGCACAATCCGATAAAATCACAATCCGATAAGGTCACAATCCGATAAAAGAGTTAGGGCCAAATCCGATAAAAGAGTTAGGGCCAAATCCGAGTAAACTTCTATCGGATTCCGAGTCAAATGGCAATTCCGAGAGAATTGTTAAGGCATCACTGATAATTTAATCGGATTCCGATACTTCTATCGGATTCCGAGTCATACAAACCTCAAATCCGACAGAATCATAACTTCATGCATAAAATCTATGTTGGTCCCGAATGGATACTACAACAACAAATGTTTGTAGAAGGGGGGTTGAATACAAACTTTAGCAAATTAAATTTAAGAGACACACGGTTTACTTTTATATAATTCTTATTGACGTTAATCAAGAATTACATGAACTAGATGCGGAAAATCTAAGTTCAATAAAAGGTGGCAACTAATTTTGTCTAACACATAGACAATGCTAATCTTAAACAACTAATGTCTAAGACGTTCAACACATGAACAAGTTTGTTACACTGAAAGTAAAATGCTAACTCTTCTAATTCTCAACTTATGAGATTTCAGTGCTTTTCAACGCATTCGCTTTTTTTAGCATGTTTCCATGCACGAATATATATAGAAGCAAAGTGTGTCCGGGCTGATGAAGAGAGAAGGAGCAAAGGTACTTTGTTTAATAATATTATAATAGATAAAGTTAGTGGGTGAAAAGGTAAGTTAACTTTATACACAAAGTGTGTAAAGTGAACATACTTTTCAGTAATGAGTATACCCACTATCTATTATTATATTATTAAATTACTACCTTTATGTCTTGAGAAAGTAACCTTATCCTTCCCTGCTTGTGCTTTAATCGACACCATGCTTTCTGAAGATTTGACTTTACCAAGTATGGAGTTGCCAGCCATACTTAACATCATATCTTCGAGATCTTCTTTTCAAGAGTATCTTTCTCCTTTTCCAGGGGATAAAGATCTATCCTTTTTGTTTCTTTGCAGATACAAAAAGTGCTAAGTACTTTTACAAAGAAAGATCTAAGGCATAATAAGAACAACACATGTTCTGCCTTTGACTTTAAGAAAATATTACATAGAAAAGCTATTAACTGAGATATACAATAAAGACTCAGTTAACAGACACTGAACTACAAATATAATTTTGCTCAGCTAAGGATAAGTGTGAAAGACTCAGCTGACTAGATTTGCTCAGCTGATCAAATTGCTCAGCTGATAATACAAATCGTAGCAGCAGCTAATAAACTGATTAACTCAACTGTCAGCTGTTCCCAAGGGCTCAGCTAATCATTTGAGTATAGTCAGCTTATAAAGAAAAGATTGGATAAGTAGGAAATACCTTATCTGACAGATGGGAGGCATCAGATGACCAATGTGAGTGTGTCAGCTGATCCTTGACTGCTTAGCTGATCTTGAAATCTTCATCAGCTGATGGTTCTAGGCCATCAGCTGATCAGTGTGAATCCTCAGCTGATGCTTTTTGACTGATCTTTTCTTCTCAGCTGATCTTTCTGAAGCTGGTCCTTTGGCTGATACTCAGTGTTCAGCTGACACTATGATTCGTCAGCTGACACTTCTTTCTTATAATTTTCTTTAAGTCTAACATGAAAAACAACACATGTTTTTCATTTAACTAAGTCTAAACTGAATAAATGGTTTTGTTAACATCAAATCCTATTTTAATTAATAGACAGGTTTGATTTAGGTTTGATATTGCTATCTCCCCAACAATCTCCCCCTATTTGATGATGACAAAACTTTATCTTGTTTAAGAAGAATCAGTTTGACTAGGATTTGTAAAGATATAACTTTTAAGTGCAATTTGGTTACCTAGCTATCTGTTTTTGGTAACTCTTTTAAGTATGTTCCCTGATATTCTGTTTTTGGGAATCTTTTCATTTATGAAGTACCATTGTTCTGTTTTTGTGGTATCTTTTCTATCCTTTTTCTGTTTTTAGGATTTTTGATCTTTTCTATATTTACACTATGTGAGCTATCTACTAAGAGTCATTTATACTAGCATTTTAGCTAAGTAGTCCATGATCAAAGTTTCAAGCTTGATTACAGAACAAAGTATTTACATCAGAGTTTGTACAATGTAATCTAACTATGAGTTAAACTAAGTACAGAAGTTAAACTAAGCTAGGAATTTGAAAATTACAACTAGTCTAGTTATGAAGTGTCAGTTTTCTTCCCACCAAGGTTCTTCTTTCACATTCAGAAGTCTGTCTAGAGGATTTGCAGCCAGCAACTCTTCAGCTCTTGCTTGAATCAGACTTTCAAAATGTTCACTTCCTGTCTGTCCCCTTGTTGAAGTTGCAGCTTGAAAGATTAATTCTCCAGGGGCTCTTCCTAAGTCAGTTTCTCTTAGGAATCTCCAAACACCAGCTCTATCTTTGAAGAAAATCCCTTTCTCAGGTTCAGTTATGTACTTAAACATTTCTGGCTCAATGTTGGAGGGTAGAGCAGTGTTGAGATTTTCATATGCAGACAGGTAAGGATAATTAGGATTAAGTATGATCTGTTCAACAGGTACAAAAGCTTTGGAGGATTTCTTGAAGGCATCCTCAATCACATCAATGTGTTCCACAAATTGATCATGAGTGCATATCCTGTGGTAAACAGACATTCTGATCCAGTATTCGAATTTGTTTATGAACCTTGTGGAAATTTTACTTTTGGATTTAAGGAGGTGGTACAGAGTCTCAATCATCTCACTGAAGGAGAACAATTTGCAGTGATGAAGATAGACATTCTCTTGAGTTTGTCTTTCATCTCTTCTTACTAACCTGAGATATGGCCCTTCATCTGTTCCCTTATATGGAGTGACTCTGGAAATGAGATTTGGATCCTTTCTTTCTATCAAGTTCTTCTTGTTATCCAAGACCTCTTTGATCTCCCTTTCAGATTGCTGAGTTGTAACTCCAAAGTTGAACTCATGCAATGCTTGAATGGCTTCTCTGTGAGTTCTTCCTCTTTTAGGAACTTTCTTGATAGAAGGATCATCTTGCTGTGATGCAACCTGTGTTGGATGTGATTGAGAGGATAGTATGATGATTTCTTCTTCTTGTAATTCTCTCAGTTCATCATCAGTGACACCAACTGCAGCAGCAAGATCCTCAGTGGTAGTGAAATCCTGGTGTCTCTCTTTGGCTTTAAGAACTTCTTCAATGGTTGAACCAAGAGCAGCAGCCAGTTCACTTAACTCTCTGAGATTCTTATCTTCTTGATTTAGCACTTCCTCTTTTCTTTCTTCTTCTTCAATTTCCTCAGCAGTCATTATCTTCTTTCCTTTTCTTCTTGATGAACTGCTGGGAGTTGGTTGACTTGATTGAACTGGAGAGGAAGCTTGGACCGGTGGAGCTGTAGTGGAGCAGCTCTGCTTCCTTATGTTGAACATAGAGGACAAAGGCATTTCATCTTCATCATCATCATTAGAATCCTCAGATTGTAGTTCAATTGGAGCATAGGATTCACCTTGCTTTGATTTCTTTGTCCTTCTAGCCATTTGCTTTAGCCTTCTCTTTGGCCTTTGCTCTTCTTGAGCAGGTTGCTCCCCCTCAGATTTATTCTCCCCCTCAACAGCTGATCCTATTTCATCAGGGGTTGATGCATCCTCTGCTTGTAAAACAGACTTTGTCCTAACTGACTTCTCCCCCTTTTTGTCATCATCAGAGGAGGAAAAAACAGCAGGCTTTGCAGGGGCATCAGGAGTGGTGAAAGAATAAGGAGTTGGGGTAGGTGTAGAGGTAAAGGGTGGTATGGTTGAAGGTGAAGGTGAGGCAGTGGGAATGGGAGGCTGAGTGAAAGGTGGGGTTGAGTGTCTAAGGTGAGAGGGAATAGGAGAGAAAGAAGGAATGGAAGTTGAGATAAGAGGTTTTAGGCTGTTGATAGCTTCAGTGAGATTGGAGAATTCTCTCAGAGTATCACTGTGCCTTATCTTAGCACTAAAGCTGGACCTATTGACCTCAGTATCTATGTCTTTGAGGAGAGTGGGGATAGTGAGAAGAGATTCAGAAATGGTAATGGAGATATCAGGGGGTGAGGGTCTAAGGGTTTTGAGTTGGGAAAGGAGATTGGAAATGGTATGGTTTAAGCTAGAAATGGTTTGGACAGGTATAGGAGGGGAGGGTGTAGGAATATGAGTAGAGGTTTGGGTTAGAAGTTGATCTAGTTTGGTAAGAATAGGGGAAAGATCAACAGGGGCAGGGGTGGGTTGGGGTTTGTGTTGGTTGGCTTTAAGTGACTCAATCTCATTGGTTAGGTGAGAGATTTGAGTTTCTGTTTGAGTTTGGAAAGAGGTAAAGGAGGCTTGAAGACTATCCATCTTTTGAGAGATAGATAATAAGGTTTGAAGTAGTTGGGGTGAGGGTTCAGAAGTAGTAGAGGGAATGGGTTGGGTTGGAATTGATTGAGAAATTGTGCTTTGAACTGGAATGGATTGTGGTCCCTCACTTAGACCTTGGTATAGAGGCCTAAGATCACTGGGAACAGAAGTTGTACCCTGTACTAATGACTGGTTTATGAAACTAGTATTGACAGGTAGTGCACTAGTATGTGTAAGAATTGAATAAAAAACATGTGCAAGTAAGTGAGTGTGAGTGAGGGTTGTACTCAAAGGGGTATCCCTTATTACAGTAGCAAGTTGTTGTGAACTTACTAGGGGATAGGCTTGACTCAATTGAAGTGTAGACACAGTATGACCTTGGGAGAAGGTCTGTCTTTCAATGGTATCACCCTGTTGGGAGGGTGACCCAGATTGCAGCAATCCCATATTTACAGATGTGCCCTGTTGTGAGGACACACCCACTGGTTGTAGGGTTATATCAACTTCCATGAGCTCCCCCTCAAAATAAGAGATAGCTATAGGAGTTGAGGTCAGAGGTGCAGTGTGCATTTCCTCTGAGATAAGTGCAGTATGCACCATCTCTATTGACCTTGTTTCTATTTGGGTTGCAAAGTGAGTAGAACTAGCAACTGTTGGGAGTTGACTAGAGCTTGGCAGTTGTGGGGGTGTTACAACTAGATGTGAGGATGGGTTCTCATTGGTGGGGTCAACCAAATGAGTGTCCTCAGAGATTGAGAGTATACCTGTGATGTGTCTTGTTTTGCTGATCTCAATGAGCTCTTCCAGCTTATCAGAGACCTCTTCAGCATCAGGGACATCTTCATTTCCACTACTTGGTGCTCTATGAATAGAGTCACTTGATCCTTGTTGTTGATCAGGGTTGGGATAGGCAATAGTACCTCCAAGAGTTCTATTTGGAGAATTATCATCAGATTCTTCATCACTTTCATCAGTGCTTAGGTGTCCGGACCTCTTTGAAGTAGAGGAACTAGAGGGAAACATTTGTAATGGCATTCCATGTTGACTGGATGAAGTAGAACCAGATTGATAAGGCTCATCTCTCATGTAAAATCCACCAGCATCATCATTATGGCCATTACCACCATCACTGTCATCTAAATTTTCTCCTTCAAATATGGCTTCATCATGAGTAACAGATTGAGCCACTTCCTCAGTTACGACATCAGGGGACTCAGAATCATGAGCCACTTCTTCTTCATGCACTTCCTCCTCATCATTATCATTAGCAATATCAATGAGCTCTTGCATCTGTGCAGTGATTGCTGGACCCTGATCTTCCCTTATCAGATGAAAGATCTTTTGACCCATTTGTGGTATGGTCATTGTGTCCAAAACAGCAGCAATCCCCGTGTATTGTTCCCATTGAAGATGATGAAGTACAAGTAAGCTTAGGTACCTGATATAGGGAACAATAGTTCTGGTGGATTTCTTTGCAGTGCCAAGAGTGATCTTGTCCACCATCTCCGAGAATATGACTTGAGCAAAGTCAATATTCCTCCCTGTGACCAAGGCGTGCAGAATCATCAGTTCTGTTTGATTCATTTGGTCAAAACTTCCAGACTTATGGCCAAAGCACCGAGTGATTACACTTGCCAGGTACTTCCATGAGTGTCCCAGCACAGACAACTTATATTGACCATGGGTGACAGCTTCATTGTAGCCAATCAGGGGTAAGATCTCCAAGACTTGATCCATTTGAGCAAAAGGTTGATATGGAGCTAAGTTGGGCAGAGAGATGGCTTGACGAAGAGTATTGATATTGATGTTGATGTTGATTGTGCCATTTAGACATGTACAGGTAATGAGTTGTTGATCCGTATGGTACCTTGCAGTGTACCACATCTCACCGATAATGTTTGGAAAGATGAAGAAAGGATGGGCAGAGAGACATGGAAACAGGGGATGAGCATTTAAGAATGCTACCATTGGTTCGTATCCCTGGTTTTATTTATTTGTGGGAATTTCAGTGTTGATTAGAAAGTTGTTTGGGCGAATGGTGATTTCTGAGTTTGGTGCAACATTCTCACCAGCAATGGCAAGAGGAGTAGAAGTAGGATTGAAGATCACCATGATTACAGAGTGAAGAAATTGTAAGTGAAGAGAGCTTAGGGTTTGTAATTTTGAAGGGAAGAAGAGTGTTTGGGAATTTTGAAAGCACAAGAGATGAAAAACCGCTCGAAAACACCTTTATATCTTCCTTGGAACCCTAAACTGTCACCAAAATATATTTCAAAAAGTAACTGTCACTTCTGCAAAAAGGTAATAGACGGAATAGATATTAAATACACGGACAATAAACGAACAAATAAACTAAATGAAATAACCTAGTAACACAATAAATACAAATGAGAAATTAATAAAATAGGTGTGGGGACACAATATTTTTGACTTTTGAAAAACATCAGCTGACAGACGAGAGTGTCAGCTGATACATGTTGAGATAAAATAAGTGTCAGCTAATGAATGCACTTAGCTGAGCTTCTAAGTCTTTGCTGATGGTTTATCAGCTGAGGTATAGTGTCAGCTGATGGTCGTCAGCTGGCATGATTCCATTAGCTGATCTACCATAGGTAAAATATGTAGAAGCATAGATAAGTACTTCATTTTACACAAAAATAAAATTATTTTCTCACACACAATTAACTACCTAAGAATAGAATATATTACAAATTTAACATGCCAAGTTTGGATATTAGGAAGTTGAACCGAGACTCATCCAAAGGTTTTGTAAAAATGTCAGCTAATTGAACATCAGTGTTGATATAATGCATTGAAACTTTCTTTTTCTGCACATTATCTCTAAGAAAATGATGTCTGATTTCAATATGCTTAGTTTTTGAATGCAAAACAGGATTATTAGAGATAGATATAGCACTTGTGTTGTCACACAGAATTGGGGAGTTTTCAAACTGTAAGTCATAATCCAGTATTTGATTTTGCAGCCATAGCAATTGAGCACAGCAGCTTCCAGCAGCAATGTATTCTGCCTCAGCTGTAGAGGTTGAAACAGAGTTTTGTTTCTTGCTTGACCAGCTGACTAACCTTCCACCTAATAATTGACAACCCCCGGATGTACTCTTTCTGTCTAGTGTGCAACCTGCAAAGTCAGAATCAGTGTATCCAACTAACTCAAAATCAGAGTGTTTGGGGTACCAAAGACCTAGATTAGGAGTTCCTTTAAGATACCTGAAAATTCTTTTAACTTCAGCTAAGTGAGATTCTTTGGGATCTGCTTGGTATCTAGCACAAAGACATGTAGAAAACATAATATCTGGTCTGTTGGTGCATACATGGTCATACATTTAAAAGTGCACTCCTTGTTTTGATGATGATAAAAATATACACATGTGATACTATTGCTTATCAAAATTATTCATATGTTCATATCTATATTCTTAAAGAAAATTAACAAGCCTCAAATTGATGATCAAGTGAAGTACAAACAAGTAAAAGACTTCAATTCAACAAGAAAAGAAGAAATCAAGATAAATCAACATTCACGGTCGATACCACGGTCGACCATGAATCAACCGTCGCTGCTCAGCTCACAACTCTTAAATGTTGTTCCTCTTCAAGTCAACCGAACTCGTACTTAACAAGTGAAGATGATATCTTCAAAGCCGATGACGAAGATATCTACAAACAAGAGTTCGAATTATATGAGCTTACAAATAAAATAATTAAATTAGTTTATGTTTATTTTTATAAAAACTTTATAAAAATGACAAAGATTTTATAAAACTCAATTGTGTTGGTTGATTAAATCTAAGACTTCCTATTTTAAGCAAATAACAAACACAATCCTACTTTGAAACAATACACCACCATAATTAGCAAAGGAATCTCCCAAAGGGGTAAAATTCCAACATGCTTTGTGTATTGGTTTCCAAACTTCCATATATGTGTTTAAATTCAAACTTTAAGAGTATGGGATCAACCAACCTTTTGAACATATACTTTTTAGTTGATTTTTATGGTAAAAATGAGTTGAGTGTGGTTTTAAATAAAGTCCAACGTCTATATTGCAAAGAACAAGAAAGTTTAGGTACCTCACGGTTTTAGCCACGGTCGACCGTGGATCGACCGTGAGGGTACTGGACAGCTTTTGGACTTTCACCTTTTTCCTTATTTAAACCAACTCAAACCTCATTTTTTAGTATCTCTTGCACAAGCAAAAACACATAACATATATTCTTATCTTGTGAGCTCATATTCTTTGATAATTCATCTATCATTCAAGATCAAGAATCAAGCAAGAGCAAAGCTTTCAAAGCTTAAACACTACATCATCTTTCTATATATTTTGTAATAGTGTAAGGATCAACTCTAGCCTTTCAAATTAGAGTGAAGTAAGGATCATCTCTAGCCTTTAGAATTAGAGAGAAGTAAGGATCAACTCTAGCCTATAGAATTAGAGTGAAGCAAGGTTATCTTTACCTTACTTGCAAGTTTGAAGTGTTAATTCTTGCAAGTGAAAAAGAGAAGTGTAAAAGGTTTATCTCTACCTTCAAAGAGAGAAGCTAGTGGAGCAAACTCTTGGTGGGTGAGGCCAAGGAGTGGATGTAGTGCAAGTTTGTTAACACTTGCATGAACCACTATAAATCTCTTGTCTACTAATTGGTGATATCTCTCTACCTTTATTCTCTTTATTTCAAGTATATATATTTGTTGTGTTATAAACTTCAAGAAAAATATTTTTAACACAACTTACAAATTTTATAAGTGTAAAAATTGGTAAACTAAGTTAAAGAACATATTCACCCCCCTCTAGGTTCCAACATGGTCTACTTGCAGTGAGGTACAAAAGAGACCCTATCATACCTCTATAAGCTGTAATGTTCACTGATTTACCATCAGTGTCCTTTCCAAGCTTTAAGGCAGTGGACATGGGTGTTTTCATTGAAGAACAATTTTCAAACTCAAATTTATTAAGTAAGTCATTTACATAGTTTGTTTGATGAATGAAAATTCCATCAACCTCTTGTTTAATTTGAAGACCTAGAAAATAGTTTAATTCACCCATCATACTCATTTGATAGTTATCAGACATGAGTTTGGAAAACTTTTTGCAAAGATCAACATTTTTAGACCCAAATATTATATCATCTACATAAATCTGTACAGGAATCACATCACCCTTGAATTTTCTTATAAACAAAGTGCTATCTATGCTTCCTCTAGTAAATCCTTTAGTGGTTAGAAAAGAAGAGAGGGTATCATACCAGGCTCTTGGAGCTTGCTTCAGACCATACAAAGCTTTGTTCAAGAAGTATACATGATCTGGTTTGCTTGCATCCTCAAAACCTGGAGGTTGTTTGACATACACCTCTTCCTTCAATTCACCATTGAGGAAGGCACTCTTAACATCCATTTGGAATACTTTGAAGTCTTTGAAGGCAGCATAAGCAAGAAATAGTCTTATTGCTTCAAGTCTTGCAACAGGGGCAAATGTTTCATCATAATCAATACCTTCTTCTTGACAATACCCTTGTGCAACTAATCTTGCCTTGTTTCTGATGATCAGCCCTTGTTCATCCATCTTGTTTCTGAACACCCACTTAGTACCAATGATGGATTTGTCCTTTGGTCTTGACACCAAAGTCCATACATTGTTCCTAGTGAATTCAGCCAATTCTTCTTACATGGAATTTATCCAGTGAGGATCACTTAGAGCTTCATCTACCTTCTTTGGTTCAATCATAGAAACAAAACCTGTGTACAAACAGAAATTACAAGCTTTTGATCTTGTTAGTACAGGTGCTTCTATGTTACCTATGACCTGATCAATTGGATGATTTCTGAGGTCCTTATAGGCATTTTGGATTCTGGGAGAGTTTGGATTTCTTTAGATTAAGGGAGTTGAAATTCTTTGGATTGGATCAGCTGATGAGACTTTTGGTTGATCAGCTGACAGAATTTCTTGATTACAATCTGATGAGACTTCTACTGATGAGGGAAAGTTTGATATGGAATTAGAGTTCATTGATGTTGAATCATGATTCCATTCATTTAGTAAAAGTGTGGGTTGGTTTAGGATAGAATGTGCAGAGGTGTTTTGTTCAATCGGAACAGGTTCATCTAAGTCATCTATGTCAGCTGATGAGATTGGATCAGCTGATGGGAGTGGATCAGCTGATACTGGAATGTTGTTTTCAGTATGCAACAAATCATTAAATTCCTCACCTGTAGATGGATTAGTAGAACAGGAAGCAACAAAGTCATTTTCATTAAAACTTACATTGATTGATTCTTCTATGACCTTTGTTCTGATGTTGTAAATTCTGTAAGCTTTGGAGATCACAGAATATCCAACAAACACACCTTCATCAGCTTTTGGTGCAAATTTTTACTCAGAATGAAACACTGACACCCAAAGATGTGTAGAAATCTGATGTTGGGCTTCCTTCCCTTGAGCACTTCATAAGGAGTCTTGTTGTGCCTATTTATTATAAGAGATCTGTTCTGAGTAAAACATGCACAGCTGACAGCTTCAGCCCAGAAGTTGAATCCTAACCCACTCTCACACAGCATGGTTCTTGCAGCTTCAATCAAAGTTCTGTTTCTTCTTTCAGCTACACCGTTATGTTGTGGAGTTCTTGGAGCAGAGAAGTTTTGAGATATACCTTTCTCATCACAGAAACCTTCAAGAGTTTGATTTCTAAATTCAGTTCCATGATCACTTCTAAGCATCCTTACCAGATTGCCATTGAGCACTTCCATCTTTCTAATAAAGCTTATAATTTCTTCAGCAGCCTCACTCTTTGCTTTTAGGAAGATGACCCAAGTGTATCTTGAAAATTCATCAACCATTACCAATGCATACTTACTTCCACCAATACTAGAAGTAGCAACAGGACCAAATAGATCCATGTGCAACATGTAGAAAGGTTCAGTAATGGAGAAGGCTTGCTTAGATGGAAACGAAGTCTTGTGCTGCTTTCCCTTCTCACAGGCAGAGCAAGGTTTAGGCTTAACATACGTCAGTGAAGGTAGTCCTGACACTAGTTCACCCTTGCTCAAATTGTTAATGTTTTTGAAGTTTAAATGGGAAAGCCTTTTGTGCCATAACCAGTTTGTGTCAGTTACAGACTTGGTATACAAACAGGTTAACTTGGATGGATCACCAGAGGACATATCAAGAGTATATACATCCTTGGTTCTCTATGCACAAATTATTGTTTTACCTTCTTGATCTAAAATGGAACCACCTGTCTTTGTAAAGAGGACTTTATGATCACCATCACATAACTGACTTATGCTGATGAGATTGTACTTAAGCCCTTTAACATATGATACCTTGGACAAGGTTAGGTTCCCATTATGAAGTTCTCCGTAGCTTTTAGTTTGCCCACAATTGTTATCACCAAAGGTTACTCTTGGACCTTTTTTTTTCTTGTAATTACTAAGCAAAGCTTTACAACCTGTCATGGTCCTTGAACATCCACTGTCAAGATACCATGTGTTCAGACCCTGCATAGATGTGATTGAAAGAAGGTTAGTGACATTTGGGCATCCACATTTAAGTGGACCCCTGTGGATTGCACCTAGCCATCCACTTTATATTAGGTTGTTTATGAATGAGAGAAACAGCTGTGTTATCATTATCAGTCCACTGTCTTGAGTTACCTTCTAGAGAACAATTACCTGCCTTATGTTCTTTGCTCCCACATTTATAACATTTTTGATTTTTGGAGCCTTTAACATGTTTTGGTAATTGTCTAAGAGATGTCTTAACTGTTTTTTGTTGACTATGGGTCATCAGCTGACAGATTTTACCATTCAGCTGTTGCAGCTGATTTACTGATTCTATAAACTAATAAGGTCTTTGTTTACAGTCACCTTAGGTTGACCCTTAGTTAAAATGAGTTTTTGATCAACTTTAGGTGTGGCAGACTTAGACTCTTTGTAAACAAAATGTCCTTTTCCATTAGTTTCTCCTATTAAAAGAGTTTGAAGTGATGTTTGATCAGCTAAACAAACAGAAGAGGATCCATGATCAGCTGACAGGCTATCAACTGAGTAGTTATCATCTACTTTTTGATCAGCTGATGTAACATCATTAGCTAAAGAATTTTCAGTCAGCTGAGTTCCTAAATTTAATGTATCAGTTTTCAAGGTTTGACAACAGAATGTCTCTTTGGTATCAACAAATGATTCCATTCCTTTACTTACTTCCTTTACACTTAAATTTTCAGTGCTTTTGCTCTCTGTTAAGACAATAGAACTTGAACCAACTTTTGAAGAGGTTAAGTCTTTCAGTTGAGTACTTTTACTTTTGACAAATCTGTTAGTGATAATACTTTTTCCTTTTACGATCTTTTGAAAAGTAAGAGGTAAAATATCAGCTTTTTCTAAGATATTTATGTTCTTGCTAAAATCAACACAATGAGCAGCTTGGGAATAATTTCCACCAATAATAGCTTGAACTTGTTTTGGAATCTGCTCATTGACACACTGAGTGGTCTTCTCAGCAGAAACACACCAAGATCTAACTACTTTTTGAAGGTCATTAAACTTTATTGTTGCTTCATAGGTTTCTTTTACCAAGATCTGATTAAGTATCTTTTGATTAGCTAAATCATCTTCCAGTTTTGTCATTTGTTTAAGTTTCTCATCTTTAAGACTTAATCTCTCTTTTAGTGATTCTATTTCTAATTTTAGCTTCTTTTCTCTTTGAATATTTGACTGAAACTCAACACACAGATAATCAAACATAGTGTTCTTTTCATTATCTTCATAGTTAATAAATT
This sequence comes from Pulicaria dysenterica, assembly GCA_947179395.2. NCBI lineage: Eukaryota > Viridiplantae > Streptophyta > Magnoliopsida > Asterales > Asteraceae > Pulicaria > Pulicaria dysenterica. Next base: position 1,225,672 of record OX359295.1, read on the forward strand.
TTCCAACCTGATACATAGAAGAGGGATCCCAGTCAGGAGAAGTACAAGCTTTAGTAGCTTTCTTCATATCCTCATCAAAGGAACTTGTACTTGCTGTGTTGGCCATCAAACTGAACTGAGCTGTGAGGACCTCATCTTCATCACTTGAGAGATCTTCCTCAGCCCAATCTTCTTCTTCAGCAACCAGCACCCTGTTCTGAGCTTTCTTCTTTTTCTTGTCAAGGACAGCAGCAAGAAGCTTCTTATATTTGACTTCATAATCAATCTTGCTGTCTGAGCTTGAGGAACCCTTGAAGCCTGTGTTTCCTTTGAACTTACATTCACTGGCATAGTGACCAGTCTTGGCACAAGAGAAACAACCTTCAGAAGCCTTTGGTTTTGACATGGCTCTTTCTCCTTTGAAGGGTTTCCTTTCAAACCTCTTGACACCCTTTCTTTTCAAGAAAGGTTTGAACCTTTTAACCAACATGGCAGCCTGCTCAACAGCAGCTTCAATGCTGTCCATGTTCTCCAGAACTTCATCCCCATCAGCCACTTGCTCTTCATCAGAAGATTCCTCCTCTTCCTCCTCATAACTGGACTCATCCACAACTGCGGCAAAACTCCTAGATCTTGTATCCTTAGACACAAGGGCAGTAGTTGGAGTTTTTGCAGCCTCCTTCATATCCTTGGTAGAGAGTTTCCTTTGTTTCACTGATTGTTCATGATTCATAAGATTTCCATATAAACCAACCAGTGAAAGACCCTTGATTTTCTCATCATGTTTAAGCACAGTGATAAAATGATCCCAAGATTCTGGGAGAGAGTCTAGAAACTTGTTTACAAGTTCCTTATTGCTTTTGTGAACATCTGCCCTTCTTAAGTCATTAATGAGGCAGTTGAACCTGGTGTAAGTCTGAGTGAGACTTTCACCTTTATGAGCAAAGAAGAACTCATATTCTCTAACCAGAAGGAGTTTCTTGTTCTCCTGCACTTCTTCAGTGCCTTCATATGCAACAGTCAAAGTGTCTAGCATCTCTTTTGCAGATTTACAGTTAAGAACTTGATGATAGACATCATTTGGTAGTGCAGAGACTAAGGCTGTTCTTGCTTTAACATCAAGATTAACAAGCCTTTTGCCTTGATCAGACCACTGATTTATAGGTTTTATAATCAGTCTTTCAACAGCAGGAGCTTCATCAGTTGCTTCAGTTACTTGGATAGTTGAGGAAGGAACATAAGGACCTTCAGTAACAGTTTTAAGCATCACATCATCAACGCTTGACATATAGAGAAGAACTCTACTCTTCCAGAGAGAGAAGTTCTCTCCATCAAATATAGGACACCTTGTGAGTGAACCATTGTTAGAAAAACCATTTGAGACAGCAACAGAGGTGGCCATTTTGTAGTGTGGGGTAGAAGCAGTTGAAGAGTAAGCAAAACAGATCTTAGATATGAATTATCTAGCCTGCTCTGATACCAGTTGTTGGTCCCGAATGGATACTACAACAACAAATGTTTGTAGAAGGGGGGTTGAATACAAACTTTAGCAAATTAAATTTAAGAGACACACGGTTTACTTTTATATAATTCTTATTGACGTTAATCAAGAATTACATGAACTAGATGCGGAAAATCTAAGTTCAATAAAAGGTGGCAACTAATTTTGTCTAACACATAGACAATGCTAATCTTAAACAACTAATGTCTAAGATGTTCAACACATGAACAAGTTTGTTACACTGAAAGTAAAATGCTAACTCTTCTAATTCTCAACTTATGAGATTTCAGTGCTTTTCAACGCATTCGCTTTTTTTAGCATGTTTCCATGCACGAATATATATAGAAGCAAAGTGTGTCCGGGCTGATGAAGAGAGAAGGAGACAAATGTACTTTGTTTAATAATATTATAATAGATAAAGTTAGTGGGTGAAAAGGTAAGTTAACTTTATACACAAAGTGTGTAAAGTGAACATACTTTTCAGTAATGAGTATACCCACTATCTATTATTATATTATTAAATTACTACCTTTATGTCTTGAGAAAGTAACATTATCCTTCCATGCTTATGCTTTAATCGACACCATGCTTTCTGAAGATTTGACTTTACCAAGTATGGAGTTGCCAGCCATACTTAACATCATATCTTCGAGATCTTCTTTTCAAGAGTATCTTTCTCCTTTTCCAGGGGATAAAGATCTATCCTTTTTGTTTCTTTGAAGATACAAAAAGTGCTAAGTACTTTTACAAAGAAAGATCTAAGGCATAATAAGAACAACACATGTTCTGCCTTTGACTTTAAGAAAATATTACATAGAAAAGCTATTAACTGAGATATACAATAAAGACTCAGTTAACAGACACTGAACTACAAATATAATTTTGCTCAGCTAAGGATAAGTGTGAAAGACTCAGCTGACTAGATTTGCTCAGCTGATCAAATTGCTCAGCTGATAATACAAATCGTAGCAGCAACTAATAAACTGATTAACTCAACTGTCAGCTGTTCCCAAGGGCTCAGCTAATCATTTGAGTATAGTCAGCTTATAAAGAAAAGATTGGATAAGTAGGAAATACCTTATCTGACAGATGGGAGGCATCAGCTGACCAATGTGAGTGTGTCAGCTGATCCTTGACTGCTCAGCTGATCTTGAAATCTTCATCAGCTGATGGTTCTAGGCCATCAGCTGATCAGTGTGAATCCTCAGCTGATGCTTTTTGACTGATCTTTTCTTCTCAGCTGATCTTTCTGAAGCTGGTCCTTTGGCTGATACTCAGTGTTCAGCTGACACTATGATTCGTCAGCTGACACTTCTTTCTTATAATTTTCTTTAAGTCTAACATTAAAAACAACACATGTTTTTCATTTAACTAAGTCTAAACTGAATAAATGGTTTTGTTAACATAAAATCCTATTTTAATTAATAGACAGGTTTGATTTAGGTTTGATATTGCTATCTCCCCAACAATCTATTTCTAACTTAAATCTTACTGATTTCATGCATACAAGTTATATATGTTTCCAAAAATCATTCTAAACATATAATGAACATAATATATCATCAAAATCTAACATACATTCATCCTAAGATCATCAAATCATCAAAAACAATCGGTATTCATATATATATATATATATATCAAAACCGAACATATAAACAAATAACCAACTATAAATCAGTAATCTAACCTCTAGATGATTTCAAATAATCACTATAATGCAAGCAAGATGGAAGTTGATTTTCTTTTCTTCCTTTCTTTCTTCTTTCTTCTCGGCCGAGAGCAACCCAAAGAAACACACACAAACACACTTTGTTTACTTCTACAAGAAATGAAGTATGGAGGGGGAGTGGTAGCTAAACCCACCAATCGGCCATACCCTCCCCAACAACCCAAATATTTATTTAAAAGAAATTATTTATCTAAATCAAATAATATCACAAGATAACAATATCCCAACAATTTAATAATTAACACATAATCACAAATAATTCACATAAACCAATTAAATCTCAAGATTAATTAATTAATTACCTTAATTAATCTAGGCCGGTAAAGAGGGTGTTACAAATCTCTCCCTCTTAAGAAGATTCCGTCTTCGGAATCTCTTTGCTCTCAAACAAAGAAGGATACCGGCTTTTCATCTCAGCTTCAGTCTCCCAAGTCAAATCTGAACCCAAACTATGTTTCCATTTAACCAGAACCATGGGTATCTGTTTCTTTCTCAACTTCGTGACTTTACGATCCAGTAGCTCTACTGGTTTCTCAATAAGTTTCTGATTCAAATCCACACGAAGATCCTGAATTGGAAGAACCTGTGTCTGATCCTCTACATTACACTTGCGCAAATAACATACATTGAATGTATCATGAATACCCGCTAATTCATCAGGAAGTTCCAAAGCAACTGCCTGATCGCTAACCACTCGTCTGATTTTGAAAGGACCAATGTAACGGGGAGCCAACTTCCCGCGTTTACCAAATCTGATTACACCCTTCCAAGGAGATACTTTCAAATAAACCATTTCCCCCTCGACAAACGATACTGGTCGACGTCGCGGATCAGCATACATTTTGTGTCTATCTCTTGCAGCTTTTAATTTCTCACGAGCAATAGCAACCTTATCAGCTGTCATCTGTACAATATCAGGCCCTGCAAATTTCTTTTCCCCAGCTTCTAACCAACAAGTCGGAGTTCTACAAGGACGACCATATAACATCACGGAGGCATACCAATACTGGAATGATAGGAATTGTTGTAAGCAAATTTAACCAAAGGCAAATGTGAATCCCAAGAACCCCCAAACTTTAACACACATGCCCGAAGCATATCTTCTAGCGTCTGAATAGTTCTTTCTGACTGACCATCTGTCTGCGGATGATAAGCTGTACTCAAATTTACCCTGGATCCCAATTCCTGTTACAATCTGTTCCAGAAGTTAGACACAAACCTCGAATCTCTATCCGACACAATGGACAATGGAACTCCATGTCTAGATACTGTCTCATCAATGTACAATTGAGCCAGTTTACTTAAAGGTGCCGTTTCAGCAGTAGCAAGAAAATGTGCACTTTTGGTCATTCTATCGACTATAACCCAAATCATATCATAACCTCGTTGAGTTCATGGAAGTTTAGTTACAAAATCCATCGTAATGTGATCCCACTTCCACTCAGGTATATCTAATTGATTCAATGATCCGTACGGTTTCTAATGTTCAGCTTTAACTTGAGCACAAATGTGACACATCCCAACATATTTCGCAATATCTGTTTTCATTGTCGGCCACCAATATCGATTCTTTAAATCAAGGTACATCTTTGTACTACCCGGATGTATCGACAATCTAGATTTATGAGCCTCATTTAGAATTAATTCCCTCAAGCGACCAAATTTCGGTACCCACACACGCGTATGATAAACCTTCAAACCACGTGAATCTGAAGTTAACTCATGTTGTCGTTTGATCATTAGTTCATCCTTCAAGTTCTCATCTTTCAAAGCTTCAAGCTGAGCAGCCAAAAGTTGATCCACTAAATTAGACTTGATTTACAATCGCATAAATTTTACAGTATCCGAAGATCCCTTTCTGCTGAGTGCATCTGCAACTACATTAGCCTTTCCAGGATGATACTGAATATCGCAATCATAATCCTTGATCAATTCTAACCAACGACGCTGTCTCATATTCAATTCCTTCTGAGTGAACACATACTGCAGACTCTTACGATCAGTACAGATAATACATTTGGTTCCATACAGGTAGTGTCTCCACAGTTTCAAAGCAAATACCACTGCTGCTAACTCCAAATCATGAGTCGGGTAATTTCGTACATTCGGTTTCAACTGTCTCGAAGCATACGCAATTACTTTACCTCTCTGCATCAAAACACAACCCAACCCAGCATGCGAAGCATCACAATAGACCACAAAATCTTCTGAACCCTCTGGCAATGAAAGGACGGGAGCCTGACACAACAACTGTTTCAACATCTGGAAAGCATCTTCCTGAGATGAACCCCACTGAAAAGGAACATTTTTCCGAGTCAACTTAGTCAACGGACAGGCAAGCTTAGAAAAATCTTTAATAAACCTGCGATAATAACCCGCCAATCCAAGAAAACTCTTTATCCCTGTTGGTGTTTTCGGAGCACTCCAATTCATCACTGCCTCAATCTTGGACGGATCTACTTTGATACCTCCTTGACAAATCACATGCCCTAGAAATTGAACTTCTCGCAACCAAAATTCACATTTTGAAAACTTGGCATATAATTTGTTTTTTTTTTAGAATTTCCAAACCCTGCCTCAGGTGCTGATCATGCCCATCCTCTGTTTTCGAATACACCAGAATATCGTCGATGAACACAATAACAAACTTATCTAGAAAAGGCCTGCACACCCGATTCATCAAATCCATAAATACTGCAGGAGCATTTGTCAAACCAAATGGCATCACCAAGAATTCGTAATGACCATATCGAGTACGGAAAGCAGTCTTAGGTATATCCTCCTCTGCTACCCTGACCTGATGATAACCAGATCGCAGATCAATCTTTGAAAAGTAGGAAGCCCCTTGTAACTGATCAAACAAATCATCGATTCTGGGCAACGGGTACTTTTTCTTGATGGTTCTCTTGTTCAGATCCCTGTAATCAATACACATACGAAGAGTTCCATCTTTCTTCTTCACAAACAGTACTAGTGCACCCCACGGCGAAGAACTCGGACGGATAAACCCCTTATCAAGCAAGTCTTGTATCTGAGTCATCATCTCCTGGATCTCAGATGGAGCCAAATGATACGGAGCTTTCGCAATCGGTGTGGTACCCGGTACCAATTCTATCTTATACTCAACATCCCGTACAGGTGGTAACCCTGGTAGATCATCTGGAAATACCTCCGGATAATCGGAGACAACACGAACATCGGTAGCAGGTCGCTTCTCTTTTTTCACATCAATAGCGTAAGCCAGAAAAGATGCACACCCTTTGGCTAGAGATTTTCTAGCCTTCATATACGAGATGATTGGAAAAGAAGATCGAGATCTATCCCCACGAGCCACGACATGCGACCCGTTAGCCAAAGGAATAGTAATCAGTTTCTTATGGCACTGGATACTAGCCCTATGGTGACTTAACCAATCCATGCCTAATACTAAGTCAAACCCCGGAATAGGCATCAGCAAACAGTCTACAGGCAAACTAGTACCATCAATGTCTATAGACACCCCAGTCACAGAAGAAGTTACAGGCACTAACTTACCATCAGCTACTTCTACTTCTAAAGGAGAAGCAATAACAGTAACAGATAGTTTCAGTTTGCCACATAAAGATACAGACATGAAAGATCTATTGGCACCAGAATCAAATAACACACGAGCAGGCACATAGTTTACAATAAACATACCCGTGATCACATCACTGTCATCAGTAGCCTCTGTAACAGTCATCTTGAAGGCTCTCCCTTCCGCAGAAGGTGCAACCTTTCTCTTCTGACCTGCAGAAGATGATCCCCCGACATTGGCTACCCCCTGCCCCGTCCCCTTTGACCTCGGTTTAGTGCAGACTCCAGCTCTATGACCTTCTTCGTGACAATTCCAGCACACATTTGTATTAAACCGACAAGCTGATGGTTCGTAGCCAAATACACCACAACGCATACATCGCTTCGTCTGTGATGTGCATGGACCAGTATGACTAGTATTGCAGGGTTTACACCACGACTTGTTCTGATATGACCCCGAACCTTTTGATTTCTGATCACCCCGATGCTGGTTATTCTGCCACTTGCCCTTATTTCCACCCTGATTTCCACTGGACCTGTGAGACGACCCTTTCTCCCGATTAATTCTCTCCCGAGCTTTCACGTCACCCTCAGCAGCTCGTGCAACCGTAAACGCCTGTACCAACGATGTTGCCATCCGAGTGTTACCCCTATATTCCGGCAACAGTGCTTGCAAAAAATGATCTATCTGCGATGGTTCATCGGGTACCCACTGTTTAGCAAACCTCAGCTTCTCGTTAAACTTTGCAATCAGCTCATCCACTGACATCTTGTCATCCTGAGCTAGATCCATGAACTCCCGCTTCACCTTAGCTAAATCATAGGTATTACAGAATTGCTCGCAGAATTTTGTTTGAAATTGATCCCAAGAAACAGAATTCACAACTTCCCTAGATAGATGAGTAGTTAAAGAATCTCACCAGGTTGCAGCTTGACCCTTCAACCTCCGAGTTGCAAAAATAACCCTATCGGATTCCTCACAATTGTATGCATCTAAAGCCTTCACCATCTCCCTTAACCAACTCAAGGTATCACTTGTGTTTGAGCTTCCAGAATACTCAGGTGGTTGGCAACCCATGAAATCCTTGTATTGCCCTTTCGGTTTAGAGCCTCCTTGAGTTGGGTACCATGGAATGAAAAAGTTTTGCTGTTGTGGTGGGTGCTGCTGTTGGGGTTGTGATACAGGTGGTATTGTAACGAATGGTAAAGAACCAAATGGTGTTGACACTGTATTTAAAGGTGCAGCAGAGAAAACAGGAGGTGGTAGTGACTGGGTAAATAAAGCTGACTCCCTGGGCAATTGAGTGGTCTGAGTTTGATAAGAGAACTGAGTCTGATGTTGCTGCTGTTCCAACTCCTGAACCCGATCTCTCAAACTTTGCAGAGTATCTTCCAATTGCAACACATAATCTTGTTGATCAGATTCATCGTTGTGGGAAGTACCGGCCCGGTGGTGCTGCTCATTGACTGCCGTAGAGGACTGGTGATTTCTTCCAGAGGACGCAGGGGTAGTTGTCTGGTTCACGTTATCAACCATTTGCTATGCTATACACAGCATCTCACCAATTGTTAGATATAATCCGTTAGTATAAACACTAACCACCCTCAAAGCTACACTACTAATTACCCACCCTGGGAATACTGGACTGACTAGAGCCTCGGTTCAAGTATTGCACAAATCATTCATGCAAATCCTCAAACCAGGGCTCTGATACCAACTTGTAACATTGTAACTTTTTAAACATATAATTTACTGCACGCGAAAGCTAAATACATATAATTATCTTAATTACATAATAGGTACAAAAAGATTTCACTTGTTTGATATACAAAGACCGATACAGTGTTAATACAAAAACAGGCTCTTTCAAAAACTTGACATCAGAGTTTGGTATGTCCATTTTCCCAGCCCAAAGCATCAAGCTCACCACGGAGAATCTACAAAACAATCTAGTGGGGAATTAGCACAAAGCTAAGTGAGGGAACAAATATCTAAACATACACAAGGCAAATATGCCCAAACCAAATAGCTCATGAATCCCAGGAGAACCGGTGGTGTTGCAAGCACCTACAATCAAGGTCGGCCAAAACCAAGCTTTACCGATAGCCTTGCTAACATGGATAACAGTACCATCCCCCTTGAGTACCTCAACGGTACTGCAAGATCAGATACTGTAATCCCCCAAGCAATAGGCCCAGCATCATACTGATCTCCAAATTAACATGTATATACAATCCAAACAAGAGCATTCCAAATAGGATATTAAATCCTGTATATCCGAAGATATAAATCCACTCACCAAAGTCTTTAAAACCTTGGCACACTCAGATGACTAAATTCACCGAGTCTTCTCAGTTCCTAAGATTGAAGTAACCCAAGTCAGTATTCAATTCATAATACTGATCCAATAATAAATATCATATTTATTCATGATCTCATGTATATACACTTATACATATATATTCATCATACATAAACCCCAAACAGATATACAAATCATGTTTATCTTCAAATCATCAATTCCGACTAAGTTTAAATCTGATTACAGTCGGATTCCGAGTAAATACCCAATTCCGATAGAAATAGGGAATCCTGATTAACTCCAAATCCGATAAAATACACAATCCGATAATATGCACAATCCGATAAAATCACAATCCGATAAGGTCACAATCCAATAAAAGAGTTAGGGCCAAATCCGAGTAAACTTCTATCGGATTCCGAGTCAAATGGCAATTCCGAGAGAATTGTTAAGGCATCACTGATAATTTAATCGGATTCCGATACTTCTATCGGATTCCGAGTCATACAAACCTCAAATCCGACAGAATCATAACTTCATGCATAAAATCTATTTTTAACTTAAATCTTACTGATTTCATGCATACAAGTTATATATGTTTCCAAAAATCATTCTAAACATATAATGAACATAATCTATCATCAAAATCTAACATACATTCATCCTAAGATCATCAAATCATCAAAAACAATCGGTATTCATATATATATATATATATATATATATATATATCAAAACCGAACATATAAACAAATAACCAACTATAAATCAGTAATCTAACCTCTAGATGATTTCAAATAATCACTATAATGCAAGCAAGATGGAAGTTGATTTTCTTTTCTTCCTTTCTTTCTTCTTTCTTCTCGGCCGAGAGCAACCCAAAGAAACACACACAAACACACTTTGTTTACTTCTACAAGAAATGAAGTATGGAGGGGGAGTGGTAGCTAAACCCACCAATCGGCCATACCCTCCCCAACAACCCAAATATTTATTTAAAAGAAATTATTTATCTAAATCAAATAATATCACAAGATAACAATATCCCAACAATTTAATAATTAACACATAATCACAAATAATTCACATAAACCAATTAAATCTCAAGATTAATTAATTAATTACCTTAATTAATCTAGGCCGGTAAAGAGGGTGTTACAGGGTGAATATGTTATATGTCCACTTTTTGAAGTTTTTAACAATGTTTGCAAGAATTTAAATAGTTAGAGTAAGAAGGATGTCACCAATGTAGAGACTTGAACACAAAGATTTATAGTGGTTCAAGCAATGGTTAACAATCTTGCTCTACATGTAACGCCACCTCTAACGAGTTTAAAATTAGAGTTAATTTAAACTTTTTAAACAACGATTATCAAAAGTGTTGCAGCGGAATTAAACACCATTTACAAACACAACAAGTTTGACTCGGCTAATTAATTACAACAAAAGGTTAGCCAAGTTCAAAGCTACAAGCGTTACCAACTAGTTACCGACCATCGGATCCATATACAACAACGTGTTCCCCAGAAGGTATTTACAACAAAAGACTACCACCAGTACCCGCCTCACCAGGCCTCTAGCATCAACATGCGAAAAAAATAAATCTTGCACCGTTAGCTACAACTAGCTAGTGAGCACCAATTACACATAAGCATCAACAAGCAGGTCAGCAGTAGTCGTATGTTGCAGGGGAGCTAACCCCGCTCAACAACCCAAAAGCAGTCCACGTGGTACGCCAATTGTCTATCATGTTGGTTCCCATCTATCAAGGAACCTTACTCCTTAGAGGAACGGCGGCCTACAGGACCATCACCCAAGCGTATACTACTTGAGTACCGTTAGTTCCCAGGTACTAACACCCGTCTACCCGAGAACCCAGCCAAATATTAACACCCGTCTACCTGACTGACCTCCGTGTTCTCCAATTCAGTGTCCGGACAAAACTTCATAAACAACTAGTTGATCTAATAAGGATCCAGTTCATGCGCGCATATAGTCACAACAATATCTTTCATATCAATAATAAGTATGCTTGTACAACTCTATCATAACATACCTCCATTTCCACGTATCAATGCACCAATCACGTGTCAACATGTACTACAGATAACTTACCTGCTGAGACTCATGGGAAACCGGTACTCACCTCGAGTTTACAAGAGGCAGATATGCAATCGAGAATCCCAAGAGCACACAGAATCGTCCGAGTCACCTAACACAGTAGGTTCAGGCTTAGACACCAATTAACAACACTTAACACCACTTATAACATAAACAAGGCTGACAGCATGGAATCCATGCTTGCAACCGCAAGGGTCTCACATGCGACCGCAAGGGTCACTCAAACACCCTCCTTGCGACCGCAAGGGTCCTACCCAAACCACCCAGCTTACGACCGCAAGGTCATAGCCATGCGACCGCAAGGGTGGTATCTTGGGGGCTTACGATCGCAAGTTACGTACTTACGACCGCAAGTATCATTTCTTCGTCCTTAGACGGTAAACCACGACAACGACCCACTTGCGACCGCAAGACCCTTGCTTGCGACCGCAATGACAACACACAACATGCTTGCGACCGCAAGCCTTTCTACTTGCGACCGCAAGGAACACAATTACAGTGTGTTCTTACTCTGTTCGAACACAGCTGCTGTAACACGGGTTTTTGACACAAAAATCAGGCTTGAATCCATATTCAAGTGTTTACGCAACATGTCTAACACAAACATCAACTTACTAACACAATTTGGACATAAAATCAACACTATAACACATCTAAATCCTCAATTTAGGTCATCTTCTTCATAAAACTTAACTAGGTTATTAACTCAAGAACACTTACTAGTATAGGAAGCAAGAACTGATTTGAGCTTGGTTTTGATCCTGGTTTCCAAAAAGCAATCTAACTTCTTCTTCAATTCTCCTTCAAAACTCCATTTACGTATGTGTGTGTTATGTCTCGTACGTATGTATGTGTACAGTGTGTGTTTTGTGTCAATAGATAAGTCATAAAGACTTAGGCCGACCTTGGTGAGTCAAATACCCCACATGGGTATTTTGTTCTCCTATTCAACTTAAAACACCACTTAGGTTTATCCGTTTTAACTAACGGAGATATTTTTGGAACCATTATCCAAAATCATTCAACTATTTGTCTACTCGGTCAATTTATGACACTTTTTACATTACCACATTTTTATCCACAGTTAACACCAATTAACACCAATTAGCATCAATTCACGTTTAAAACACCAATTAATATATTAAGCACCATTTATCAACATGTATACTACATTTAACAACAAGACACCAATTAAAGTCAACGTACTACAATTAAAGCTACATGTACTACAGTTTATAACTAGGCCCCAATTTGGGGTGTTACACTACATCCACTTATTGGCTTCACCCACCAAGAGTTGCTCCAGTAACTTCTCTCTTTCAAGGTAAAGATAAACCTTTTACAACTTCCTTTGATTTAGCTTACAAGAATTACACTTCACTCTTGCAAACAAGGACAAGATAATCCTCACTTCACTCTAATTTAGAAGGCTAGAGTTGATCCTCACTTCTCTCTAATTCTATAGACTAGAGATTATCCTCACACTATTACAAGATGAATATGAAAGTATGGTAGTGTTTGAACTTTGAAGCTTTCTCTCTTGCTTGAATCTTGATCTTTAAAAGATTTGATTTGTTTCAAGAACTATGAGCTTACAAGACTTTGAATATTTTCTGTATTTTTCAGATTGCAAGAGATGGTTTGAAATGAAAACTTGATGTTGTTTAAATAGACAAAGCAAGACAAAAGGTGATTTTGTCCGGATGTCCCACGGTCGATCCACGGTCGACCATGGCATCGTCCGTCAGACACATGGACATTTTTGTTGGATTATGTGCACATGTATATTATATCCAATGTTATAAGAGACTAAAGGGTCACACTGCTACATACCCAAATTAGAACAGTTGGAATTTGCCATTTATTCTGTGTGGAAATAATTAATCTGTTGGATTAATTATTAGAGAGAAAAGTAAATAATTAATCAGTCGAATTAATTATTGGACATAGAAATAAACAAATAATTAATCAGTTAGATTAATTATTAGAAGGAAAGAAATAATAAATAGTTATTTATTATTTAAAGGGAAATTAAATATTAAGTTTAATATTTAATGGACCAGTTAATTAATTAACTAGTAAAGTCCAGGGGGTTAAAGTGCAAGGAATGAAAGTTCAATTAAAGACATGGGTTTTAATTGAACGGGCTTGGGTTTTTAATGAGGTTTATAAATAACCTTAAGGATTAAGGAATTAAGTTTGAGATAATCCCTAGCCACCCTCATCCTCCCTCTCGTCGACCTCTCCCTCTCGTCGACCTCTCTCTCTCGTCGAACTCTCTCTCTCGGCTCTCTATCTCTCTCGACGATCGCAAACCACAAGAACACAAGGTGTTCTCGTTTTTGCTTGTTTTAGTCGACGCACACATACATACATACTCAAGATTGCGAGTATTGTTGATCGGGTAAATCTAGGAGCGGTCTAGCAGCCAGTTCATTGGAGGTGCAGTAGTGGTGGACTATCTTTAGCAAACCCAGAATCAAAGCAGGTAAAATTCTAAACCTTTGTTGTAGGTTTTTTGAGAAACTAATCAGATCATTAGTTTAAAGATCCTAACCCTTTTGGGGTTTAGAGGGTTGTGTTCAATCCAGTTCCGCTTTAGGATTGAACCAGTAGAATCAAACCCAGGATTGACCAGTTTGTGTCATTAGGGTGGTTTGGTCAGATCAAAAACCCTTGAGTGGTATCAGAGGCTCGGCTCTATGATCTATAGTTTCTAGTTTTATCTTTTTTTTAGGATTAAGGTTTTGTTCTTGATCTCCTATTTTGTTCTGAGTATTTTTCGAAAATCAAGAAGTTGACAAAAACATATTGTTTTTGGTTATCAGGTTTAATCCTATTAATTAGAAAGTTTTAAACAGTTAGTTTAAACGGTTAAAAGGATTATGATTTTTGAATAAGGACAATTTTGGATTAAAATAAATTAAACAGTTTGTTTTAATTATTAAACCTAGTTAATCCATTTATTTTTATTCGTTTAAGTTCCATGATCTTCTATTTTTCATCTTGTTCTACTCCACCATAAAAATCTCGAAAACCATAGGGTGATAAAAACAAGTTTCTGTTTTTATTCGGCTAATAAAAGGTTTGACTTTAATCAGATAGGTTTAAACAAGGATTATGTTTAAACGGTTAAAAGATAAGCTTTTTTTTATCTAAAACTCGATCTTGACCAGAAATTTTGAACTGTTTTGTTTAAAAGGTTAATATCTTGTTTTAGGATAATTAATTATTAATAAGAACAATTCTTGTTAATATTAATAATTAATAGTATTTTTGTTTTTTGATTAAATCCAGATATTAAAACAGATTAGTTTTAATTGGATTAAGGATTTAAAGTTTTTAAAAATTTTGTTTTAAAATCGGAAAATTAAATCAACGCCACCACCGTGACCGGCGGCGACAGCCGAGATACGGCAGCGGTGTGAGGTGGTCGTAGGTGACCGGTGGAGATTGGCAATCGGTCGGCAGGCCGGCTGGTCGGCGATGTTCCGTGGCGGCGGTGGTGTGGCTTCGGCCCAGATGCCACGGCCCAAAGGGGTCTCGACAAAAAAGGGGCTTCGGCCCAAGAGGGTCTCGACCCAAAAGGGGGCTTCGGCCCAGATGGGTCTCGGCCCAGATGACCTGCGACCAAGTGGGTCTCGGCCCAAGTTGGTCTCGGCCCAATCGTTTTTCGACCCAAATAAGTTTTCCGATTAAATGCAAAAGAATTATTAATTTTAAGTTTAAAATTAATAAGTGTTATAGAAACTAGTATTGTATATTTTAATTAGTTTTAGTTAAAATATTTATTTTAGATGTTTATTTGTCATGGCCAGTTGAGACATTTTAAATAAACTCTAAAATGGTTAGTTTATATATAAAGGATGGAGAAACAAACAGGATGACATTTAAATGACCAAATTTTTGTCGTGTTTAAGTTTCATTAAAACTCGTTAAAACCCGACATGGGATTTCATTCAAGTTTTCGAATGAGATCAAGGTTTTTCAAAGTTCATTGAAAAACTAATTTTGGTCAAGCAAATTTTAAATGTTTTGAGAAAATCATAATTCTCATTTTGGTTGATAGTTATTAATCAAAGGATAAATGAGAATGGTTAAACAAATCAGGTAATGTGCTTTACTGCACAGTTTTTGGTTTATATATTCTTTTAACTGCGTGGTTGATATATATATGTGTTGATTATATATATATTGCGTGGTTGTGAAATATAACTATAGTTTTGCCAAATTAGGACTCGTTTTTCTTTCTTCTTTTGTTTTTGGTTTTGGGAAGGCCTGCGTGCCAATTACAATCCCTTTCTGAATGTAATTTTTGTATTGGTTCGGGGAGGCCTGTGTGCCACTTACAACCCCATTCAAACTTGTAATCGTAATAGATTAGTTGTAGTTTAATCCCTCGACCAAGATAGATCTCAAGAAGGTGTTCAAGGTGATGCATTGCACGAATCTCGGGTACTTCGAAGGAGGTGTCAAGGCTAGTGGGAGCAATACATCAAGAAGACGAATCCAAGTTCTTTATCCTTAGGTTTGACCTTAAGATTAGTTGGCAAAACTATAGGTTTTATCTGCTTATTTCCTGCGTGGTTGTGATTTTATTTATTGCATATTCATATATATATATATATGTGACTTTTATATGATGCTAAATAAAAGGGAGTTTAATAATAAGTAATTATTAAACAGTGAAAAACAACTACTTATGACAAACTAGAATATAACTTCAGTCTGTTAGTCGTATTAGTTAAATTTTTACAAATTTAAAGTTTTGTCAAGATTATAAGTTTGGAACTTATAAAACCGTTTTGTGCACCAGGCGTGAGTACACATGTAAATCGTATTTTTAAAACAGTTGTTTTTAAAAAGTTTTTTTTTTCATAAACTGGAAAATTAAGTTTTTTTGTTTAAACTTAATTATAAAACCCAAGAAAAATCTTACATCAGTGTGCTACCCATCTAATGGTACACCTTTGCTGTTAAACGGTACTCGGATGTCGGAAGTGCCTAAACCTTGGGCATCCGGGTTCAAACCATTGCGGGAAAGGGTATGAAAGATTCTGCGATAATCGGGAGTCCCGGCCATAATTCATACTGTCTTAGGTGGTGCGATCTATTTTGGTGATAATCGGGAGTCCCGGCCCAAAAAGCACTAGAGTAGAGTTAAACATACTAGACCGGGTCTAAGTACTCTACGAGGTTCTAGGAGTCGTATCAGTTAGGTACGATTGGTACAGGGTGTTACCTACCAGAAATAGCATGACTTGGCGGGAAGTGCCCAAACCTTGCGTCAAGTATGTGAAATATGGGTCCTAGGTATAATATATATTATTTATGGGTTTGATGATATATGTTGGAAAGGTTTATTTGCAATTACTAATTAAACCGGGTTTTAATTTGTAGATGGCAACCAACATTACCAACACTAACAACCTCTCTCTTCGCTCTATCCTAGAGAAGGATAAGCTCACCAGGCCAAACTTTCTCACGTGGGAGAGAAATCTCCGGATCGTGCTAAGGCACGAGAGAAAGTGGCACATCCTAGAACAACCTCTAGGAAATCCCCCTGCCAACAATGTTAGGGCAGAAGTCAGGGAGGCTTTTCAGAAGCGCTCCAATGACGCCCTAGATGTTAGTTGCCTCATGCTTGCAACAATGAGTCCAGAGTTGCAGTCAAGCATGATGGAGACTCCTGCTTATGACATGATCCACCAGCTGAGGGATATGTTCCAGGAGCAAGCCCGCACAGAACGTTATGATGTCACTAGGGCTTTTAACTCGTGCAAGATGGCTAAGGGGACTTCGGTCAGTAACCTCATGAAAATGAAAGGTTACATGGACCACCTGGAGAGGCTTGGGTACCCAGTACCGTTGCAGCTAGCAACGGATACGATACTCAACTCGTTGTCAAACGACTATAAGCCTTTTATAGTCAACTACAACATGAACAACATGGAGAAATCCGTGGCTAAGTTGCACTCCATGCTTAAAACCGCGGAGCAGAGTATCGGGACCAAGTCTAATGACGTCCTCATGGTGGGCAATGGCGCTTACAAGAAGAGGAAGGGGCGCAACGGTTAGGGAAAGGGCAAGGCCCAGCCCAGCCAGAATGCACCCAGGGCTAGTAATGACAACAAGGGAAAGAAGCCGAAGCCGAACAAAGCAAGAACCGAGAATCGGTGCTTCAAGTGCGGTGAGGTCGGACATTGGAAAAGAAATTGTCCGAAGGGTCACGAGGCAGGTGGCAAGGCTGGCCCCTCAGGTATCGTGTAAATAGCTTCTTTATCACTTTCCACTTGTAAAAGTTTTTACGAGTATTCTAATATCTTGCAATCGTTTATTGCAGGAGGAAATTTAATTATTTAGTTCATATCCGTGCACGTATGTTTTTTATGAATCAGGATTAGTCGATGTTGTGACTAAAAGAATACCAATAAGTCAAGTATTGACTTGATTGATGATTCATAATGGTCTTATGCTATGATTTGTTATAATTACATAAATGCTAGCTCCACTATTCAAATACTTAAATAAACAAGTGTTGTTTATAAAATTAGATAGTTTTTCTAATCTAACAAGTATTTAAAAGTGAACATTCAAAGTCTTGAACAAATGGAAATAATAATCATTATTTCTAAATAAAATAGTTTTTGATAAAACATTTGAGAAAGTATAAAGGTGATTATAATGGCTATTATGATCAAGGCTGTTTTATACAAAATGTTTTAAAGAAAGGAAATACCATTACGAGTATCTTATACTTGTAATTGTAATAAACCACATTCCGTGATTGGAAGGATGGATATATAGGAAATCCAAGTTTTGGTTTCATAGAACAGTTAAGTTTCCTACAAAAACTAAGTTTTAAAACAAGTGTTTTAGGTGTTTTGGTCAAGGACTGACTAAGCCTAAAAGGATGTATTAAAGAAATGCACTTTTTTATAAAAGATAGTGGGAGCATCTGACTAATGTATTTATCAAAGTTAATAAAAGTTTTTTTAACTAGTATGATAAATACAAGATTGGACTTTTAGAGTATATAATTATCGGATGATTTTAGAAGTTATCTAAAATAGTATGTTCTTGAGAAAGGACTAATCCAATGAATGCATGACTTATTGAGAGGTACTCGATAAAATTGTCATTGCAAGATTTTGAGTCAAGTTATGACTTAAACCAAATTATACAAGTTTTAAAAGGTTCAGTGAGTCAGCTTAATCAAATATTGTTGCTTGGTCAAACGTTAGAAATGGTGAAATAGAATGTCCTTTAACATTCTTAGTAATGAAATTAGATAAGTGTTGGTATACACTGGGAATCTAATTTCAAGTTTCTTACAAAGTAAGTGTAAGAAGGTTTATCATTTCAAATGGATATAAAATTTAGTAAGATTTAATGCATCTACAAATGTAATTAAAGTTTTTTAATTACAGGGAGGTTATTTTATAAAGTCAGAAACTTACGAGTTAATTTCAGTTCTCCAAGTTTAAGGAATTTATAAAATAAGTAAGTCTAAAATTGTTCCTAAGTAAATCTACAAATGTAAATATCTGTATAAAACACTTTTTAAAAGCCCAATGAAGATATGTTCATCTAATTTGAATTTTATGTAAAAGGTGGTGGATTAAGAGGTGATATATGCAAGATATGTTGGATATTTGCATGTATCAATCTCCACTTTTACTTCTTTTGTGCATTGGAGCTTTCTAGGCAAGATATGGTGGATTGTTTACCATTTTAGGAATGAGTTTGTCTTGTTGGTTGCAAGACTTCATTTTATAAAAAGTTTGTCAATTTTTATAAAAGTTTGTATAAAAGTAATTTTATAAAAACTTAAACTTGTTTAATTATTTAATTTGTAAGCTCATATAGTTCAAACGTTTCCTTGTAGATATCTTCGACGATGTCTTCTTTCCGAACGCGATCTTGACGATTGAAGCTTGACACTTGGAAGAAGATAGTTTGTATACAAATAAATATTCTTATTTATTTGTTTGAGTATATATATATATATTTGTATATGTACACATATGTTAATGTTAATAAATACAATTATATAAACAAATTGTATATTTTTGTGTCAACATAAGAGGATATATTTTATAAACCTATTTTTCCTAACAAAGAAGTTTAGACGGAGTTTGCTTGATTAAGAAGACAGAAGTTGAAACACATTCAGACCAATATTGAATTGGAACTTTGGATTGAAAGAATAAAGCTCTTGCAACATTTAATATATGTTAATGTTTTCTTTCAACGACAGAATTATGTTGAGGTCTTTCAATGCATGAAAACTGATGTATAATTCCCTTTTGAGCAAAAAAACTCTTTAAACTGTAATTCTTTGGCATTATTAGATCTGAATTGCTTGATCTTGACATAAAACTGAGTTAAAACCATAGTGTAGAACTTAGGAATGATAGTTTGTACTTCAGATTTATGTTTGATGAGATAAATCCAAGTAAACCGAGTACAATCATAAACTATAGTAAGAAAATACCGATGACCCTGATGTGAAGTACAATGATATGGCCCCCAAATATCACAGAGGATAAGATCAAAAGGATTATGTGCCATGTTGTTATGAGAAACGAAAGGTAACTGTCGTTGTTTGGATAAAGGACAAATAGTACAAGGAACATTATGAGAAGAAGCAAAATGATGTTTATTTTCCAAGTGTTTCTTGATACAAGAAAGTTTAACACCAGATGGATGTCCAAATTTGTTATGCAGTACATCAAATGAAATGGCATTAACAGAAAATGAAATGTTTGGAATATCATTTAGGCTTTTGGTGTTTATCACATACAAATCAGCATGTTTATCACCCTTGCCAATCATCCTCTTGCTCATTCCCTCCTAAATAATGGCAACATTTGAATGAAAAGTCACAAACAGTTTCTTGTCAACTGTAATACTCCCAATTGACATGAGATTAAACTTGAACTCGGGAACATGTAAAACATCTCTTAAGATCAAATGTTTTCCCAAATGAACATCACCAATGGTATGAACTTTAATAGTGGTCTTATTGGGTAATGCTATATTGATTATGAACTATCATTTTGTTTACCATTAATTTTCATCATAACAAACATGACATGATGCTCCACTATCCATAATCCATATAGGAAAATTGATAAAAAAATATTGGATAAAGAGCAACATAAACCTAAAAGAGATTCAGATGAAGTTATCATGTTTACTGATGTGAGATGACTTGAGAGGGCATCCATGAGCTGTTGACACTAATCTTTGGTAAAAGAACAAACCACCTCTTCTATATTGGAAGTAGAGCCTTGATGATCTTGAGAATCAGCCACAACATTATTGACTTTAGTAGAGAACTTGTAACCACGAGGATAACCATGTATTTCGTAACACTTATCAATAGTGTGACCTGGTCTTTTGCAATTAGTACAAAGTGGACGATCCTTTCGATTATTTTTGTGGCCTTGAACGGTTTTGTTTACATTAAATGCCATAGGCTGATCACTGTTATCTCCAATTAATCTTTGCTTTTCTTCTTGAATAAGAAGATAAAAGATACGATTGAGAGATGGAAGAGGATCCATGAGTAAAATTTGACCTCTAACTTGAGTATAAGAGTCATTCAATCCCATTAAGAAACTCATCGAGTACTCTGTTTGAACAAAGCTATTCATGTTTCTAACTCCTCCACATTCACACTTATTGCATGAGCAATTAGGACGAAAATTTGCCAATTTTTCCCTTAGTGATTTCAGTTTGGTGAAATATACACTAATGGAATCTTGATTTTGAGTTAAGTTCATCAAATCTCGCCTAATTTGAAAGAATCGTGGACCATTGCTTTGTTGAAATCGAACTTTCAAATCATTCCAAATTTCATAAGCTGATTCAACAAAAATTATACTAGCAGAAATTTCTTTTGAAACAGAGTTCAAAATCCAGGATATTACCATGTTATTGTTGCGATTCCATAACATTATGCCATTGATTTCTCCATCAGTTGGTTTAGGAATAGATCCATCAACAAATCCAACTTTATTCTTGACACAAAGAGCAATTAACATCGATCTGCTCCACGAATTGTAATTGTCTCCAGTAAGAGGTTGAGATACCAATACGAGGCCAGGATTATCGGAATGATTTAAGAAATATGGATCATTGATGTTTGATACTTCTGAATTATTTGGTGATTCTGCCATTTCAAATCGGAAATGAAGCAGATGACAAATGAAGAAGATGATTGAGATTTGAAAGAAATTCAATTGAGATGAACACGATCAGATGAGCGAAGCGGAAATTCGCCCTGATACCATATTAAGATTAAGAGAATCAAGAGAGAATGAACTTTCTCATTAATTGAATGAATGAAAAATACAACAGTACATGCCTATATATTTAGTATCTTCTAACTAACTTTAATACTAACTAATACTGTATAAGGTGTAAAAATAATAATTGTTTTGTAAGGCTGGTAATTTGAGTCGGGTTCGGGTTAATAGGTTCGTATTGTTTGTGTTCGTATCAGTTTCGTGTCGACCAATTTATTTTCGTGTGAGGTTTGGGTCATGTCAGTTTTTTGGTGTTGGGTTCGAATCGTGTTTATTGTCAACCCATTTCGTCAAAATGTATCTAGTGAATTTTTTTACTATTTTCATTTAAATTTGAACTTTAATATTCGATATTCGTTTCAACTGTATTTGGAACTTTCAAGACGGTGTTTATTTTAGTTTAATTCGAATTTTAATTTTACTTTTTTATTCAATTTATAAAACAAACGAAATAAGTAAGAAACATTTGTCAGGTCATTAATTTTAAGTATACATTGCAAGGAAAAAAAATAACCACCGGTAGCCTAGTAATAAGACGTCTCATCCTTAAAGAAGTTACGAGTTCAAACCCACGTAAGCATCTTGACGGTGGCGGGGTAAAGAAACGGTCACAGGGATACCCCGGTTAGACTACGTACATTTGAGTCAAAGACTCGTCATTATGAGGTAACCTCAACAAGAAAAACCTCTCCGCTTATTGTAAAGAAAGAAAATTAAACTTTATTTAACAAAAAGAAGATTTATTCTTTTCAGAAACCAAAAAGAATAACGTTGTTTTTTAAAATAGGAAACTTTTTTTATTCTCTGGTAAATATATCATTTTAATTGTCAAAAGCAGTATTATGGGAGATGGGGTTAAGTATCAATAAGTGACGAGTACTTTTGCCAATACATTTCAATGTAGTTCTGGAAAATTTCTCTTTACTCCTTTGGTGATGTCAATTGGCGGCTTTATGAATAAATGTAATTCTTGGTGTGTAATTATAAATAACTTTGAAGCTAAATTATTTAATTTATGGAAGTCAAATACTCTCCTTTTTTACAGCGTTTGACCCTTGTAAAATCTATTTTGGAAAGTTTGGGTTAATATTATTTTTCTATTGGAAATTGGTGATTAGCTCTCTTCGTGGTCTTGAATCTTGATGGAGCATTACTTTACTATATATATACAATTGACAAAGAAGATTGTCATTTTTTCATGAGAATTTTAAGGATACTTTAGTAAGTTTATCATTTTATCATGAGATATGAATTTATGATGAGATATATGTATGTGATGGTGTCATGGCATCTACATGTATATTAAATTTGTAGTATTTCAATGAAACACATTAGGCATACATACACACATAAATATGCATGACTTCATAATGTATATAACATTATATAGCAAATTAAAATAAAAGATTAGTATATAATTTGAAGCAACTCACTAATCTATCTATTTTTCTTCTCAATTTGAATTAATGTTGCATTATTTTACGGGTATTTTGTTTACGGTGACTAATAAAATTTGATCTAAAGTGTAGTTTAATTATATAACATATGTGGTGTTTAAGAGTAGTCATAACATTTTTGGTTTAAATAATATATTGAACAATATGTAGGTTTATAAGATATATGAATTTTGCTATAAAAAAGTATAGTTTAATCCTGTCGGGTAGCACGGGTAAATTAAAACCTAGTCCTAGATCAATTGCTAAATTTCCTTTCTCGTCAAATGCTAGTCTTAATCTTCTACAGGATCTTTGGAACATCCTAGCTCAAAATGCTGCCATTTTCGCCAAAATGTTAGTCTTGTAATGATATTTTGTCCTTTTCCATTCTAAATATACATATTTTGAAGCACGCTTACTTGCACATTCTTGACTGGCGTTTCTAATGCTCAGGTTTATCCTTGACAAGATCAAACTTTTAAAAGATTAGCGGCAGCGTTCTAATCGAGGAAGATTAATATAGTCCAAAAACGAATACCAGATATTAACATTCGGGCGGTTAAAGAGAAACGAATGACGCATATTCTGTTTTCAAGACGTTAAATCAAGTGTCAGGATATAATACGTCAGGAATCACTCAAACAATTATAATTGCAGTTACTTTTGGTGAACAACTAATCAGGAAGTCGCTAATTAATAGATCAAGGTGCTAATATATAATTTTTACTAAAATATAATTACTTTTGGTTTTCTATTCTTAGTTTTCTTACATGATGGTTTACTTAAAATGACCACAAGTGTTGGTTCTCTCAAAGTCTAAGCAAGGCTTACTCTTCTCAAGTTTAGATTCCTGTATCTAGGAATGTAAAAAAAACCGAAAAACTAAAGAAACAAATTAAACTGTATGATTTGAAATCTAAAAAACAGATACCCTAGTAACCTATGACATGAAAACCTCGAAAATGAGGGTACCCGCTAAGTTGCTAGTCGGGTTCACTTCTCTAAATTTACTACCCCCAAGTACCTACCCCACCCCGTATATATGTATTTTATTAATACTTATAAATATTTCATAATAAAAAATTAGTAATCTTAAGAAAGTCTCTATCACATAGTGTGTTATATGCGTTCACCCCCACTTCCAATGATTTTATTATCATCTTGCTTTGAAAACCTTGATCGAGCCATTGCACTACCACATCTACGATCGGCAAGACGGCGACTTTAATAAGACAATACTCCTAACTTATCGACAAGTGGCGACTTCAATCCTCCATACTCTTAGTTTCATTTTCTAGTAACTTTTTTGTACATCAAAGCACACGACAAAATGCAGGTAACCATGATCCGAACCACAGGCACCTCTCCGCTTTCAGTTAGTTAGGTGCGGGTACACGTCCCGCATTATTTGCTTTCGGATATTTAAACTAAGTACCCACCCATATATGCGGTTCTCAAATTTCACACTACCCGCCCCGTGAACACCCCTACCACTCTAGTCCTTAACTTATCAATCTTAGTCGGTCAAAGTCTAGAGTCTAGACTCTAGAGTATAGGTAATAGGTGATTAGTAAGTATAGATATATTGTTAATTGTAATCAACTAAGTGATTATTACCTAATTGAAGGTTACTTTAGTTGTGTTTCGGTACTTGACCAGCTTCGGTATTCATTAGTATTCAGTTTAATTCAAATTTCAATTGCTCAGGTTAATTCAAATTTCAATTTCACAATGGTAAGTGTAGGTTCCATATTATCAAGTATCATATATGAAGCAATCAACACAATGATGAAGTTCTTGAATGTATAAGAAAGATACGCAAGAGAGCTATAGTACACCGCCAAGAACTCACAGTAAAGATCGAATGAAAGCTTGATTAGAAAAGGGCTAACCAAGTAGAACTTATACCCCTTGGGTATTTACATAATGAACCCTAAACTATTATAAATATCAAATAACAACTAAACAATTAAAAACTTTACTAAAATGGAATGAACACAACTAAAGGGATCTAACAATCTCCCCCTTTGTGTTCATTTTACAATTAAGCATAACAGATAATAAGAAATCAGTTGAAATCAACAATTAATCTTCGAACGTCTTTCAGCATCCTTCTTCCGAACAAAATACCTCTTTGGCGTAAGATCTTCAAAGAAGGCTCTGCGTATGTCCAAAATTCTTTCGAATTTTTTGATATTTTTGCGCAGCTTCAGTCTGTCAGAAATTGCATCAATAGCTCTGGATATCGCAGACGTATTCGTTGGCTTCTCACTTAACATCTCTTTAATTTTGTTCAGCGTTCCGTCGGAGTACTTTTGAACTTCATTAAATCGCATGAAACACTTCTTCTTGAACGCGTTGGTGTAGACAACCCCGAATTCTGGATCTTCGATAACAGTATTATCAGCAAAGTCTTGAAGATCACCCGGTTTTCTATTCATTCTGGTCATGTTGACCTTCTGAATGTTGTTTTCGACCGCCATCTAAATATCCATTGCTGCAAATAGACGTGCCTGACACCTCATAAATCGTTTAATGGCTTCAAAACCAGTACGAAGGACAGGTGAACTATCAACAATGAATTTTTTTCTGTATATTTCATACAAGTCCACCATATCCTGCAGCGCAAGATTATCGAAATCTGCTTCGGAGAAAGTGTATTCAAGTTCGTTGCAACGCTTTACTCTAAAAATAGGATAAAGTATTTTTGAGAACTGGTTACATTGAACCTCAATAATGTCGACAATCTTGTCTTTTCTATTAAAATCTCCCCTATCACATTGTCTCGCGTTTCGTAGTATATACCAATATTCAACCATCCGCAAGTTCTCTAAATTTTCGAAGTTTCGCAGACGAAAGCCATCAAAAGTCTAAATTCTATTAGGATATCTCCATACTTAAGGCATATAATCCTCAAGGTAAGCGTCATTCATGAGAGAACGAGGCCATCTCAGGATCACTTTAGTTTTGGAAGTAGGAGCAACCTGGAGTGCAGTGGAAGTAGGACCTTCGATAGACTTATCTTTTACCGGCAACTCTTCTTCTCCAAAACCAAATAAATCCATCACTTCTTGTTGATGTTTGGTTAACACCTCATTAATGTCCAATAATCCTTCTGAATCACAATCAGAGTCTTCTAAACATGCTCTTTCAAAACCTGGGGGAAATTCAGGTGACAAGTCATAATCATCAGGATTGGAATCATCATGAAACGCAGAGGTAGTTGTGTCTGAAATGATAACCTCCGGCTTTTCAACCATCATAGGTTCCATTATAGGAGTAGGTGTGGCGCCTTTTGGAGAAGGTATTTCTGGAAGTACTGAAGTCTGCTCATGCTGTTTAAGTGTTTCAACACCAGAATGATGCGAGACAGACTCAGCTGGGCGTTCAGTTTGGGTAGGTTGGGTAGGTTGAATTTGTTGGGTAGTTTTGGTAGTGGTTTCAGGTTGTTAGGTCGGTTGGGTAGGATTGGTTGAAGGTGAGACAGCAGGTTGCCTATTCTCCCCCTCATGATGATCTGATTCATCGTCAGAATCATCATGTCGGGATCGAACAGAAAAGTGATATTCATCTGAACAACGCTGGTTAGAATTGATATTGCGTCCAAGTTCATTAATTGCATCTGAAACTTTATTAAGTGCACCATCCACTCTATCTTCCAAATTGTTGATTGAAGTTGAAATCTGGTGTTGTGGAGTGGAGCCCATATCTTTCATTTGTTGCTGTAAAGCAGCAAGAGTTTTATCTACTTGCGACAACCGAGATAATAAAAGGTGTTGCAGTTCGTCAACTGGCATAGTGCATGCATCAAATTGTTGACTAGGCTGAGATTGACGGGGTGGGGATTTTGAGTTTGGAGGTACCTCAGTCATAGGGGTTTTGCCTTTATCCACAGAAGCACCATCCACAGGAGCACCGGTGCTGATACTCTCTATCCCTTGAGTGTTGGTTGGCTTGAATTTTGCTAGGGAGGATTGTAGGCTATGACTGAGTTGAGCCGCAATCCTAAGGACTAGGGGTATTGTAACTCCGGGTCCACTTAGGATACCCGTTGACACCGTTACTAATGTAGCATCAGTTTGGTGGCCTACTTTCAGAGCTGGCGTGATGTTAACTCTGGTAGGACTTCCTCCCGATCCTCGTAACGCACCTGTGAGTTCCGGCTTGGCTAAGAAAGCCAGCAAATGACTCAAAAGTTGTTTGTGTCCTAAAAACAGATAAAATATTTTGAGATGTAGGAACTAGACTCTAAGTGGTCAATGAACGTTCAGTGGTGTGGGGCAGACTACCACTTGCTTCAATACCACCGACCTCCGAGCGAGGTGGTGATAGATTATGTGCAAATCCCCTGTGTGAAATTGAAACATCCATCTGTTGAGAGATAAACGAGTGGTTTGGGTGGGGTGGTGCTTGCACTGTTGGGCGAACAGTGTCTACTAAACCAATGCTAAACGGATTAGCACCGGTACCTATAAGGTTTGCCAGGTTTAATATGGTTGGTTTAGGAACACCTTCACTATTTGGCTTTTTCTTTAATTGAGAGGAGGTAGCCACAAATTTGCGTTTGCTTGTGGACTTCTCCTTTTCTACAGATATACTCTTTCTAACCCCAGAGACTGGAAGTCTAACTAACGGTCTTTTCTGAACAACAGGTGCTGTTTGGGATGCACCGTCAGTCTTATCACCCTTATCAACTCCCTCAGTCTCACTTTCTCCTATACCACCTTGTGCACCCTCATTCACAGGACCCTCACAAGTTCTATCCTGTCCTCCTTGGGTAGGGTCTTCCGGTTGTGGTTGACCCATTAGAGGATTATCTAATCTATATTTAATCACAACATTTGATTGTTGATCAGCCATTAACAAAAGAGCTTCTGGAATTCGCATTGATTTGAATTTCAGATCCCCTTTATCCTTCTGCATGTATTTAAGATTTGGCGGCTTAACATATTCAACCTGAGGTCGCGTAGGTATCTCAGGGAATTTGTTCAAGAAATGATCAATCACGATTGAGAAGAACCGCATATAAGGTATGAAGGTTTGCTTGATCTTCGGCTTTTCTCGCACACGGAGCTGTTCAATGATATCCTTCCAGATGATAGCAGCATAGTTGTAGTGCTTGTGCATGGCAATCCCATAGAAGAGATCCTTGATATTGCACTTATCAAACTCTGCATGTTTTGCAGAAAGACATTTGTTGACAATCATAAACAGAGATGCCCAAGGATTGGGTAACAATATCCGTTTAAATAGAGTGACCGTTTGGAGTTCTCCATTATAACCAAGGCGTAGAAGATCGACACACAGTTCTTCATCAGGAGGGTACGAGTGATATACTTTCTAGTGTATGAGTCATATACTTTCTTGCCTGGATAATGCGTTGGTTTAGGCATGCGAAGCAACGTTCGAAATTCTGCTTGTGTGAGAGACACGGTTTTATCGGACATCTTTGCTTCGAGGGTATAAGGATACGCATCAGAATTCATTGTGAGTGTATTCCAGAATTGTTGCAGGTACACTTCAAGAACAGATGCGGTTGCATTCAACGAGTACCATAGTGGATGACCTTTTAGGATTTCCACTATCACCGGATGACGGCATACAAAATTATCAGGATCTAACTGAAAGTTGTTTGCTACCAATGAAAGCCACTTATCTTCAGGAAAAATATCACCAGCCGGAACAATAACTGATGAATTGGCCATCTAGTACTTCTGCAAGAACGTGATTAGCAGCAAATGACATACAAAATGTTAGTCACGATCAATTTGCGATAGAGAATATCAACACACAACAGCTAGCATGTATCCACAATGTTTGAGAATGCGTGAAGATGGAACATAATTAGAAAAGAATTAGAAACTAGAACAGAAAATGGTAGTTGGCGAAGTTGAAGGTTCGAAGTTGGGGCTTTGCAACGTGGTTTGCGAAGGTGGCAGTTAGCGAAGTGACGGTTCGCTAAGATGATGGTTCGCTAGGCAATGGTTCGCTAAGATGATGGTTCGTTAGGTGATGGTTTGCTAGATGATGTAAGAAACAAGAAACAACCAAGAATCAGTACATTAGGAACACTTGTCATCGATTAACCATATGAATCACTAAACATCTTCAATTCAAAAACAGTTAACAGCAACTTGAATTAAAAGAAACTTGATATCGATGTAAATCAGATTCAACACCAAAATATGATTATATTCTTGCAAATAATTAACTGAGACATGCCTAAAACAATCAACAATTTTGATCTCTAAACGCATGAACCATACTTTGAATCGGCTGGAACTAGAACCGAAGAAAAACATGAACGAGCGATAACCACAGAATAGCATAGACAGGCACCAATCACAATATTATTTCCCGTAATCATGATTTACTAACAGAATCCAAACAACACTAGGACAGGAATCAAACACAGAATCAGGTTCTCATGAATTATAAACCAATTTCAACAATAATTCCATTTAGGCATCGAAGAAAAAATCAACAGCAACATCCACAGTTGAAACAAATGAATACCAAGAACAAATTCACCTATTGTTTTAACAGGAACCAAGAATTAATGTTCAATGATTAAAATCTCATCTTGGATTCAAAAACAGAAAAACAGAGAAGCTTAAAAGTTGATTACCAGCAAGAGGTAACACTCAAGCACCAATTTCGATTACCAACAGAATTCGATTTACACTAGGTTTTAAAAAAATTGCAATCAATAAATCTTAAGAACGATTTATGCTAGCATTTCCTTAAACACACCAATGTCGACTTAGTATACATCTGTAAAAAAAATCGACCAATCATAGCAGAATTCGATTAGCACAAGGACTGTGAACAGAATATCATATTCAAATAGTGACTCCAAAGATTAACCTTACATCTTGAACAGAATATCATTACGCATACAAGGCCTGTTAATCAAAACCAGAATTCAACTCAACCTAGGGCTGAGAACCCGAGAAGAATTCAGCAAAAACGATCAACGATTGAAGAAAGCATAACATTCGACTTACCTTTGCGATGGGAACAAGAAAACGAGCAGAATGCGAGAGCGAGCAGGAAGAAAAGAATTCGAGAATGGTTTGCGTAGGGGTTGTCTGAGTTCGCGAAGCAGGTATCGATTTGCAGGGCTTCTGTGTTCGCGAAGCAGGTAACGACAAGGGGGGTGGGGTAGGGTTTTTGGTTTGCGAGGTGTGTAACCGGAATGGTTCGCGCAGGAGTGTGGTCTGTGATCGCCAAGCAGGTAACGACAGGGGATGGGGTAGGGTTTCAGTTCGCAAGGCATAAAAAAAACGGAGGGTTGTGGGGTATCAGTTTGCGAGAACGAGAAGGAGACGGGTGTGGGGTAAGGGCTTTAGTTAGCGAGAGGTTTTGATAGGAGATGGGTCTGAGATCGCTAGCAGGCAAAGAAAAATGGGCTAAGGATATGAAGAAACTATGGGCTTAGAAAAGAAACTGGGCCGGATTTCAAAACAACTATGGGCCATCAAAAAATTTAAAACAAAGAATGAAGAAATAAAAGAAATAAAAAAGGAATCAACAAACTAACAATACATATTTTTGCATTTTATAATTTTATGATGTTTTTGTATTTTTGAGATTATGAAAAACGATATAAAGAAACAATCAAATAAACAATAATTTTGACTTTTTAATTTTATACTGTTTTTGGATTTTTGATTTTGAACAAACGGAAATCAAACAAACAAAAAGCGAAAAAAATATTTTTGGATTTTATAATTTTCTAATGTTTTTGGGTTTTTGGATTTTCTAATATTTTTGAGTTTTTGAAATAATCAAGAAACAAGGAAACAAGTAACAATAATTGGATACTCAAGAACAAGTGCTCCCCCTCGATGGTTGAACAATTCAGATTTTCTCCCCCTACGAGAAGTGATCGGAGAGCAGTTGAAGTAAGACAAACGAAGATAACTGCTCCCCCTCAAGAGCGAAACCGGTCAGTCGAGAAGATTCAACATACCAAGTCGAGACACTAGAAAATTAAACCGTGCTTCGTCTAACGGCTTGGTGAACAAGTCAGCCAGTTGAAGTTCGGTGCTAACGAAATAGAGTTCTATGTGTCCTTTCTCGATATGGTCTTTGATGAAATGGTACCGGACATCTATGTGCTTTGTGCGTGAATGGTGTACAGGATTACATGAAATAGCAATTGCACTTTTAGAATCACAATAAATTGGAATTCTATTTAATTTAAAACCGTAATCCATGAGCTGCGTGCGCATCCACAAGACTTGCGAGCAACAACTAGCAGCAGCAACATATTATGCCTCTGCAGTAGAGGTAGATACACAGTTCTGCTTCTTTGAAGACCAGCAAACAAGCTTTTCACCCAAAAATTGTACACTACCTGAAGTGCTTTTCCTGTCAAGTCTACTACCTGCATGATCTGCATATGAATAAGCAGTTAGATTAAACCCGGAACCTTTGGGGTACCACAATCCTAATTCTTAAGTGCCTTTAAGATATTTTAAAATACGTTTAACAGTTGCAAGGTGAGATTCTTTCGGATTCGCTTGAAACCGTGCACAGAGACAAGTAGAAAACATTATATCCGGTCAACTAGCAGTAAGATAAAGTAAAGAACCAATAATGCCCCTATATATTTTAAGATCGACAGCTTTCCCGGAACGGTCAGAGTCTAACTTGCAAGAAGTTGCCTTGGGTGTTTTCGACAGTTTTGAGGTATCCATGTTGAACTTTTTCAAGATATCATAAATATATTTAGATTGATTAATAAAAATCCCATTAGGAATTTGTTTGAATTGCAATCCGAGGAAAAAGTGCAATTCCCCCATCATACTCATCTCAAATTTTTCACGCATAAGGGCACCAAAATTCTTACAATACTTAGAATTAGTAGAGCCAAAGATAATATCATCTACATAAACCTGTACTAACAAAATATGAGCACCCTGCTTTTTAATGAAGAGTGTGGTGTCTATTAACCCTTTTGTAAAACCTGAATCTAGAAGAAATTGAGACAATACATCATACCAGGCTCGTGGTGCTTGCTTGAGCCCGTACAGTGCTTTGTCTAAGCTATAGACATGATAAGGTTCTTTTTCATTTACAAAACCTTCGGGTTGAGAGACATAGACTTCTTCCTTTAAAATACCGTTTAATAAAGCGGTTTTAACATCCATTTGATATACGGTGAAGTCCTTGTGCGCCGCGTAAGCAAGGAAGAGCCTGATTGCCTCTACCCTAGCTACGGGAGCAAAAGTCTCATCGTAGTCTATGCCCTCTTGCTGGTTATAGCCTTTAGCTACCAGTCTTGCTTTGTTCCTAACAACCACACCATCTGAATCCTTTTTATTTTTAAAGACCCACTTCGTACCTATTATTGTTTTACCTTCAGGTCTAGGTACAAGATGCCAAACTTTCAGTCTTTCAAATTGGTTCAGCTCATCCTGCATGGCTAGTACCCAGTCAGGATCAGCCAAATCCACAGAGACTTTAGTCGGCTCAATCATGCTAAAAAATGATGAATACAAACAATCATTAGCAGTAGCAGATCTAGTGCTTACAACACTAGAAGAATCACCTAGAATGTGATCAGACGGATGATCACGTGTCCACTTGTTCTCATGAGGAAGTGGAGGGACAACCGTATCAATATGATCTGGATCGATAAACGACAAGGGTGATTCTGGGGCAATGAGGTTGATGGGTTGATCGATCTCAACAGCAGCTACAAGATTTAACTTTTGTATGGGCTTGTGAGTACCAACTTTTGAACGGGTAACCATTTGATGTGAAACAGTGGTTGGTTGTATAGGGATTTCAGATTCGGCTGTATCAATGGTCACAGAAGGTTGATCAACAGTTGTGGTGACAGGAATTGTAGGGTTAGCTGTGCTAGATGACCCAGATCCGGGAGTCTGAGAAGGGGATTCAGGGTCAGACATGTTGAGTGGATCATGAGTGTTTATTATCTCATTGAATTGTTGTTCTGCTTGTGTGGGTTCTTCTGAGGAATCAGCAGGTACTTGAACCTGTTCCTCTTGTGGGTATGGTAGGGGATTTGCCTCAGAGTTATCTGGTGGTGTTGTATCTGACTCGGTGACAGATGTAGAATTACCTGAAAGAGTAGGTGTAATAACAGCATCAAATGATGAGTTAACATTTTGAGGCACACTATATTCTTTATAAAAATGTTCAAATAAGAAATCTAAGTCTTCATCAGAATATTGGGACTCGGATATATTATTTGAAGGAGTGACTTGGGATTTAGTAGCCAAAACACCGGTAACTGTGGGTTCTGAACGTTTACCTTCAGAATCTGCATTTGGATTCTCATCAAATGTCACGTTGACACTCTCAGCAACTTTTCTTGTGGTTCGATTGAACACTCTATAAGCAGTTGAATCCATGGCATAGCTAATGAATACTGCTTCATCTCCTTTTGGGTCAAACTTTCCCAAGTCGCCACTATCATTCTTCACGAAACACCTACAGCCAAAAACATGAAAGTATTTGACATTAGGAGTTTTAAGATTCAGAATTTCATAAGGAGTTTTGTTAAACCGAGTATGGATGATGGATCTGTTCTGTGTGTAGCATGCAGTAT
This sequence comes from Pulicaria dysenterica, assembly GCA_947179395.2. Classification (NCBI taxonomy): domain Eukaryota; kingdom Viridiplantae; phylum Streptophyta; class Magnoliopsida; order Asterales; family Asteraceae; genus Pulicaria; species Pulicaria dysenterica. The sequence continues at coordinate 1,259,200 of OX359295.1, forward strand.
TGACAGCTTCAGCCCAAAATGAATGAGGAAGCTTTGAATAAATTAGCATTGTACGTGCTGCTTCAACCAAAGTCCTGTTTCTTCTTTCAACAACCCCATTTTGTTGAGGGGTCCTAGCTGCAGAGAACTGTTGTGAGATACCACGTGCGTCATAAAATTATGAAAGTTTCTTGTTCTTGAACTCTATCCCGTTATCTGAGTGTACTGTCACAATAGATGTTTGCTGAAGCACCTTTATATTCTTGATTAAAAAGATGATAGTATCAGGGACTTCATCCTTGTTTTTCACGAATTTCACCCAAGTGAACCTAGAATAATCATCCACGATCACGAGCACATATTTCCTTTTGCTTATACTAGTTGTCCTCATTGGTCCAAACAAATCTATATACAGCAACACAAGAGATTTGGAAGTACTTGGCATGGATTTTGGCTTGTGAGGAGTTTTCTTCAGCTTTCCTAGTTCACAGGCGGAACACAGGTGGTCTTTTGCAAATTTGACTTTTGGAAGTCCGTTGACTAATCCACCTTAAGCTAATTTCTAGATTCCTTTGAAATTAAGATGAGATAACCATCTGTGCCACATCCAGTTCTGTTGCACAGAGGTCTTTGACATTAAGCACACATCGGTTGAGGACTTGATATTGTTAACATCAATGGAGTAGAGGTTTGAGCGACGACTTCCAGCTAAGATTTCATGTCCATCATCATCCAAAATGCTACACCTTTTAGCTTTAAACCTTACCTCTAAGTCTTTATCACAAAATTGACCTATACTGAATAGGTTGTGACCTAAACCCTCAACATATGACACCTTGCTGATGGTGACATTCTCTTTGATTATATCACCATATCCCATGATTGGTGCAAACTGATCATTCCCAAAACGTACTCTCCCGCAGAATTTATCTTTGAAATTTGAAAGCATCTCCTTTCTTCCAGTCATGTGTTTGAAGCATCCAGAATCTAAGTACCACACATGACCGTGCTGCAAAACAAATTAGCAAACTTTAGGTACCCATTTAAAGATGGGTCCTCTCTTTTCAGAAATAATGGGGGGTTCGGGAATGTTTTTCTTTGCGGATTTTCCTGAAGTAGTAGAGCTTTTTACAACACTAGCTGCTTTAGGAAGCCATTTAAAAGTGGATTTTAATTTTTCGTTTTGAATTTTCTGATTTATAATGAATGTATTCACTCTTTGTGGAGAAGTACAAATTTTCTCCTTTGATAACCTCATTAGATGTTTAACAGAATACACCTTGAATGGATATTTCACATCAGGTTTATCTATAGCATCACAATAAGAATTAACACAAGTAGAAGATTTATACATTCGAACATCAGCACGAGAATGAATATTAGAATTAAAATTAAATGCATTCAAACCATTAGTCTCAGTAAAATCAGAATAATCCTCTACATCTGACAATGAACCATGCACACAATCAGAATTGTTTTCAGAAATAACAGATGAAACATTGTTTTTAAAACCATCAGATACATTTGATTTTGTGACAAAATTGACTTTGGGCCTAGAAGTAGGAAAAGTTTTCGACTTCATTTGATATTTAAAAATTTTCTCTGATTCTTCCTTAGCTTTCTGCTTCTTCTGCCACATCATCTTCTGTACCTGTCTTTTGCTTAAGTTTTTACGTATTGATTATGCTGAGAGGTGCTACACTGATTATTGAAAAATTTGTTAGAAAAATCAAATTCCATAAAATCATCAAAGTTTTGTTCAACAACAGATTTACCTTTGTCTACAAAAGAGTTTGAACCATTTTCTGTTTTATTATTGACAGCGGAAGTGATTTGGTCTTTTAAAGAAATTATTCTATCAAGTAGACTAACTCTTTCATTAGTGAAATCTGATGTTTGTTTTGCTAACTCTTCTTGAAGATCTTAAATTTTCTTTTTCAAAATAGAACTTGGAATATAAAGATCAGAGTATTCGGGTTTTTCAAAAAGATTTTATGATTTTTGATTAAATTCTTCAGAAGAATAAGTTGTTGGAGATTCAGTTGATGAAGAAGTTTCAGGCTTTTCATAACTTTTGTTTAACTCAGTGTAGTCAAACGGAAGTTGCATTTTATCTTTATTTGCCCGTTTTGGAATTTCTAACTCATCATCTTCTGAAGCCCTAGTGAATTTCATTAAATCAATGAAACCCCAACACATAAAATCAAATTCATAAAATTGAGCACGACAAACTTTAGATAAATTCTTTGGATTTTCAAAACCTAGACCTGCTTTTACATCGTAAAATTTAGTGTCATTTGGTTGATTCAAAAATATAGTCTGTTCTGATTGGCCACATTTATAAAGATTATCTTCCAGTTCTTTGACTTTGGAATACAATTGGGTTCTTTCTTTAACATGGCGATCAAGCTCAGCATCATAATCTTTACATTTAATCTCAGCATCCCCTAATTTAGCAGCAAGTTCAGAATTAAAACTATTTAAAAATTATATTCTTTCCTCTAAACTTTTTATCTTTTCTTGAGGATGGGACAAATAATCATTAGCTGTGGCTAACTCACGATTACACTGGACTAATTCATTTAGATTATTAGATAGTCTAGCTTCTAAGATTTGACATTGAGACTTATCCTTTTCTAAGTCAGAGATTTGTGCTTGCAAAGAATGAATCATATCAATAAATTGAGAATTAGAAACACTAACCTCAGATCCAGATTGAGAACTACGATCACCATCTTCATTGTCTGATTCAGACTCATCCTCTTTTTTTGCCTCAAAGATCTTTTCTTTATCTTCTTCAACATTTGCCATCAATGCAAGCTCATCCTCAGAATCACTATCAGTCTTTTCTTCCCACGCTTCTTCAGCAGCCATCAAAGCTTCATGTTTTTCTTGCTCTTTGCAAAAGAGAGCCTTTCGAGTATAGTATCCAGAATCCTTAGTAACCGTTTTAGTACACTCTTTGGTAAAATGACCTGCTTTACCACACTTGTAGCAAGTTTGTTCAGTTGTAGAAGGAGCCTTTCTAAACTTCTTTGGTTTCTCTCTTTCTATGGCGACTGATTTATCTTTACCCTTGAAAGTCGAAGATGTGCGCAGCTTGTTAGAAGAGGATGATTTCTTTCCATAACTCTTCATCGCAAGAGACAGAAGAGGATTAACTTTATCCTTCAGGTCTTGAAGATTTATCTCCGATTCACTTGCATTAGCTTCTTCTTCTGTTGACTTAGATGGTGCCTTATCTCTCTTTGACTTGAGAGATCGACTTTTCTTTTCCACAACCAGTGCTAGTGGATCTCCAAAGGATTTCACTGTTGCAGCAACTTTCGCTTTGTTGTCACTCATCTTCTTGAGAACTTTGCCTTCATTCTGACACAAATCAACGTAGATTGTGTGAATATCCAACACATCAGTGTCCTTGTTTTGTTGAATGAAATCAGCATACTTGGTCCATTCAAGTAACAGATTTGAAAAAAACTAAATGTTCATATCTTTGACTCCTTTGGTCAATTTGTGTTTCTTTAAGCTGTTGAGCAATGTGGCAAAACGAAGATAGGTAGACTCTAGATCTTCTCCTTCTTCAGCTTTAAACTTTTCATAATCATTTAATAATTGATTTTCCTTGATTTTTCCCCTGTTAGTACCTTGCATGAGTTTCTCTACTTCATCCCATATTTCTTTTGCAATCTCCAAACTACCCACGCTATTGAAGATTTCATCAGACAGTCCTTGAAGTAGAGTTGCAGTTGCGGTTTTGTCTGCTTTAACCCGTTTCCTTTCATCATCGGTATACGCGCTAGGAGGTTTGGGTTCTTCCATTTCGGGTAAAGGAGGGTCATTGTTAGGACGTGCTGGAACGGTTCTCATTATTCTCGCAGGTCCATTCTTGATTGAATCTAGCATGTCATCACCAGTTTCTTTCTGTCCGACATAAGTTAAGAACCGAATGCGCCAAGACGAATAATTACCCCTGAAAAGGACGGGTGGTTTGTTGTCTGAACCGAGAGCTAGAACCTCTTTTGACATTTTGAATTTGTAGCAAAAGTGATACTTGAAATTGGATCTTAGAGTGAGAAATGTAGATAAATGTTCAAACTGGCTAAGTAAGGTTGGCTAGGTATAGTTGGCTAGATAAGGTTGGCTAAGTAGAGGTTGGCTAGGTAAAGGTTGGCTAGGTAGAGGTTGGCTGGAAGCAGTTGGCTAGAAGCAAGTTGGCTAGAAGCAGAAGCAGTTGGCTAGAATCAGTTGGCTAGAAGCAATTGGCTAAGTTTAGTTGGCTAGGTTCAGTTGGCTAGGTTCAGTTGGCTAAGTTCAGTTGGCTAGGTTCAGTTGGCTAGGTTCAGTTGGCTAGGTTCAGTTGGCTATGTTCAGTTGGCTAGGTTCAGTTGGCTAGGTTCAGTTCAGTTGGCTAAGTTCAGTTGGCTAAGTTCAGTTGGCTAGGATTACTTGGCTAGGATTACTTGGCTAGGATCACTTGGCTAGGATTACTTGGCTAGGTGTTAACGTAGAACCCTAGCAAACAAAAAACGAACGAACAATACCAGTAGCTTTTATCGATGTGAATCTCCAAATCACAACCAAAACAACAATATTCACTTGCAATAGTCAAATAAACATCAAACTAAACAAACCCAACTAGCAAATACAATCAAACACCAAACTATCGATATTATTTTCAACCCTAAAGAAATCGACATTATATATCTTCCGTCGAGCCAAGAGTTTGAATGACTTACCTTTGAATCACTCTATGGCTCTGATACCAAATGTAGGTTCCATATTATCAAGTATTATATATGAAGCAATCAACACAATGATGAAGTTCTTGAATGTACAAGAAAGATACGTAAGAGAGCTATAGTATACGGCCAAGAACTCACAGTAAAGATCGAATGAAAGCTTGATTAGAAAAGGGCTAGCCAAGTAGAACTTATACCCCTTGGGTATTTACAGAATGAACCCTAAACTATTATAAATATCAAATAACAACTAAACAATTAAAAACTTCACTAAAATGGAATGAACACAACTAAAGGGATCTAACAGTAAGTTTACACTAACTTACTCATTATCATTTTATATATATGTACATGTGACATATTTATGTGAAATTCTTATGTGTTGCTTGAATATGCCGATGTGGCGAACGATAGCCGATGTGGCTATTTAGATGCTAATGTAGCATGATAGCATCCATGTCGATGAGACAACCCAGCCGATGCGGCTCAATCGATGTGACTTTAATGATGTCTGTTATCCTTCATAAGGTATAAGTGTAGTGTTACTTACTAAGCAATGTGATTACTGTTTGATGCTTAATCCTTTTAATGGCTTAGCGAAAGGACAAGCGGAAGGTTCCGGTTTAAACTATTATTTAAAAGGAATATAATGATTTAAACCGGTAACCTGTGATTGTTGATTGTTTATTTATATTTTTTTGAAATAACGAGTTATGGTGTAATCATCTTATGAGTTAACTATCTTCCATGTTTTTCAACGGTATAATATTTTTTTAAAAATATATGAAATTACATATTGTACTTTTGTTTCCCTAAATTTAATTCACACCCCCGTTTAAAAAAAGTTTAAATTGTAACTATTAAAGAATTTTTATAATTTTACGATTTTATCCATTGATCATATGGGTCACTTTCGGATTTTCAGATGACCCTACTCCCACCCTATCCTTTTTCTGTTGACATGCTACGAAATTGGTGATTAGCTCTCTCATGGTCTTGATGGAGCTTTGGAGCATCCTAGATCAATTGGTAAATTTTCTTTCTTATCAAATGCTAGTCTTCTAATGATTAACCTTTAGTGGAGCTTTGGAGCATCCTAGCTCAAAATGTTGACATTTTCGCCAAATGCTAGTCTTTGAATGATATTTACCTTTTGCCTTTCGCCAAATGCTTGCACATCTTAACGGGCATTTCTAATGATTAGGTTCCGTACTCATCCTTGACAAGATCAAAGTTGTCAAAGATCAGCGGCAGCGGTCCAATCCAGGAAGATTAATCTAGTCCAAAAACGGATACCAGATAATTGGTTAAGAAAAACGAATTACGTATTTCCGTTTCAAGATGTTATATCAACCACCAGGAATCACTCAAACTATGATGGTATTACACTTACTTTTGGTGAACAACTAATCATAAATTCGCTAATTAATAGATCAAGTTGCTAATATATAATTATTATAAAAATATAATTACTTTTGGTTTTTTTTATAGAGCAAAGGAAGTCTTAGTTTTCTCAAATGAAGGTTTACTTAAAAAGACCAAAAGTGTGGTTCTCTCAAAGTCCTTGCTTAATCTTTTCAAGTTTAGATTGTAGTATTTAGGGGTGTTTAAAAAAAAAACTGAACCGTATGACTCGAAAATGAAGGTACCCGGTTTAGTTTTCTAAATTTACTACTCGTAAGTAACCGCCCCACCCCGTATATATGTATTTTATTAATATATTTATTAATATTTCTAAATTAAAAAATTAATAATCTTATGAAAGCGGATGATTCCTTGTATAACTCTATGTAAATGCCTATAAACTTTTAGGCTTTTCTTGTTTTACTTAATAATATACGCGAAAAAAATTCAATCCACTCTCTTCATATTGTTGCATATCAAAGAGTATATTTGTCACTATCTAATAAACTCATGAATATAAAAACAGATGAAAAACCGCAGCTATGCTGCCAGAGAAAGAATCTCACAAGGGCTACATTTTTTATAAATCTTCTACTGATTTCTATGGAAGCACGTACATATTTATAAAGGAAAAACAATACTACTAATATGCTAAATAGTAACTACCACTAAGTCTTACTTTTCAGCAAAATAACAAACGTGGCATGCTGCCACTTCAATTCTTGAATCCTAAAAGCAAGCTAACAAAGTAAGACTAATTCAACTTTAATTCATTGGAGCAACAACTGAGACCCGTGACCCATGAACCGCTAATTTGCTCCATGACAACCCATCAAGATTACCCAACACATACTAATTAGCATGGAGTCACAACATGGTTCTTGGTTATAGGACCAGCTCATCAACAACCAAAAGGAATCCCTGTTCGTTCTCCAAAACCGAGCTAGCATGTCGGAAGACGGAGACTTGGGTTTAGACTTATCAACCCAAAACTGTCTAACCATCTGCAAATCAATCTCAAATTCAACAGCCAGAATTATGCCTTATGGACCCGAATGAAACGAGTCTCCATAGGCTGAAAATCAAAGGCCCTATTAAAACACTTGACCTCTAACCCTCAAGGTCAAAGTGATGCAAACTATGATCAATGGGAACAAAATGATCTGGTCGGTTTTTCATGGCTCGTTCAAAACATCAAACCGATATTCACAAGCAACCTAACCGAGTTTCCCACTACAAAAAAGTTGTGGGATGCTTTCGTGGTTACTTACAGTAGAAGAAAAGACAAACTACAAACATTCAACCTTCATGTCAAAGCAAATGAGATGAAGCAAAATGATTGTCTCTTTAAAATCTATGGATTGCTTTGCACGGGACATGGGGAGAAATTGAAAGAATTGATCCAAACCCGGTGAGATGTCGGGACGACATCAAAGTACACACTAAAATTATGTCAGAAAAAAAATTGGTTCCATCTTTGAGTCGGAAGTATGATTCCGTTAAACTGGATATTGTTGTGATCAGAGTACTTTTAAGATAGAAAAGTAATAGAACAATTTTATTGTAAATAAAGACCCAATGATTTAACGTGGTTCGGCGTGAGGCCTACGTCCACGGCGGAAGCGGAGAAGATATATTACTAGCAAATATGGAGAAACTGAGGTTACAGTGTATCACTCAAATCTAGCTATAACTCTCACTAGATTTTACACTCTCCTCACAACTCACAAGTATAGAATTTTATAGAATAATTCTATACTTATCTCTACTACAAGCCACTCTCAAACTTTCTCCTTACAATCACTTACAAACAACTCTATGTTTTTGTGTTTTTTTGGATGATTTGAAATGAGTAAAGGATCATGCCTTTTATAGGAGAAGATTTTGTGGGTGAAATAGGATATGAAAACACTTAGCCAACAATTGACTAAGTAAAGAAGCCAATTGGTAATTTTATGCCACAATTTACATGTGGTCTTTGACCACCAATTACCCCACCGTCCAACAAATCTCCACCTTAGCAAACATTTCAATTTGCTACTTATTCTCAATCTACCCTTCCTGTTAGCCCCCTAGGGCTCATCACTTTAGACTTTGCATGCCAACCAAGTCCAAACAATGTTGCAACTTGTTTGTAGTAACTGGCTTGGTCAACATATTTGCCAGATTATCTGCTGTAGCAATTTTTTTTACAATTATAATCCCCTGAGATATGACTTCGCGAATAAAGTGATACCGTACATCTATGTGCTTGGTTCTCTCATGATACATCTGATTTTTAGTCAAATGTATGGCACTCTGGCTATCACAATGCACCACAGTCTCATCCTGTTGCAAACCTAGATCACCAACCAAGCCTTTCAGCCATATTGCTTCCTTCACACCCTCTGCCATTGCCATGTATTCTACTTTAGTTGTTGAAAAAGCAACTGTTGATTGCAATGTTGCTTTCCAACTGATAGCACATCTACCGAGAGTGAAAACATACCCTGTCTGAGACCTTCGATCCAAATCACCAGCATAATTTGAATCAACGTATCCGGTAACATGAGTGTTACCACGTCTATCATAGACCAATCCGATATCTGTTGTCCCTCTGAGGTATCGAAGAATCCATTGCACTGCTTTCCAGTGAACTTTCCCCAGATGATCCATATATCTACTCACCATGCTTACAGCTTGTGCAATATCTGGTCTATTACACACCATAGCATACATAATGCTACCAACAGCACTAGCATATGGAACATAGGACATATGCTCTACCTCCTCCTCAGTTTCCGTGGACAATGATGAAAGTTTGAAAAGTGCAGCAAGTGGAGTACTTACTTGTTTGGAGTTGATCATACCAAAACGTTCAAGTACTTTCTTTATGTATTTCTTCTGTGACAAATACAGTCTACCGTGATGTCTATCTCTAACAATCTCCATCCCCAGTATCTTCTTAGCCACCCAAATCTTTCATCTCAAACTCAGCTTTGAGTTGAGATTTTAACCGGCTGATCTCGGACATGTTTTTCGAAGCAATCAACATATCATCCACATATAATAGCAAGTACACAAATGACCCATCTGGAAGCTTCTTGTGATATACACAACTATAATAATTTCTTCTTGAGTAATCATTACTAGTCATGAATACATCAAACTGCTTATACCACTACCGAGGTGATTGTTTCAAGCCGTATAACGACTTCTTTAATAAACATGCATGGCCTTCCTTCCCTTGGACCACAAACCCCTCTGGTTGGCGCATGTAGATTTGCTCTTCCAACTCACCATGCAAGAATGCTGTCTTGACATCCAGTTGCTGTAGCTCCATATCAAATAAGGTAACCATGGCAAGTAACACACGAATAGAGCTATGCTTTACGACTGGTGAGAAAACTTCGTTAAATTCGACTCCCTCTCTCTGAGTAAAGCCTTTAGCTACAAGGCGTGCTTTGAACCTTTCATATTCTACGCTCGGGATTCCATCCTTCTTCTTAAAGACCCATTTGCATCCAACAATCTTTTGACCTTTAGGTGGTTTTACAAGCTCCCATGTATGATTATTGTAAAGAGACTCCATCTCTTCATTCATGGCTACGGACCACTGAGCAGATTCAGGACAATCAATAGCTTCTCGATATGTACCAGGTTCTTGTGCATCAATATCTTCAGCCATATTTAGAGCATAAGCCACTAGGTATGCATGTCCAAATCTTTGCGGTGGTCGTGTAGTTCGCCTTTGCCTGTCTCGTGCTACTTTATAGTTCTGGAGATCTTGTTGTTCTTCAGACTGAATTTCTTCTTCTTCTTCTGGTGTTTCTTTCTCATCACCAGAATCATGTACGTCTTCTACAACGGGCTCATCAGGAGTACCTCGTACTACTCCTTGTGGAACTCGTGTTTCTAGCTCCACCTGCTCTATAGCTTCTTGGTCTTTTCCAGCATCGACTTGTTCTTCATCTTTTTTATTTAAAATAGCAGACTCATCAAACGTCACATCCCTGCTAATAAGAAATAGGGATGATTTACCATCAGGGTACCACAATCTATAACCCTTCACCCCATCTACATAGCCTAGAAATATGCATTTCTTTGCCCTCGGCTCAAGTTTACCATCTTTCACATGAGCGTATTCAGGACAACCGAATATCTTCATATCAGAATAATCTGCAGGGGAACCTGACCATTTTTCAATTGGAGTTTGACAGTCGATACCTGTTGATGGAGACCGATTTACCAAATAACAAGCTGTATTGACAGCTTCAGCCCAAAAAATATTTGGTAATCCAGCATTTGAGAGCATACACCGAGCTCTCTCTAAGAGAGTTCTATTCATCCATTCTGCAACCCCGTTCTGTTGTGGTGTGAATCGCACTGTATGGTGTCTTACAATGCCCTCATTCTAGCAGAACTCATTGAATTCGCCTTTGCAGAATTCCAGCCCATTGTCAGTTCTCAAGCGCTTGATAGGCTTTCCAGTCTGCTTTTCTATCAGCGTCTTCCACTGTTTGAACTTGACAAAGACTTCATCTTTTTGCTTCAAGATATACACCCATACTCTTCTCGAGTAGTCATCAATGAAAAGTAACATGTATCTACCACCACCTTTAGATGGTACAGGAGATGGACCCAAAGATCTGAATGGATATAGTCCAATGTACCTTTGGTTCGATGAACCGCCGTGCCAAACTTTACTCGGCGTTGTTTGCCGAATACGCAGTGCTCGCAGAACTCTAACTTTCCAGTAGTCTGACCACCCAGTAAGCCTCGCTTACTCAGCTCCATCATACCTCTTTCACTCATATGCCCAAGGCGCATATGCCATAACTTGGTAGTGTCTACATTTGCAGATGAAGAAACTCTAGCAGCTCCGGTAATTGTGTTACCCATTAAGAAATAAAGGCCATTACATCATTTACCTTTCATTACAACAAGTGCCCCTTTCAAGACTTTTAATTCTCCACCTCGAGATCGGTACTCGCAGCCGATGGAGTCCAGCGTACCCAAGGAAATAAGGTTTTTCTTCAATTCTGGAACATGTCTGACATCCGTCAACGTCCTTACCATGCCGTCATACATCTTGATTTGGATTGTGTCTATCCCAACAACCCTACATGGTGCGTCATTTCCCATAAGAACTTTACCACCATCTATTTGTCGATATGTGGTAAACCAATCCCTATTAGGACACATATGATAGGAACATCCCGAATCAAGAATCCATTCATCACCGGAGGAGACTTCGGCAATACTAAGAACATTCGCACCATCAGAATTATTTTCTGCAATAGCGGCAACTGTATCAGCTCCTGCTGTATTCCATGCATCCCTTCTTCCTCTTAAATCTAGACAGTCTCTCCGTACATGCCCTTCCTTATGACAATTGTAGCACTTGATTTTTCTAGATCTAGTTTTGGATCTAGAACGACCTCTGCTGCTTGACCCTTTTTCGTTACGTCTCCCTCTTGCTACCAAACCATTCGCACTTTCTTCACTATAATCTGTAGAGACTTTCTTTCTTAATTCGCTAGAATTTAAGGTAGATTTAACGTCCTCCATAGAAATAGTTTCTCTGCCATAAAGTAGAGTTGTCACCAAATGCTCGTATGATTTCGGTAAAGTTCATAACAAAATCAGTACCCGGTCTTCGTCATCAATTTTCACATCAATATTATTCAAGTCCAAAATTATTTTATTGAACTCATTGATGTGATCGTTGAGTATACCGTCTTTCATCCTGAGAGTATACAACCGTTGTTTTAAGTACAAACGGTTCGTGAGACTTTTCGTCATGTAGAGACTTTCGAGTTGTAGCCATAGTCCGGCAGGCGTAGTTTCCGTTGCTACTTCTCGAAGTACAGAATCAGCGAGATTTAAAATAATCGCGCCATGTGTCTTCTCCATAAGCTCATCCTTCTCTTCCTCGGACAATTTTTCAGGCATTTTATCTCTGCCCTTTAAAGCCGACAAATATCCTTGTTGGCTTAACAAAGCCCGCATCTTCATTCTCCATAGACCAAAATTGTTCTGACCATTAAATTTCTCAACATCAGATTTGATTGTCGCCATCTCAGATTTTGATCACAACAATTGCTCTGATACCAATTTGTTGTGATCAGAGTACTTTTAAGATAGAAAAGTAATAGAACAATTTTATGGTAAATAAAGACACAAGGATTTAACGTGGTTCGGCGTGAGGCCTACGTCCACGGCGGAAGCGGAGAAGATATATTACTAGCAAATATGGAGAAACCGAGGTTAAAGTGTATCACTCAAATCTAGGCTATAACTCTCGCTAGATTTTACACTCTCCTCACAACTCACAAGTATAGAATTTTATAGAATAATTCTATACTTATCTCTACTACAAGCCACTCTCAAACTTTCTCCTTACAAACACTTACAAACAACTCTATGTTTTTGTGTTTTTTTGGATGATTTGAAATGAGTAAAGGATCATGCCTTTTATAGGAGAAGTTTTGGTGGGTGAAATAGGATGTGAAAACACTTAGCCAACAATTGACTAAGTAAAGAAGCCAATTGGTAATTTTATGCCACAATTTACATGTGGTCTTTGACCACCAATTACCCCACCGTCCAACAGATATACTCCGATTGGACCCGCTTCCTTCGGCTGAAGAAGCATATACAGCAGTTCGAAAAGAAAATGTTGAGTATTTTAAGAAATATTTAGGATCATTTCATGTTAATTTAACACATTCATGTAAGATCAAGGAAGAATTAGAATTACTTACTTCATGATGATCCCATATTTGAGTTGTTGTAACATGATGCCATTGAAATTCTTTATTATCTTAAATCTCCACAAGATCTTTTGATGGATAGAACCAATTCCCTTTGAGTCAATAATAGATATGCTTTTCTCCCATTATTGCCATCGTGAGAATGAAGAAGAAAAATACGCAGGAGAGAAATTTTAGGGAATACTTACGGTTACATATATCTTGTGTGATGTAAGAAACCAATTAGCCCCTTATATATCTTAATATTAACACTTCCATCACATGTTAATAATATATAACTTGAGGGACCAATCTTGTCATTATGGCAATCACATAGAATTACATAAATGATTAAAGGCCATATTAATAATTAATTTCCAACAGAAAAAGCACACAAGTATATTCTGGGAACAGCCGCGCGCAAGAGATGTACAAACATGGGTAGCAGCTAGACCGATCGCTCTAGTAAACCCTAAAGGAGCTAATTTAGTGTCAAAAGGTTCTCGCTTATTACAACCACCTAAAGATGATAGAACAAACATGCAGCTTACTTATTGTGGAATGACAAAGCACTTGAAAGATCGATGCTCTAAACTTGTATACCCTAAATGGTGGAATGACGACCACAAACTGCATGGGCGGACCCAAAGCCATGGCAGTGGTGGCACGGGACACGGGTCAATTTTATCCCCTAGTGTAAATTTTGATTTTTTCGAGACGATACTTCCATTTCGTAGAGTGAATTTCGATTTTTTTAAGCTAGTGCTACCACCCATTTCACTCATTTATACTGGTGCCACCGCTCATTCAAAATCTTGGGTCCGCCCCTAACAAACTAAGTAACAAAATTAGAGGATCGGAGAAAGGAAAGGCCGCCACCGTCATGGGCAACAACGATGCTACCATCAATGGTGATGGAGGGTTCGGTGGTGTTGCAACGGTGAGATGGTGATTGAGGGTTCAGTGGTGTTATTAGCATAACGTTCAAACTTAGATCGAAGAACATTTAAGACGCTATATATGACTAATGATATTGTTAACAATTAATTACTACTAAATATATTAGAGCTAATTACAAAGATGTTCCATGTAGTTGTTACTGATTTTCACTTGTAGTCATTAAACTTCAAATATTATGAAAATAGTCACTCTAGTTGGCATTTTATTTCACTTTTGGTCGTTTAAGCTAACTAGTGTTAACTTTGACGATGAATCAAAGGGCATTTTGGTCAAAAAAAATTATTCTTGTTGGCAAAAAACTTCTAAGGCTTTTCTACCCTTTTTGTTAAGACTAATGATTAATTAACCTATTACCAATATTAACTAAAGATATTGTCTTAGTTCACTAATAGATCACTGTCAAAATTTATTAATACTTTCATCACCTAAAACACAACTAATCTGGACACATGATGAATACAACACGATGAACAAGATCAATTAAAGACTTGTTTTTTAAAGAGTTAACGCGATGAACTAGATCAATTAAAGACTTGCTTTTTGTGATTTACATCTATCTATATATATATTAAAAGAAAATTATTTTCTGGAAAGTTACCTTAATTAGTTTTCAATTAACCAATAGAAAATCTCAATTTTTCTAATGTTGACCAACAAAAAAAAATTTGACTTCTTTTCTTAGAAATACCCGAGTTTTGTTTTAAAATCGGTAAAACAACCCGGAAGAAAAAACACGCGGGTCATTTTTGACCCGCCTTCGTTTACGATCTTTACGTCAGGGTCATTCCAAAACCCTAGCTTTTGTCGACTTCTCTCTTACACCGTACACCCGGTTGTTCTCGACTGCCTTCTTCCGTCATTTACCAAGTTGATCTCGACCGTTTCTCAGGTTTTAGTCAGGTACGATTCAAGAACTCTTTCATTCCTTGTCTTCTTCTTCGTCCACGAACCCTAAAGATTTTCTGTTTTATCTTTCTTGATTTTTTTCATGTGAACAGTGTGATTTGTGACTTTCTTCTCAATGATTCATAAAGGTATATTTCTCGACTTCATTCAAGATCTTTTGTTATTTCAGGATTCTCTTATTTCAAGATCTTATGTTAGTTGCAGTAACAACAAGTGCGAGGTTCTTTGCTTCAATTACTAAATTTGGTTTGTATCAATAGTTATTTAGGCTTTTTTGCAGAAGTTAATTATCTGTGTGTTTACATATCTGAAGGTATTTGGACTCAATATGCATACAAATGAAGAACCCTATAATAAAAACTATCATTCATGTTTAATTGGTGGTTTTTAGCTCGTGGTTATATGCTCATGTATAAAACTATATATCTGTTTTTCTTCTTAAAAACTCAGTTTAGTTTTGTTGAAGTATGCTTTTACAAGTAGATAATAATAAGGTATATAATTGTTAAAATGCCTTTTTTCATGGGTTGTTCAAAAGAAAAAGTAAATAGGAAGGTGTCAATGTTAAGGATTATGAAACCATATTGTTAAACACGATACTAATATGATGCATAAGTAGGTAGATTAGGTAACAAAACAATATTGTTCATAATAACAAAGATACTTGAGATGATATACACCATGTTTAAGATGCTTTGCAATGGAGACAACATTTATGATTCAAGCCAGAATTTAAATAAAAAAATAAAAAATTCAAGACCTATATATAATCACAGAATAATAGAGAATTTGAAACCTTAAGCTTGGTTATCGTCCTCTTATGTGAATAGAAAAAGAAGCTTCAAATAAATTGAAAGCTTTCTTATCATTTACTCAATATTTATTTATTATTTTATTATAAGATGAAACATATCCACCTCCAATGTTTTAATTAGTTTCAACTCTCCTGTCCCCTGAAATTGTAATTGTATCAATGCTTATGAGTTTTAAATCTGTTACAAGGAAACGGTTGTTTTCAAGAAAAGGATTTTAGTTTTTCTCTTTATAATCCTGGCTTTTATTTGTCCTGATTGACAAATCTTTTTCAGAAAGGTTTAGTGTTAGGTTTTTTGCTTTGATTAGATCAAACATGTTACCTACAATTTATGTTTCATATCCAGAGTTATGGTTTGTGATTTGATCTTCTATTGGAAACTAATTATTTATTGTGTTTTTCTTATTGAATCATCTTCTTCTGTTTGTGAAATGAATCAAATCGATTTCAGAATCGTTCCTCATAGGATTCGCCATTTCATTGTTACAGGTATTACAAGTTCTTCTTATTCTAATCATCTTCGTCAGCTGGTCATGTATGTTTATAATCATCTCAATCAGGTTCTTCGTATGATTCTTGATACATATACCAGTTTATCTTTGGTATCTATTAATGTATTATGTATGAAGTTGTTTGTCACAAGGTACAAAAGGTCTATGCAAGATCACCCAAGGCAGGATTATTGTAGTAGATATATATAAACCCCATTTCATTATAGCTTTGGGACCTCATTTAATTCCAGTCCATGAAGAAATGGGTAAATAGGCCGCTATTGCTGCGAGTCAGTCATGCTCGTGAATACGCAAAAGGCCACATTAACATTAGAAACTTGAAAGAAATGGTTGAAAAAAAGACCCTGGTAGGCAATCAAGAAAGTCAAAATTTTTAAGATTCATTCTTAAGGTTAGTTATATTTAATTTAAAGAATTTCAATACAACCAAAAAGGCTAAAGTAAGAAACTGTAGTCAATTTAGATATTGTTCTTTACTGTAGATTCTTAATCCATTTATTAGAAACAAAAGCACATGCAATCTTTGCTCAAGTTATCATTCTTTTCTCTATATGATCATTATTTGCATATTGCAATTACAAAAAGGCTGGACTTGCCACCCTAAGGTATGCACACCATAGGCCAATGTTAGTAACAAGTGGTAAAAGGTCCAGCCAAAAATTTTATGTGGGCAAGTGGTAAAAGGTCCAGCCAAAAATTTTAAAGTGACTATTTTATTCACTTATTCTATTTAAAAGTAATTTGTCAGTTAATGTGGTTTTCTTTATTTGTAAGAGTTGATCCATATAGACGAATTATACAACATATAGATGTCAAGTAACATTGGAATTGTATAATTTGTATAAACATGTTGCCAGGTGTATATTAAACTTCACTATTATTGCAATTACGACCCATTTACTTATGAATGGTTCGATTTGGGTATTTTTCTCAAAGAGCTCAAATTTAAAACAATGGCTAGATGGGGAAAAATTAAATTAAAGCAAGGGTCAAATGGGTTGAAAGATTTAGATAGTTAATACATTTAAGTATATTCAAACCAATCAGAGAAGCTGTAATTTCTGTTTTGAATTTGCCTATAAAGAAATGATCTATACCACTAACAGGACTAAGTTTGGTCTTGTGATTCACCAAATTCTGGTTTAGTCCCTCATATATTGTTTTTCTATTGATGAGCTTTGGATTGTTTAGTTGTTTATTATTAGGAACGGGTCCGAGTCGTTTTGTTCTATTGATGAGCTTTGGAGTGAAGAAAACACTCCTTTTGGGGTCATAACGTTGGATGTTCCCTAAATCTGCAACATTTGTTTCTGTTTTTTTACTGTTGATTTTAGTTTTATGTTTTAAAAGTCTTTTAGTTTATGGATAATGGAGGAAAAATACTTTGTTACCTCTGGTTATAGATTTCCTTGTCTTATTTTTGCTATCTTTTAGGGTTGTTTTCTCTGTGTTATCTATGGTTATAGATTTCCTTCTATATTAGTCCCTATGGAATGTCACAAGAATATTCAAGTTTCTTTTTATAGATAATAGGTTTCTCGTCTCCTTGTCTGCAGGTAGTTCGAAGAAATTTGGATAGACAATGTAATGGTAGAAAAAGGTGCGTACATTAAGGGATGATATATACATTGCCTCTGTGATAATAAAATTATCTACCACTAATAACTTCTTTTTTGTTCAGTAATTAAACTCACATTAGAAGCTAGCTGAAGAAAGTTGAACCGGAGACCTCTTTTGGAGAATCACAAGCGTTGATCGCTCCACCGCCATGTTTTGCTTTCATTTCTTAGATCAATGGTATTATTATTAATTTGTTCTTTTTTTTTAATTTTGCTATATTAGAACGTATAGTGTATGAGGGTTAAGTGTGGTCCAATATTCCATTTGTTATACTTGATGGTCATTTTAAGACTACTGGATATGCATGTGTTATGCACCCATGGTTGTAATTCCTTTCACTTATTAATATGCAATGTATTCTCATTCATCCCTGGCATCAATCATTTTCCTATCCACGCGTATACAGGTAGGTTCAACATTAGTCATTACTATTTAACATTTGTGTCGTATGTATTTGTGAAGCAAAAAATGAGGAATTCATTTATGCGACCGCTACTCCGCACGGGATATGCAGTGGTTTACGATTGTTGACAATGTTAGTCTTTTTAAACATGTACATTATTCCATAAGGGTTTCAGCAATTGCACAAACATCACGTGCAAATACTCATTGCGTAGAACTCCTGGTGTACGTATAATATCCGACATACAATATAGTATTAATATCATTAAATTTTAGGTTATGTGCCTCCGTCATAAAAAAAACATCAAAAAATATAATTTGGTTTCTTAGGTTCGTATTTGAAATTTTTTATATAAGTACGCTCTTTACATATTTCTATTTAATTTCGTATTGTTAAGGTTTATTTTTATAGTACCCGTGCGTGCACGGGTCAATAAACTAGTTTCATAAGAATAACCTCTTTGAACATCATTTATAGAAACTCAATCAGATCAAGAAGTAAAACACAATCTGGGTTTGCAAACAAGAAAACCCAATATGGCTTTGTAAATACGATTGAATAAATAAAAATGAAATCCTAGGCAAGTGTTTGGTATGGAGGAATGAGAGAATAAATGGAATAACTTATTCCTGTGTAATGGAAAAAATATGTTTGTTTATCACATAGGAATGGAATGACCAATTACAAAAGTAATATGATTCCTTTCATTTCATTCCATAGGGAAGAGGTGTTTTTTCCTCATTCCATCATAAAATGGAAATCTATTTTTTTTAAGTTTCTTTTACTAACATTAATAAATATTTTCTAGATACTTATAAAACTTATTAAAAAAGATTAATTCCATAATGTTTTTTAACTAAGTTTCTTTAATTTTTTATACTTAATCTTTTTATATAATAAGTTATCGATTTACATACTTTTATTAAATCATTAACTAATTAAAAGTAAAATACATTTAGAAATGTGTATATAATAAATGAAAGTTTGATAAAGAAAGTATTGTTTTCAATAAAAATATATAAATAAAAAATATTTTCTCTTTTTTTTAAATGTTGTATGTAAAGATTATTTTAAGACGTGTAAGTGTATTTAAAATAAACTTTTATATATGAAATTACTTAAATTTAAGTTATATCTATTTCATTCCATTATGAGAAAGCAACCAAACATGCGGATGGAATGGTAATGAACTATTCTTTTCCTTTGACCATTACATTCCTTTGTCTATTTCATTCATTTCCGTCTAACCAAACATACCCGAGTGTTTGAGCATTTCTAAGAGCACATTCGTGTACCGTTTTAAACAAATCAATCCAAACCTGAACAATCTAACCCAGATACGAAGGGGCTGCTGGACCTTAAAAAGTCGAACGGTGTGAAATCAAACCTGATTCGATTACTTGTTCAGAGACAGGGGAAGAAGGGGCCATGGGTCTTAAAATGAAATCGAACCCGAATCGACAAGGGGAAGAAGGGGTCGCCGCCCTTAAAGGGTCGGATCACGTTTAGAGACGGCAGAGTGGACGGTTCAGCGGCAAAGGTTGGCGGGACAAGGGATGGTGGAATGATGGTGCTAGGGCGGTGATAAAGTGTAGGAACGGGTTTAAAAAACCGACAATGGTGGTGATGTTGATAGTCGATGGTGGACTAGTGGCATGATTATAGACGGGGAGCTGCGTGGACTGGAGGGATGAACATATGAACGATGGGGTATGAGAGAGATAGGAGAGTGAGAAGGAGAGTTAGGGTTTTAGTGGGAAAGAAACTATTTAGGTGTTTGGTAACAAGGTTAAACAAACGTTTTAGATTTGATATGTCTGGAAACTATTATAATATGTAAATCTTGTTTGGTAACAAGAACAAAATGATAATTGACGAAAATGTCCTTTGACTATCGGTCAAAGTTAACATCATGGCTTAAAGAACCAAATGAAACAAAATGATCCTAACTCAGGGAATATCTCCCACAGCATGACCCTTATGCCCAAATCCGGCAATCAAAACTTCACAGAAGCAATTACAGAATAAGAATCTATAAAACCCGATATATTTTATAAGAAAACAAAACTAAGTACTAAGATTTTCTTCAATGTAGTTCAAGCAACCATCGTTGGGAACAAAAGCTGCAATCTTCTTTCCATTCTTGATTAGTTGAACTCTGGCACACTTTGTGACAGCAGAGTTAGGCTACTTAGCTTCAATACCACTGCGGTAGAAAAAAATTACTTTGGTTAAAATTGGTATAGGTTTGTGCATGTTTCTAAGATTACAGAGTTTTCACCGTAAACTTGGGTATCCTCCATACCCGTACCTTTGCTGACTACAAACCAGACACATACTCCCTAAAATCTAGAGGTGGTAACACGTATAGCAGTGAAAAATAAAGGGATTTACATTTTAGCGAGGACAATGCCCTTAGCATGAGATGAACTTTTTTTTTTAATCTTTAATATGTTGGGTTAATCGGTTTGTTTAATCGGTTATCGGTTCCTTAACGTTTGCATGGCTGAAATCTTAATTTGATTAATTAGAGTTTATTATTTTGTTTTATATTTGTTTTATTTAGTTATTAAGTAGAGAAGAGTGGTTTACCGGTTCTTAAGCAGATGTACGTTAGAGAAGTACACGTGAGAATTAATGGGTCACTTGTTTACCTGGTCTTTAGGAAGATTTGCAGTTTATGGTTGTGGTTTTATGGCTCCACGTTTGTGCATGTAAAAGGATATATATATAGCCTTGCCTATAATTAATAAAATGAGATTTTTCCTTTCTGCAACTTCTTGAACTTTATAAACATAAACTGCTTTCTTTTCTTTTAAAAGTTTGTTTCCTATTCGTGAGTTTCAAGTTTATAATTTGAAGCTTTGTTATCAACATAATATTGTTGCTAGAGCTGGACCTCGCAATAGTTGAAATTGAGAAAAAGGCTCCATCAGATTTACTCTATAAATCTTAAAAATCAGAACAAATGGGTCCCCAAAGTGGTGTTCCCACTCGGTGCCGACAAAAGGCTTACTACGGATAGTCTTATTGCTATCCTCGGTCTTTATTATTTCATGTTGCTTTCACATAACAAAGATAATAAGATAAAGATGCGTACAATGTAATTATTCTTATTACTTGAGCTAATCATTCTTATCATCCAAGCAAGGGTATGCCCAGCCAACATTTGTACAATCTTTGGCTCCTCCAACCATCCATGGGATATCTGTGAATCGAAGTTCACAGCCAACATGTCTTTGATTCTTTACTCGCTCATAATTTGACGTGCAAAATGAATCAATAAAGATGAATCATAGATTTCACAAAGTCAAAGATGCATAAACATACACAAAATAAGTGATTAAACACACAACCTAAATAAGAAAACAGAAGATGAAGAATTAAACTTAAACATAATCAAGCATTCCCACAAGTCAAAACCCAATCAACTTGCTTCATCTATAAAAAGTTAAGGATGAAACCATATGATCGTAGCAATGGTTGACGATGAATGCCAAAGTTGATGGTGTGCTTAACAAACGAGCAATTAGTTCCAATCAGTACAAACGCACTGTTCCTAATACAGAAAGATGATTAACAACTTATTAGACTTAAATGTATAAAAAATCACATAAACCATCAATACAAAATCCCACATTTTTTTAAATGCAACTCACTGTTACCTTTCAAGCTTCCAAAAGTTTTTAACTATCACACCAGCAATTTTTTTTTTCCTTTTTCGCATTGAAATATACAATTTTCTGGAAACACACTGTTTAGAATGTACAGTGATACTCCACGTATTTCATAGGACACCAAAAATCTAAAACGACTACATACACAAAAATAATGCACTAGTTTGGTAGTCCTGAAGCTTTCAACCTCACCTTAGGTAAACATGTTGGTCGATATTTCCGTCCGTTGATAAAGAAATGTGTCAGATGACAAGAATTCTCGGAATACAGCGAGTGCAGATGACCATACATCATCATTATTATCACCAGTAATCTCCACAAGAACACACACCATCCTTAAAATGGTGAAAACGGTGGAGTCTCACAATTATCAACCTATCCACGATCTTGGATATGTGTTTGATCACATTATGACAGTCAGCACATACCCTTAAGTTCTTAAAAACACTAATTGGTCGTTCACCTTGTATATTAAGGATCCCAAACGCACCCGCCAACTTTTCACTGTGGTACCTCAACATATGCTCCCTTTCCTCCTCTTCCACATCATGCAAAACCAATTTAGGAGAAGAAATGTAACCCTCTTGCTTCAATCTAAAATCCAACTCTTCAAGATATGCATATATTCTAGCCGTCTGTGGATGGGTGGAATCCCCAACCGAAAACGTGTGGATCTTGTTTTGCACTTCTAGCCAACTATAACCTGGGACTTTTTTTTACCCCTGTATCCCTCATTTTTAATCTCATTGCACCAACATCAGCCCATCTACCCGAAGCTGCATATAAATTTGATAGAAGAACATACATTCCAGCATTATCAGGCTCCATCTGGAAAACCATTTCAGCAGCTTTTTCCCCTAATTCGGTATTCCCATGAATTCTGCTAGCACCAAGTAAAGCACCCCATGTAGCGGCATCTGGTTCAAAGGGCATATTTTTCATTAGATTTTGGGCATCATCTAGGCGCCCTGCTCGACCCAGGAGATCAATCATGCATGTATAGTGTTTTGAATTTGCAGTTATTCCATAATCACGATTCATTGTGTAAAAGTAGTGTGTGCCTCTATCTACCATCCCACTGTGACTGCAAGCAGACAACACACCAACCTGGATGTAAAAACAACAAAAAATGAGACTCCATTTAAGAAATCTTAGGTATTTATAACGTTAACTAATTATTGGACTGTTATTTCTGTTGCATTTTGTTGGCACATATCAAGCCAATGAATCTAGTAAAATATGTTAGAATAATTGTCAAATGAAAATAGTTTTTAGTATAAGTTTTAGTATTATTATTATTGTAACATAGGAATACTAAGTGTGACAAGGGTGGACGGAAAATGCAACCACCGTGGCCACCACCGGCAACAACTGCGACGGCCGTTCACCGCCGTCACGGCCAACCGCCACCGTCAAGTGACGGCGTTAGCCACCGGAAAGACCGCCGGAAAAGGCGGAATTAACCGCCAAAATAGACTCTATATATATGTAAACAATATGTACGTTTTTAGTAGATTATGGCGCCTATATGGTGCCGGGATTTGTATAGTTTTGTAAAGATTTCAGTTTATAAATTTATAAAAGATTTGCAGTTTGAGTTTGAGTGATTTGTGTTTTGAAGATTTCGATCATATCAAAATAAACTACAAGAACAACATATCTTCTGAAAAATTCACATTATTGATATTCTAGGACCAAAGAATAATGAGATCGTTGCGTTTTAAAACATGAGCAGGCCACTAAATGCTGCAAGACAAGGAACTTATTATGAAAGATGATTACCATTGTTACTTGCTCTGGTTTAACTCCACTTCTCTCCATCAACTCGAAAACTCTCAAGGCCTCTTTACCAAAACCATGCCTTGCATATCCAGCAATGATTGTATTCCATGAAACAATGTCCTTATCATAAATTTCTTCAAATATAACATTGGCCTCATCTATGTTTCCACATTTGCAATACAAAGACAATAATGCATTCCCTACATACTATCCAGATCCAAGACCTACCTTAACAAGTTGTGCATGCAATTGGTAACCCAATTCTAATGCAGTGATCTCGCCACACGTGCTCAAAATGCAGGAAAAAATAGACCTATTTGCCTTTTTTCCATTTCTCTTCATATCTACAAACAAACTCAATGCTTCTTCATTGTGGCCCAGATTAGCATATCCTGCAATGATTGCACCCCACGAAATGCAATCACGATGAGGCATCTTCTCAAATAAACTCCTAGAAATATCAATGAAGCCACTCTGTGCAAAACCAGTAATCATAGTATTCCAAGAACTAACGTTTTTACAAGGCATTGCATCAAACAACTCCTTTGCATCATCGATTTTCTTACACTGCACATAACCAGCTATTATCGCATTCCATGAAAAAGAATTCTTTACAGGCATTTCATCGAAAACTTTTCTAGCTTTATCCATCATACCTTTCTGCACATACCCAGACACCATAGCTGTCCACGTATACACATCTCGAACTGGAGACTCGTCAAATAACTTGTGCGCTTCAGATAATTGTCCGTTTTGGGCATAACCTGAAATCATTGTATTCCAAGACACCTCATCTCGTATTGGAATTCTATCAAAAAACCACCTTGCATCAACTAATTTCTTCTTCCTTACATACCCACCCATCAAGCAGTTCCAAGAAATCACATCCCAAGCTGAATTAGAATCAAACAATTTACGGGCATCATCTATCCTACCGTTTTGCACGTATGCTGCAAGTATACCATTCCACGAGATAGAATTTTTGTTTGGTATCCTATCAAAAATCATTCTTGCTTCTTCCACAAACCCGTTTTGAGCATAACCAGACAACATGGCATTCCAAGAAACCGCATCTCTCTGTGGCATTTGATCTAACAATTTCCGTGCAGAGCCCAGATTCCCATTTCGAACGTACCCGGTAATCATCACATTCCATGAAACTAAGTCTCTTTGGGGCATTTTGTCAAACATCTGGCGTGCAAGATTGAACCTGTTATTCAACAAGTATCCAGATATCATTGCATTCCATGAAACTGACGTCCGTCGGGGCATAGAGCTGAATCACACTGACCACTACGCATGTAATTGGTGATAGCTGTGTTCCATTGGACTATCTTTGAGTCTGAAATGATAGCTGCTGTTGCGAGTGGAGCACGATTTGGTTTACCAAGTTTGGGCTTTTGGAAATTACGCCTTAGCTCTCGTTTCTTTAGTGGGCGTAGAGAGCTACTGCACAGCAGCCTCATGGATTGAGTTGCAGCTTGCACCATAACTTGTTTTTAGGTTTTCTAATAAATATCTTGTTCCACCACCTCATGGGAATGCAGTTGTTTCGACAAGAAGAGCATAAATTGGACGGCAAAGAAAGGCAAGGTCATGGGTACCGGCTCTTTTGGTGATGTTGCTGGATAGGTACAGTGATGTGGTCTAACCAGGAAAGGTAAGTGAAGAAGCTGATGTGGTCTAACCATGTCACCTCACACACTTGTTTGAATTCTTGGCATCATTTCTCTTCTTGAGTTTTTCTTAACATTAAAATATAGCCCCTAGAAAGTAACAAAAAAACCTCAGGAAATTACCAAATTACAAATATAAAACCATATCGGTTAGTAAACACATTTAATTTGTATTTGTAAATGCTGATGTGTCATTTCAGCATAAACCCAGGTCATAATGCCAACAATCATGCCAATAAGCACTAAAGTGTTGGATTAATCGGTTTGAAAGTCACGGGTCACGGGTCGGTCTTAGTTAACTTCTGTTATTCCACTTTCTTCGTGAATTAGCTGCATACGTTTAGGAGCAGTAGATAGTGGGTTATAGGTTGGTTGTTAGCTTAATTTTAAATTTATTGTCATATGTGGTAAAAGTTGATTGGGAAGAAAACAGCAACTTTCGTATAGTTCTTTTGCTTCATATTTCAAAATTCTTTACTTCTTTTATCTTCCACAAGTTTGTTCTTCCATATACGTGAGTTTTGTTCGTTGATTACCAGCATAAAGTAGCCATCAATTAGAATACTAGATATAAGATGGGAAACTAAAATTGCCATCAAAATTCAACTTATATCGAGTAATTCCTAGCATTGAAGTATCAGAGCATCTCCAACCAACCTCTATCCCTCCATTTTGAAGGGAAAAACTACTCCAATCAACCTCTATAACTCCCTCTATATATGAAGGGAACAAAAACTCCCTCTATATTTGAAGTGAGAAGATAAGCCCCTCTATCAATGAACCCCACATAAATTATTTACTTTTTCTTTAACTTTTATAACATTATATGTATAATACCTATTAATAATTTGTATTAATTAAAAGGTTTATATAT
This sequence comes from Pulicaria dysenterica, assembly GCA_947179395.2. Lineage (NCBI taxonomy): Eukaryota > Viridiplantae > Streptophyta > Magnoliopsida > Asterales > Asteraceae > Pulicaria > Pulicaria dysenterica. Next base: position 1,285,280 of record OX359295.1, read on the forward strand.
ACTTTTAAAAATTAGTATATAAGAAATTTTATTTTGATATAAAAATAATATATTGGAATTAACAATAAGTGAATAAAAGATATATTTATAAAACAAATACATAAACTATAAAATACATTAGACATGAAATGCAATAGACATTTATTCCTAACCCGTAAACATATAGATTAAAATATTTATTAAATATATGATTTATTAATTATTTACTATTGTAATATTAATATATATAAATTATAGTTATTGTATTTAAAAATAATATTTATTATTAGTGGAATATGGGTCCCACTAGTTTTGGAGGGATGAATAGAGTGTATGGTTGGAGTTGGAATTTTGTTTAGAGTGGATGGTCCCACCATAAATAGAGATAGAGTGTGAATTATAGAGGTGAAGGTTGGAGTTGCTCTCAGAAGCATCAATTATCATTAAAGTATCAGAAGCATCATTGAGCATTAAAGTTTTAGATTGCCTAGGTGCAGGCAGAATTGACTAAACATGTTAACGAAAATATAATATAAGGCAAAGAGATTAACTGACACATATGTATAAGGTACTAACTTCATTTTTGAGGTAACAAGGAAGCAAATTGCTGTAAATTGTTTAATAAGTCCCCACCACGATAAAGAAATGCTAATAAAATTGTTAGTAGGTTATTATTGGAACATAAACAAGTTTACAAGAATTAAATATAGGCCGTAATACTAATCAAAGGTTATCTAATCTATAGACGGAGGAAAACTTTGGGTTGTTAATAGAGCTTGGACTTTGTGGGTCGTGGTATGGATTCTTACTTCCTTTTGTACGCGTCTATTTTTATTATTGGTATGGATATCCATCTCCTTGATAAGGATTCTTATTTGTTTGACTTATGTGTGTTCGTATGGACTCTCAAACTCTTATGTCTTATTATTTGTACGGATATCTATATTGGTTCTTACTTTGTTTGATTCATGCTCGTATCGGAACAAGGTCCCTTTTTGCTATGTTGATTCATTCATTACCTATTGCTATTGATCGTATGGTATTGCTAGTGATTGCTTTGTTGAGATATTCATATCGCTATAACACCACCGCCTATTGTCTTGACCACTTTGTTATTGTTAATTGTCTGAAATATTGTTATTGTCTTGTTGATTGTACTTTGGGTATGTGAGGAATCATGTTATTAACCACCTATTTTGGTACCATAGGCACGTCACTGTGACACCGGTAGCGTAACACTTCCATGGCAGTGTGATTGTTCATGGCGTCTCCGCATGGTTAATTTGGCTATTTTGTTTAAAAGGTGTATGGGTCAACCCTAGTTTCTGTTTTGATTTGACTTATGTGTTTTGGCTTTGTAAAGAGAGCCATTAACCGACAACGTAAATCCAAAAGATTGATATACAATTATAAGGGAATAAACAAGCGGAAGTAGTCAAGTAGACATCACGATGATAATAATAATCTATCTATATCTATACTAAAACAAGATCCTTCCATGATGAGTTGGCATATGCCATTTTCCTCCAAAAGTTTAATTAAGCTCAATTATCCATTCTTGATTTCTTATGTGGCACTAAATTAAACATTTGGGCTTTAAAACAAATCCCACATTACTAGCTAAGACAAAACAAGGAAATCTCCATATCTATATATATATTTTATGATCTCACATTGCTTCTTAAAACAAACCTAAGGATGTACTTGCCTATATTTAGGTCTCCCATCATCTTTTAATTTTAGTTACAAAGCTTTAGTAAAGGCCGGTTCGATGCGGGTTGCTCCGGTTCAGCGGTTCTATTTCACCTTTAGTGAAACCGCCTGGTTCACAATTGTCCGGTTTAGTCGCTACTTTTGAACCGGATTTAATCACGGTTGAACCGGTTCAACCGGCCCGTCTGGTCCGGTTTTTAAAAAATTGCAAGTGGGTGAAGCAAGATGAAACCATGATGTTTGACATATGTGAAAATTCCGAATTAATTTTTTATTTTATTAAAATAAATTCGTTTTTTTGGCAGTTAACATTGTTAATTAGTTAACATTGTTAATTAGTTAACTAACTGTTTTCTGATTGTTGTGTGTGTGTGTGTCCTACGTTCTGGGCAAAACACAAAAGAAGAACACCCCTGAAAACTTGAGTTTTTCATACAAAAATTCATCATGAAACCAGTTGACTATTTATATGTCTTCTCATGATTTTGACAATTGGACATGGTTTTAAAACCGGACTGGTCATTGCACGTGACGTCATGGTTCATCAGTCCATATCCTATATAAATTAAGAACTTGAAAATCGTATGTGGCATGTGTAATTAAGCTTCAGATTTAAAATACAATGTAGTTAGATAAGGTCTAAATCTGATGTGGCACTCAATTAGATGATTTGGCTGATTTAGGTGTTGGAACTTGATTACAGCAAATTAACATTTGCCCCACATAGGAAGATACAAAAAGATACACATGAAACCAGTTGACTACTTATATGTCTTCTCATGAGTTTGACAATTGGGCATGGTTTTTAAAACCGGACCGGTCATTAAAAAGGACATCATAATGGTTCGGTCCAACCGGTTGAACCGTATTTAAAAACCAGATGATATACTTATAAATTTGAATACTATAAGAATAAAGTTGTAAATATCGTGATTTGCATGTTATTTCTGAATTCTGATCTACAATAAGAATAAAGTTTGACTTTTTTGGGTTATATAGACGAAGGATCTCTTGAAGGTTAAGAGTAGCTTCAAGTCGGATGATAGTTGGGTGACCGTACAAATGGCGTATGCGATCTTAGAGGCAAATTATGCAAAGGCATCAGAGGCATCACATGGAGATGATACATATGTGAAAGAAATATTTCTCATGGGAACAAAATATTACCTTTATGTTCATAGGTGTTTCTTTCATCAGTTTGAAGACTTTACTCCTATTCTTTGGAGACGAAGGAATTAAGTTTCGTCATTTTGGTAAATTCCTTAACTCAACCCATGTTTATGTAATGGTAGCTCATTACACCTCCTAATAGTCCATCATTTGACTTATAAATTGACGTTGATAGTTTTTAGTGGATTACTGCAATAGATAGATGTCGGAGCTGTAAGTACAAATCTCTGTTTGCCTTTATATGTAAGCCTGCGATTTGAAATAACATTATTACATTGGTTACAGGTAATTCACTACCGTTTACCTCAAAGCTTGGAAGAATATATTCAGGTAATCCACCAAGCAGTTTTCTTTATAATCATTAAATCATTCATCTAATAATCAATCATATAGGTCATGTTGTATAGACTTTTGTTGGGCTTTGTTGTTTCTAAAGAAAACTGTTGTTTGATTAAATTCTCAAGCTATATTTAAATTTTGTTGATGTTGGTATTGTTTCCCAAACATATTTTAGGTAGCTAATCTTCATTATTTTGTAAATATGTTTTCCATTCATTAACGAAGTTAGATAATACAACCGAATTAGAATGCACAAAATTTAGAATTTATCAACAAAAGGAGATACAATGAGCTTATAGCTCAGGTTTTGAAAAACTTAGGTACTAACCTATGCATCACATAATAGGCCAGAATTTCTAAAACTAGACACATTGGGCTATCGCTGAAATGGACAATAATTTGAATGTTCGTATAAGGTTTTGTTTTCAATTACTATATTTTTTTGATTAAGTCTTTGCAGATCCTTTAGGTGCAATTGCTCTGAAATATTCACCAAATAAAACCTAAAATAGAAGCCCGCATTTATGCGGATTTATAACCTAGTGAGATAATAAAGGAAATAGTTAAAATAATAACAATAAAAAACAATGAACGGGGTCATCATGAGTGCAAACTCTATACAGAAGGCTATGGCCCAACGTAGCCTACCCTTGTTCAATAAATCCATGGAGAATTAAGGACAGAGCATACCCGTGTAGGGCAACAACACAATATTGGTTTGTTGTAGAAAGAAGCTAGTATCAAGATTTAAAAAATGTAGAAAATTATATAATTGAAGGCTTTTATATTTTTTCCTTTTCCATAATTTCACTTCAGCCATTCCTTCCTGTCCACTTTGCTTACAATGGGCTCCCTAATCTTCTGATACTCTACAAGCAACGGTATAACATAATAAGTCTAGACCTCATCATTTGTTGTTTTTTCGAAGATTAAATTGCATATTCAACAAATTCTGGACTTAATTGTGCACGAAAGAAACACTACGTACGTGGAATACATAGAAAGTAGTCAATAAAAACATTTGCAGGCATATATTGCTACCTTGTGTTTATTAAATTCAAATGTTGGACGTCCTCAAACTGCACACGTAAACTCAAGAGTAGTCTAAAACTGCAATCCCTGTAGGAGGTTAATTAAAAACTTAGAGACTCATCCAAACTAATATTTAATTAAACATATATATGATGATGAACATGTCAATGAGAGACTTCATATATTCGTACCTCTTGTTGTCTGGCCTTTATAAAAGAGGTTGGGTCTTCTATTGCATAACAAAATCCAAAAGTTGTCTATTACCTTTAGCTCAGGAGTAGTTGACTTTCCATTGGTGAAAACCGTTATTTGCGGACATTCTTTGATCTGTAGAGTTTCTAATGATGGCCATAGAAAATCCTCCTCCCCCCAACCAAAATCCCTTGAGATTTGAAAGCCAGTCAAGTTTTATGGATTTCAGACGAGGGAACACAACAACCACCTCGTTGTTTGCTCTAGTGCCGGAATCATCATCTGCTTGTTTAATAATTACGTTCATGTTTTCACAATAGCTTATTTGTAGCTCTTGGAGCTGCAATAAACTTCCAACCATACAACTGGTGAAAACATGTCCAAGGAGTTGACAGCTTTTTATTAACACTTTTGTAAGGTTCGGAAAGTTCATCGTTACCCGCGGAGTGCTCTTCCACATATGCCTCAAGTCCCATAGATGTACCAGAGTCACTTCTTTTAGTTTTGGAAATACCATAACTGTTGGATATCAAAGAGCATCTCACTCTCATTTCAATGAACTCACAAAAACAAAAGAAAAAAAAACAGAAGAAAAAAACGCAGCCAAATTAACTGCTCTCGAGAGAACCCACAAATTAAGGACTACATTTTGAATAATTCTCCTTAACAAAATAAAAACACCAAATACAATTTATAGAACAAATACTACCTAATTCTTCCTTGTTTACAGGCACGTTCACAATCCATCTCCTGACTCTCCTGACTTCATGCATGACTAAGTCATGCTACGTGACTCAATATACTAACTAAAGACATACAATTCTAATTAGTAAACATTAATTAAAACAAATAAAGACTAACTATTATTAACTATAATTCCAGTCATGCAAATGATTATGTATACCGTTAACAATCGAACCGATTAACCCAACAATAACAATAGATTGTTTTACTTCAAATATCTCCTTTACTACTGAATGATAACCACCGGTGATATGGAGCTTTTCTAGATTTCGCAATTTAAGCAACTTGTTAGAGGGAAAAATTATGCGACTACTGATCAACAATTTGCTGTCTTCATTTGCGTCTACTTCAATTAAATTTGAAAATGACCAAGGGGATTGAAGTAGCCTAATCATATCTAGATGAGTAGAGCGCGTACTTGAACCATGAAACTGAGTCTGCTTAGGTATGGTGTTTGTGCGTTAATGGAAGGTTGTTATCATGGTTGATGTGTAAGAAGAACCAAGTTATATACATATATTAGCATGACTATCTGTTAGAACAAAATACGACATGTCTGATATCAAAGTGGCTACAATTAGTTGTTTTAGTTACAAAATAGGGCCCAATTGTGTTTCAGCATCGGCTTGCGGTAGACTTCTATGTAGTGGTCATGCTATGTAGTTGAACCTGTTGCAAGCATAATCAAAGTTATGTAGTAATTCTTTGTTTTAAACCTATTATTATAAGGATTAAGGTTGCGTTTCTTACCTTAACAACTGGTTATCAAAAGGTAGTGATATTGTCCATAAGCCACAATAAGTTTTTTTAATTTGAATTTAGCAAGGCATAATGAAAGAGTATTATTTTATGGTGTTGCACATCTCTTACTTGCTAGTCCTTGTAATGGGAGAATTTTGTTTTGATTTACTCTTTCAACATTGCATGGGTCTCGTCTATTTCTGGGTTTAGGTAGAAGTGTGATGCAGAAGTGCCAGTCAATTGCAGTTGTTCTTTGAATACACAAAGTTTGAATGTGATATTAGTATTAGTATCACCATGCATGTATACATACTCAATATAAATCTTTAATAATATAAGAACCCAATATATAGGAAAAAGAATAACAGGGCACAGGAAATTGCCCACCAAAAAGTAATTAAAAAGAGAAGCAAGGATTGAGCTGGGATCACTACTATAACAACCAGTAAACACAACCGACTGTTCTAATATATAATAATGTCTTTTGGCAGTCTATAATGTATGCCAGTCAATTGTAATTGTTCTTTGAATACACAAAGTATCAATGTGAAAAAAAATCTTTCTTTAGTTAACTTAATATGGAAAAGTTAATCATGAATCCTTATGAAATGAAGTTCTATCATATATATAATTCTAAATTTTTATCTGTTGTGTATGTGTGTGTGTATATATATATAAACGAATTCATGTAAAAGGAGTGGCCTACTTCCTCTTCTCTTTTTGAAAATACTTGATAATGCTTCTTTCTAAAGACCAGCAAAAGTTGAAATACTAAATTAACCACTCTAAGCTGATAAGATTAGAGAATGGGAAGAATATTATGTACCCATGTATTTGGTTACTTTCATTGATGTAACTGCAGCGATTACCGGAGAAGGTAGACCTGCAATAGTCTCTTTCTTAAGTCTGCGTGCAGTGTCATCCCAGAAGGTTGCCTCAATGACATTTCCACTGTAAGCAATAAGCGAGACATATTTAACATGATGAAGAAGAAATTACTGGGTTGAGTTGAAGTATAACATGGACCTTAGGTTTTCAAGCCTCATTTTTATTATTGTTGCTCCTTTGCGAATGAGTAGATCTGATATGTGCTCTATCTTCCCAATGTAGTCTTAAATTAAATACAACCACGTGTCAATATAAAAAAGTATATAAAGCGATAAGGTGGTGTGAATATTTAGTATACCTGTTAGTATCTCGTGGTGGTTCGTTTTGTCGGACAGCTCATCGTACCTACTGAAGTTAAAGTAGTGCAGAGGGAATCCGGTGTCAGGTATTTTGCAGCTTTTCCGACTCTGATGCTTGTTTCATGTGGGATGATGACCATGTATCCTCGAGCTTTTTCGCATATGAAGTTTGTTACACGGTAGCACTTCCCTACTTTGATTAAAGTCTGAAAGTGGTCTTTGTCGTTTTGTAAAGTTTGTGGTGGTGACCCACAACTTTATTTATGGTGGGTCCCACATGTTTAGCACTCAAGAAAAGCAAGGTTAGTGGGTGGGTCCCACGATTTGTTTTTTCTTTCTTTGTTCCGTGAATGAAGCAATTGGATGGCATATATGTGTATATATATATATATATATATATGTTATCTGCGAATGGAAAAGAATTAGAGAGAGCGCAGACAGAAAATAGAGCAGAGATGTAGCAAGCACAGAGCACAGCAAGCAGTTAGTTTGCAGAGTGAGTGCAGGCATCTAGCAGAGCAGAAAAAAACACAGAGAGCAGAAGTAGAGTACAGTTATAGTACGAGCTGAGCTCTGAGAAAGAAAAGAGAGAAATACCAGATAAGAAAAATAGGTTCTTGTGAACCAACTGTGAGGTAGTGTCTTTTGTGTAGAGCCTTTTGTTTGGCAGTCAAAAGTGAGTGATACCTACAGTGAGTGATCAGATCTCAAGTGCAGTTTTAGCCTTGAATGATTATATTTTTCTTTGGTGATAATAAAACTCTCTCTCTCGTTTGCCGGTGGACGTAGGTCAGTTTGACCGAACCACGTTAAATATTGTGTTCAGATATTACAGTTTCTGGTTTGCAGAATTTCCGTTTTATTCCGCGTGTTTTACAGAAATCCGTGTTATCGTTTTTGTCTGAAGTTCTTAACTGGTTGTTGATTACCGCAACAACTGGTATCAGAGATATGGCTGAAGATGGGAAAGTTAAGATCGACAAATTCGACGGTCACGATTTCGGATTCTGGAAAATGCAAATCGAAGACTACCTCTATCAGAAAAAGTTACATGAACCGCTGTCCGGTAAGAAACCAGAAAAAATGGTGCAGGAAGATTGGGATCTGTTAGATCGACAGGCTCTTGGTGTAGTCAGGTTGTCGTTGGTGAAAAATGTTGCGTATAACATTGTCAACGAGAAAACAACGTTCGGGCAGATCAAGGCGTTATCTAACATGTACGAAAAACCCTCAGCAGCAAATAAAGTTTTCTTGATTCGGCAGTTGGTAAATCTAAAGATGAAGGAAGGTGACTCGGTGACAGATCATGTAAACGAATTTAATTCAATCATTTCAAGATTGATATCGGTTGATATTGAATTCAATAATGAAGTCCAGGCGTTGCTATTATTATCATCTTTGCCAGAAAGTTGGTCCGGAACAGTAACAGCAGTTAGCAGTTCAGCTGGAGGTGCTAAGCTGACGTTTGAAGGTATTCGCGATTTAATCCTCCGTGAGGATGTTCGCAGACGGAGTACTGGAGAATCTTCCGGTAGTCTTCTAAATACTGAAGACAGAGGAAGAAAGACCAACAAAGGGAGCGGTAGTAGAGGAAAATCAAAGAACAGGAATGATATTACCTGTTGGAACTGTAAAGAGAAAGGTCATTTCAGAACTCATTGCCCAAAACCTTTGCCAGATAAAGGCAAGAAGGAAATTAATATGGCAGCAGATTATGATAATGACATGCTTTAGTCTGCATGTGCTCGGTTGAATCCTAGATTATGGATTCGGGTGCATCGTTCCATGCCACCCCATGCAAGGAACTGATGTGAAATTTCAGGTTATATTCTGGTCAGTTTAGACTAGCTGATGACAAGAAGTTTCTGAGAATTGGGGAGTATACTGTAAGCTTTCAGAAAAGTAGAGAGTTCTGAAACCAGTCCGGGTTCAGAAAGCAGTAGGGGACTTGGAAATAGTGGGAGCTCAGATGAAAGTGGGAGATCAGATTTCAGTGATACTGATGATGCATCCACTTTAAGGAGATCCACAAGAAGACCTCAGCGAGAGACTCTTTGTCAGCAAATTATTTGCTGTTGACCGAAAATGGTGAACCAGAATCTTATCAAGAAGCCTTAAAAGTCAAAGAATCCGTACAGTGGAAGAAGGCTATGCGGGATAAGATGGAGTCACAGGAAAAGAACCAGACGTGGTCTTTGGTCAAGATACCAGCGGGAAAGAAAGCAGTACAATACAGATGGGTGTTCAGGGTTAAAGAAGAATCGCATGGCAGTAAACGGTACAAGGCGAGATTGGTAGTCAAGGAATTCCAACAGAAAAGAGGGGTTGATTATGATGAAATCCTCTCTCCAGTTGTGAAGATGACTACAATCAGATTGGTACTTAGTATTGTAGCAGAAGACTTACATCTAGAGCAGCTAGATGTTAAGACGGTATTCTTAGATGGCGACCTTGATGAAGACATCCACATGGTACAACCAGAGGGTTTTCAGATTGCTGGAATTGAAAACCTGGTGTACGAGATAAAAAAAGTATGTACGGGTCGAAGCAAGCACCGAGGCAATGGTACTTGTAATTGACAGTTTTATGCAAGGGAAGGTTACACGAGATGTGAGATGGATCACTGTTGTAATCTGAAGAAATTCCTTGGTACGAAGAATCCTGCAGACGTGTTTACCAAGGTGATTACCACAGAAAAGTTGAAGCCTTGTATTGTTTCAACTAGTCTTCTAAAAATATGAAGAAAGTGGTATAGCAGAAAACGAGAGAGATGGCTTAAGGGGTGTTTAAAAGTTGTTATGGTCTCCAAGTGGGAGATTGTAAAGTTTGTGGTGGTGACCCACAACTTTATTTATGGTGGGTCCCACATGTTTAGCACTCAAGAAAAGCAAGGTTAGTGGGTGGGTCCCACGATTTGTTTTTTCTTTCTTTGTTCCGTGAATGAAGCAATTGGATGGCATATATGTGTATATATATATGTTATCTGCGAATGGAAAAGAATTAGAGAGAGCGCAGACAGAAAATAGAGCAGAGATGTAGCAAGCACAGAGCACAGCAAGCAGTTAGCTTGCAGAGTGCAGTGCAGTGCAGTGCAGACATCTAGCAGAGCAGAAAAGAACACAGAGAGCAGAAGTAGAGTACAGTTATAGTACGAGCTGAGCTCTGGGAAAGAAAAGAGAGAAATACCAGATAAGAAAAATAGGTTCTTGTGAACCAACTGTGAGGTAGTGTATTTTGTGTAGAGCCATTTGTTTGGCAGTTAAAAGTGAGTGATACCTACAGTGAGTGATCAGATTTCAAGTGCAGTTTTAGCCTTGCCTTGAATGATTGTATTTTTCTTTGGTGATAATAAAACTCTCTCTCTCGTTTGCCGGTGGACGTAGGTCAGTTTGACCGAACCACGTTAAATATTGTGTTCAGATATTACAGTTTCTGGTTTGCAGAATTTCCGTTTTATTCCGCGTGTTTTACAGAAATCCGTGTTATCGTTTTTGTCTGAAGTTCTTAACTGGTTGTTGATTACCCCAACACGTTTAACTTTGCATACGCCTGAATTGGATTTCCCTGCCAGAAAAAAGTTGCATTAAAAGATTTGAATGAGAGATATGAATATTAAATTGGAAGTTGTGTAATTGCATCTTTTGATATTACATGTCTGTCTATAAACCGGAAGCAATATTCACTTCTTTTTCCAAATGGAATCCAATTTCTGAGTACTTTGGTATCGATTGCTCGATCTCCATCGCCAGGTCTAAGATCTGCTATTTGTGTTATCTCTACCGACATGTTTCTGCAAATGGGAGATAAGAAATGAAGGCGAGAAAGGCAAGTAGATAGTATATGATATGATTTTTTACTTAATAAAGTGTACCAAGTATATACAGTTATTATGTTCAAGTTGAAATGAAGGCGATAATATGAAGTATTTAAGATTTGATATGATCTTTTAGTTAATAAAGTGTACCACATACATGTAATTATTGAGTAATTATATTTCAAAAGAGTGTAATTACATAGTATCATCATCACTTTTTTGTAGATGTATCTACTAATAATTTAAATCAATATTTTTTAAAAGATATTTAAGTGTTAACATACTAAATCATCTAAAATGACATTTGAGAAAACAACTTATTCATAAGCTATTTGAGAAGATAAAGAAAGATAATTAATTGTAAAAATTCTAAAAATAGAATGAATTGCAACCATATATCAAGATACTATGTTTTTTTTTTTTTTAATTTTTTATAGCGTCACATTTTTGTAATAATAATAATAAGAGTTTAATAGGAAAACATATTTTTTAGCATTAGGATAATGGAACATACATTTTTAAATAAATATTGTGTTACGATAAAATTGTATTAAAATGTAGAGAAAAATAGGAACGTCAAATATTATATTTCAAAGTTATAAAAAAAGCAAAAAAAAAACGTAAAATAAATATATTTATTAAATAAAAATAATTTTCGAAATTGAAATCTAAAACTCCCAACGAAAAACCAACAGCTAACGTTTTTGTTTCCAAGTAATAAGAAAAAGACAAAAAGATCAAAAATAAATATTTTTAAAAAATAATAATGAATTCCAAAATTGAAAATCTATAAAAAGTCAACGAAAAACAAACAGCAATTTAATATCAAAAAGTACAGTTGCATGTTTGGAAGGCTCGAACTAAGGAGCTACTGTAGTAAACCATTCTTAGTTTACCAATTAAGCTAGAGAAACATAGTATCATAATGCAGCAAACTTAATTTATATTTATATATAATAATAATTATCAGGAAAGTTACTATTCTCTTTCCTGATAATTGTTATTATATATAATATACATCATCACACAAACACACAGAGTCAGAAACAAAATTAAATCTAAAATAATAAAGAACATACATACATTAGGACTCATCCATTCTATGTAATCTCAAGAGGAGCCACGTGGGTCAAATGATGTTTGTTACCTCTTTTTGGATGATCACTTTTGCTTACGGTTTTATTTAATTCCGTCTATTAAATAAAAAAATGCTTAAGGTTTTAGGAGTAGATGGGAATTTGTTTAAATATTATTTGCATAAAAAGAAAACTAGAAATCCTCTAGTTTTAATGGATATAAGAAAATGGGAATTTGTTTAAGTATTTTTTTTTTGTGTTGAGTTGTGTTGTTTTGTTTTGTTTAGTGTTTTCTATAGATGGAATTAAAGTGATATCTTATATCTTATTAAAAGAAAAGGATGTTTACCTCATTATTTTCCTTTCCTAAAAAATCTTCACCAATCACATCCCTTCATTTAAAAAAAATTAAAAAAAATGAAAAATAAAAGCATTATGACATCACATGGGCTTCAAAGGCTTAAGTCTTCATCTATTTTTTTTACATAATTACATTAATTGGAATGGGTTGAATGTAAATTGTTAAGGGGGTAGTATAAAATATGTGAGGGAGTTTTAAGAAAATTGTATATTAATGTAATTAATTATAAGTTGTTTGAAAATTATGTTTAATAACTTCAAATATATTTTGTTTTGAGAAAAAATAATTATATATTTGTAACCGTCTCATTTTTATCTACGTTTTGATATAAATTTTATCGAAATATGAGGTTTTTTAAAAAAAATTAGTATAATTTAATTGTTTTATCAACATCTAAGTAGTTATTGGACATTTTAGTCGTCTTTTATAGTTATTCCCTCTACATAATATAGTCGATAAAATCACTGATTTCTTGGTATTTCGATAAAAAGAATTAAAAGTATACTAGCACTAATGGTTAATGGCATAAAGTTGTTTACAAAACTACCACTACTGTTAGAGCTTTTTAAAACTAATTGTTAGTTGTGAGTAAATAACCCTTTAGAAACTAGAACTCTACATAATTACTGGTAGTGAAACAACTATCATGATAGTGAGTTTTGTAACTTTTTTTTTGAAATTACTTAAAAAGAGTATTTATAAAAAGTACTCCCTCCGTCCCAAAATTATTGTTCACTTTTGACTTTTTAAAGTCTTCTTTTTTCAACTTTGACTTTAAATTTTTTTATTTATGATATATAATACTTGATGAAAATTATATCTATAAAAATACATTTAAAACACAATACATTCATATATTTTGTATTAAGTATTATATAACACAAACAAAAATATTTAAGGTCAAAGTTGAAAAAGAAAGACTTTATAAAGTCAAAAGTGGACAATAATTTTGGGACGGAGGAAGTATTAAAAATACACGTTTTTACTCACAGATAGTTATATGTGACGGTTTCTCTAGTGAAGAGTAAGGATTGGTTAAAAGTTTTAATTTGCGATTATGAAGGAAACCATACTAATAAAACCATGAATGTTGTTTATAAAGAGGTTTTATAGAAAATTTAATGTAATCTTATGTATGGATTTCAAAATTCTGTAATAGTTATTCATTTCTTATTTTCTTACGATATCTTATTTTTCTATCTATGCTTTGTAATTATTTTTACTATACGTGTTATGACTCTTTAAAAATATATAAATTTAAAATTGACTTATATAATCCTGTGTTGATACACGGATCGCTTAGCTAGTATCAGCTCAATATAAGCAACGAAGTAAGCATTTTAGTCACAGTAACTTAAGTTAGTTATTGTTAGCTTTGTTATTACCCCTTATAATCAATTCACAAAATAAAACAACTATTCATTTCAATTTTCATTTTAATTACCCCTTATAATCAATTCACAAAATAAAACAACTATTCATTTCAATTTTCATTTTAACCCCCTCAGAATTTTTTACTTTTGCCCTTTAACTTATATAAATTGTATTTGATCTTTATTTTTATAATTTCCATCCATAAATAGATTTTTATTACCTTCAATTTGAATAAGATTATATTTTACCTTATTGTATAATTTATAGTTTCATTGTCATTTTTTTATTACTACAACTAATATGTTTTTGGATCAAACTAGTTATAATCAATTCACAAAATAAAACAACTATTCATTTCAATTTTCATTTTAACCCCCTCAGAATTTTTTACTTTTACCCTTTAACTTATATAAATTGTATTTGATCTTTATTTTTATAATTTCCATCCATAAATAGATTTTTATTATCTTCAATTTGAATAAGATTATATTTTACCTTATTGTATAATTTATAGTTTCATTGTCATTTTATTATTACTATGACTAATATGTTTTTGGATCAAACTAGACCGCATAAAACTTCAAAATGGAAAGTATAAGTAAACGTGTTAAACACGTAAGTTGATAAGTTGATATAGATAATATTACAAATGACATCATAAAGTATCCAAGTATACAACAGAGAAATGTTAAGTTATGATAGTAGAACTTAACTTAATTGAAGGGTAAATTAGTCATTATTTTACTTTAAGTTATCTTACTCCTTTATAATGCATTTTAAGTAAGTTGAAAATACTAAAATACCCTATAAACTAATTAAAGTAACTATTTAGTGAAGTTAATGACAATTTAATATATTATTTTCATAACTAAACCTTCCAAAAAAAGAATATCTAAAAAATCAAATTAAGCAAATTAACATAATAATTAAAAGAATTAATAATTTATAGTTTTCATAGTAAATATTCTATTATATAATAATATTTTAACTTAATTAATAAAAATTACGTATAGCCATATAACCTAAATTTATAAAATTTCTAGATTTTTAAATGGGTATTAAAATGGTATATAGTTATAATGTTAACACACTTGTTAAATTTTATCATCCATATGAAATTTTATTGACCAATTATTATTTAAAAAAGAAACATAATACCTCTATTATAAAAACAGACAAGTTATAATCTATAATTTATGTAAGGATAAGAAATAAAAGTTACATGGTGTAGCATCACCTAACACCTTCCCATAAACTTTTTACTTTGTAAGTATATTACTTGAATGTACATTTTTTGAAAGTCTAAAGGATCATTATAATATCAAGTATTTTGACCCGCTTCTTTATTTATACATGTGATACAGAAGTTTTTCAACTCATTCAACTCTTCTTTATTTATGCAGGGGCATGATATAACTTGTTTATATCATTTTCAGTTCCATTAATGTATACATACTCTATATCACGTTTGTAATAGCTAAGCTTTCATTTTCTCAGTACAATCAATCACCTTGATCAGGGCCGGCCCAATGTGTATACCTGGCCTTCATTTGTTAAAAAAAAAAAAAAAAAAAAAACAATACTTACACCGTTGGGCTGTTGGGGAGGCGGCGGAAGAACCAAAGAGGTAAGAGAGGGCAGCAGCCAGCAGTTACGAGATGTCTCCTACACTCCCCAATGGTGATGGAGGCAGGTTGAATCCCCGTGAAAATCGGCCCGACATTCAAGTAATCGACTCCACATTTTCCCAATTTCAACTTTCCGGCTTCTAATCGACTCCCCTATTTCGATTTGCAAACTTCTTTCTCACTTCCGAGTTCCGACTCTTCGACCACCTTGTCACTATGTTTTGCAATCATCGACTTGCGGGTGACCGGCTGTTGTCGCCATTTGCCACTAAATCAAGTTTCGAGTTCCGATTTGGCTATTCTGAATTCTGATTGTACTGAAATCGATCTACACGGTTTGTTTTGGCTTTTAGAAGTTTCGATTCTTATCATCTTAATCCGATTCCTATATTCATGAATCTGAAATTGTGAATATCTTATCCCGTTATGGCGTTATCCATTCAGACCATTCATGAATCTGTTTTTTTTTGTTTTTTTTGGTTTGAAAAGCAAGCATCCATGAATCTGAAATTCTAAATATCTTATTTTATGAAATGTTTTGAGAAGATTGCTTCGGATGATTCTCTTTACTATTTAGGATTTTTATATTCATGAATCTGAATATTTGATATTCTAGCAGTGTTCATTTTGATGAATATGTTCTGGATTCTTATAAATCCGCTGCCTTACAGTAACCCAAATCATAAACCTAAAATCACAATTTAGGGGGTGTAAATTGGGTGTTTGAGTAAGCTTATTTTTTTGTGCTTACTTATAGCTTATGAACTTAATCTTATAAGCTTATTAAATAAAAAAAACTGTTTGTATTAGTTTATTAGATTATGGCTTAACTTATTTTAAGTTTTGTGTTTCTGAATTAGGAAAAAAAAGAAAGGGAGGAAAATAAAATAGAGCTTGTATATTTACAATTTTAGCCTTATATTATAAACAAATAATATTATAAATACATACTACTACTATTCAAAATATAAATCAATAAACAACTCATACTATCAAATTATATATCTCTAATCTCTATTAAAAGAAAAGGGTTTTCACCATTTCCTAAAAATTCTCCACCAATCATAGATTTTGATTTTAATAAAAAAATTAAAAAAATTGGTGTGATGATGTCATAATTATAAGATTTCCTTAAGGTTTATTCGATTTCCTTTTAAACAATTAAATATAATAGAAGGGGTTGAATGTAAATTGTTAAGGGTGTAATATGAAATATGTGAGGGAGTTTTAAGAAAATTGTATATTAATGTAATTAATTATAAGTTGTTTTAAAATTATGTTTAATAACTTCAAATATATTTTGTTTTGAGAAAAAATAATTATATATTTGTAATCGTCTCATTTTTATCTACGTTTTGGTATAAATTTTATCGGAATATGAGGTTTTTTAAAAAATTAGTATAATTTAATTGTTTTATCAACATCTAAGTAATTATTGGACATATTATTCGTCTTTTATAATTATTCCCTCTATATAATATAGTCGATATAACCACTGATTCATTGGTATTTCGATAAAAAGAATTAAAAATATACTATAACTAATGGTTAATGGCATAAAATTGTTTACCAAACTATCACTACCACTTAGAGCTTGTGAGTAAATAACCCTAAAGAAGCTAAAACTCTACATAATTAATGAGTAGTGAAACAGCTGTCATAATAGTGGGTTTTGTAACACATATAACTTGGAATTTTATATAAAAATTTTAATTGCCTATTTTTTTTTTAACAAAGAACTTGATAAATTAAAAAAAAAAGTTATTATAACATGGATATTCGAATTTCAATGAGATCTATTCTTAATTATATTTAATTGAATAATAAATTACACTTAAGTGATTTACGTATGTATAGACATGATCTATTCTATGTTAGAAACTTATTTTTATCTGATCTAATTTGCATATACTTAGATGGATGTCATCATTATTTAACTTTTAATAAATTTAGTTTACAATTATAAATATTCAAATATATAATTGGCTAATAAAAGTGTCTTTAAAGCACTTGATATTATAACATCGACAATAATATTATAGTTATGTCTTTACAATGTCGGGATAAAGCTCCATCACGAGAAACACATTACTATTATACTAAAAACTTTTAGACGTGTCATTAAATTTTATATTTCTTAAAAAGAGTATTTATAAAAAGTATTAGAAATACACGTTTCACTAATGGACAGTTATATGTGACGATTTCTCGATTGAAGAGTAAGGAGTGGTTAAAAGTTTTAATTTGCGATAATGAAGGACACACTACTAATAAAACCATGCATGTTGTTTATAAAGAGGTTTTACAGAAAATTTAATGATAATCTTATGTATGAATTTCAAAATTTTGTAATTGTTATTCATTTCTTTTTTTACGACATTTTATTTTCCTATCTATGCTTTGTAATTATTTTTACTATACGTGTTATGACGTTTTATAAAACTATATAAATTTAAATTTACTTATATCATCCCGTGTTGATACACGGGTCGCTTAGCTAATTAAAATATCACTGTATGAAATTAGATACTATCAATACTTATTAAATAGAGAAAATAAGACACATTGCACACAGGCTACATCCTCATAGAAGAGGATTGTGAAGTTAGCAAAATGATGCAGTAGTATGCCCCATCAAATTTTAAAATGCATGCAAATGCTAATATTATGTTGTCAATATCCATAAGGCTCACTGAACATAGCAACAACATATAAAAGAGTAAACACCGCGCTTCAAACATGTAAGTGACTACTGAATACTGTTTTCATACAGATAACTGAGAACTTTTTTATATAGTTTTTAACAAGTGCAAGTTAGTAATGAAATTTAATGATAATATTATGTATGAATTTCAAACTTCTGTAATGTTTATCATATCTTACGAGCTTTTATATTCCTATATGTTTTCTAATTTTCTTTTAACATGTTAGTACTTTATAAATCTGTATAAATTAAAATTTTAATATCATCCCCGTGTTAATACACGGGTCGTTTAGCTAGTATATATACATATATATATATATATATATATATATATATATATAGGGGAGAGTTCATGCGAGAACCGTTGTTAGTGCGAGAACCGCGAGAACCAATCTCAGCCGTTTCTTGGATATGGGAAGTATCATGGATGAAGAGCGTGGAGGGATAGGGTGTGGCAGGGTGCATGTGAGGAATTCATGGGTGGGCAATGACATTGAAGGAGGGGGAATTGGACGGCTTAGATTGGTTCTCGCGCTAACAACGGTTCTCGCATTAACTTTTGTCTATATATATATATATATATATATATAGAAAATGGATCAATAAAGAATCATATGTTAAACAAGGAACTTAAATAACTAATCTGGACCACTGTATCATCAAAATCAATGGATGAGATTGAACGATGGCAAAACTGTAATTATTATGTATTAAATTATAAATAAAATGGTAAATATGGAAAATGCCCCCCCCCCCCCCCCAACAACCTAGGAATTAAAAAAAAATCCTCAAAAAACTTTAAATTGTCATAATTTTTTAAGTTTTGTGAATTTAAACAAAAAAATTATACCAATATTTTAGTTTTTTTAATCATCTTTCAAACAAGATCACTCTTCCCATATTTTTCTAAAAGAAATTTTAACATGAAAATTTTGTTTGCATTTGGGCAGCAGGTAGTGTTTCTGTCGGATTTTACATTTTGAAAGCATTTTGCATTTTGGAAGCATCTGGATGACCTGCATGATGATATTTAGCATTTTTCGTTTTTTTGCATTTTGCGTTTAGTATGAACACAACTCAAAATGCAAAATTTGCATTTTAAAAAAAAAAGTTTTCGAAATATATCAAGCCCGGTCTTGTTTGAAAGAGTAAGAAAAATTGAATCTAACGGTATAATTTTTTGATTAAAATTGTTAAAAACGAACGAGTTATTATCATTTAAAGTAAGTGGGGGTTTTTTGTTTAAGTTTGTTGGGGGTTGCTTGGGGGGGAGGGGGGTGAGCTGTGAGGCGCTAAATTTTTTTTTTTTTAATTTCTTTTTTGCTCTTAAACTATGTGTCACGTGTTATTACCAGATAAGGTTCTTTAGATTCTATGTTTAAGGGAGGTTTTTTATATAACCTTACCATATATATATATATATATATATATATATATATATATATATATATATATATATATATATAGAGAGAGAGAGAGAGAGAGAGAGAGAGAGGCAATTGTATGTTGCCGTTTTAGGTGTTACAAGTAAATATGGATTAAATTTTTTGATTATTGTTACAAACAAAACAACAAATGTAGTATACAAAGAAGTGTTCAAAAAATTTAGTTACCTCTGTTTTGTAATTTTACTTCTGATATGTATAAGTTTCCAATGTATTTATTTATTGTATTATTTTCTTTTGATATTTATAATATCTCAAATATACTCTCGCAACACCCGTGCGTGTATGGGTCTCTAAATCTAGTATCTATATAAAGCGCTTACAAATTTTCCTTTTTTAACTACTAAATCAAACCTATTAACCAATCAAAACCTCCAATTTCAAAATCCTCCAATTTTACAAAACAATTTTAGAAAGATCTAAAGTCGATTTTAATTTTAACTCAATTGGAGGGTGCTACATGAAAATTGCTTGGAGCTTTTATAAAATATGTGGAGGGCTTTTAAGAAAATGTTAGGGTTTTTTATAAAAATATTATATTAATGTAATTAATTATAAGTTATTTATAAACTATGTATAGTAACTTTTGATATATTTTGTTTAGAGATAAAATAATCATAAATTTACGACCGTCTTATTTTTATCTATGTTTTGGTATACATTTTATTACAATATGACAATTTTTTACAAATGGTATATTTGTAACTTTTTATTATCCATTAATAGTAGTGGGTATATAATTTTTTGTTAGCTGAGTGTGTTTTTATTGGATTATGGTGATGAACTGAGTGGTCAACTTGAGTATTCTATTCAAATGTTTACTTATTGGTTTTAAAGTATTTTTAGTCTTATTAGAAAGATGTATGAAACATTTATTAAGAAAATTGTTTAAAATAAAATGTATCATTAAAAGATGATATATTATATATTTAAAAATATAAATTTAGAGATTTAATTATAGCTTTTCTTGATGGTCCTGAAACTATTTTATTGGTGTATGTACTTATGACTAAGGTAACATTAAAATAAAAGTGTTAATTTTTATACACAAGACGGGAAACCATTATTGATTTTTTAATATTTAACACGTGAATCATTATTTTTTTTACTTGCAAGGTGTACGAAAATTCAGCTTTAGAAGTAGAAATGCAATGGATCACGTTCAAAAGGTAAGACATGTGGTCATTAGTAGCATATTTAAGCAAAGATTCTCTATTGTGTTTCAAGTTTAGTCATGTAATGCTCATGTGTACAAATATGTATGTATATTTTCTTTCTCTTAAACATGTGCGCTTAAATCGCCACTAAGTTATTAATTATGCAAACTTGGATTTTCATTTTCTCTAAATATGAAAAACTTTTAGTTGTTATTTATATCTGATCGATTATACTGAGTATCATTTTATTCTTTCCCAATGACGAGATTGACCAAGTAGAATAGTTGTTTATTAAAATGTTGTTAGTTCTGCTTGATTTAAGAATTTGTGTCTTAAGTATATTCACTTCTTTTTCTTATTTATAGATCGCCAATTGACTGATCTGTGAAATGTCATATTATGTGATATGAGCATGCTTAAGCTTTTGATGTGTTTGTGTTATTTTGTATATATTTTAAACGATTTGTATATCTACTTTCTATTTTTTATGTATCATTCTTAATAGTTTGGTCGTTATCTACATACCTGAAACGTGTTTTATATTCAATTATATTATTTTTCAAGTTTACTTGTGTATAAAGTACTTCAAAAAAAATTTTGGTTTCTTATGTACGTATTTGAAATTTTTTGTATATGTATGGTACTTACATTTTTCTATTTGGTTTTAATGCATTTCAAGTTTACATCTTTAATAGACTAATACCCGTGCGTGCAAGGGTCTATAAGCTAGCAAGGTCTTTAGCAAAGAGATCTGGTAGGGTTATCTCTTGTGATGGTGAAAAAAATTATATTGGCAATAGATGTGTTTAGAACTTTGAGTCAATTTTCAATTCGAAATTATTATCTGATTGACTTCAACATTTAAATTTATCAAAAATGACATAAGGTAATACATGTTCTTTCAAATTAGATTATTGTTGTTTTAGGTTTAGTGAATTATATGTAAGTTTTTTTGTGATATTTCATTTATTGCATTATTTTTATTTGAATATTTTAATATCTCAAATATACTTCCGAAATACCTGTGCGTACACGGGTCAATCACCTAGTTTTTAAATAAAGATGAGAGAACGTACTTTAGGCTCCCTTATCTTTTCCCTTAATATGTTACTAGACATATGCACGTATGATTCGCTTTTTAGTAGGAGAAAACAAGAGGGCACCTAGAAGGATTGAGGAACAAGAGTTTATCTTATGATTATGATGCAAATCAAGGATTCACATTTAATGGTCCATAAGGTATGTATTCATATGTTTATCTATTCGGGTGATTGAAAACCAAATTTGGAAGAAAATTAATGGTTCATTTGAATTAAAGGCGTACATTAATTTGATTTGTGTAGTAATGGATGTTTTTTATGATTACTATGTGTAGGAATGGCCATTGAGCATAGATAGGAATGTTAACTATACTGTATATAGATATCGTATGTCTTGTGAAGACAAGTGAATGTAGTATAAATAGGGATGTACTCACTAGCTTTTGAAACTAACGCTCGTGTTGTATTCCCCTTCATGTAGCCAATAGATTGTGGTGAGGTACGTTGCTTAAGGGATGGCTTTTGGATGAAACATGGGTTATTGTGTATATAATATAATCGTGTAATGGTCGGTAATGTAATATGATAAGTAATGGCAAACTTGGGTGAAGTTTTGGTATCACATATTCATCACATGAAAGCTTAACACGATGACTTCCTTTATGATGTTGGGTACCACTAAATCAACATCAAACAATAATTGACATAAGAACCCCCCCCCCCCCCCCCCCCCCCCCCCCTCTCTTTTAAGATTATTACATTGAAGTTTTAATACTGTGTTTCAAGAAGAATGTCTCAATTTTTTCTTACAATATTTTAGTTGTGCAATTGAAATTGCTAACGATAGACAACAAGTTGGCGTGACACGTATTACAAAATCAAGATTTGACTCTAGCATCAAGCGCATACCAATCATTATCAATATCATTTTTGGGTTGTATGTGCCGTTGTGCCATTAATACGACCAAGTACTTTAGTACCACGATATGTTTCAAGAAAAAATTGTTTCCAAAGTTTGTAAAATAAACCTAAAAGATTGATATACATTTGTAAGGGAACAAACAAGTGTTGTGGCAAGAGTAGTCAAGTAGACATGACGATCATAATAATAACGAGTTTTTTCCTACCCCGGGCGCTGCGGCGGATTTCTAATAAATGTATAGAGCGGTTTTTAAAAAATGTTAGAACAAAAACTGAACACAACAATAAAATCTAAAATCAAGTAGAAATACTAAATAAAAGAAAAAAAGAAAAAAGCTATAAAATAAATTAACTTGTAAAAACATAAATAAATAACTCTACAAGGTTAGAAAAGTTATGCCTATGAATGGAATTACTAATTAAATAGAAAAATATTTTAAAAAAATAAACATAATGAAAGTGTATGGCCATGATTTAAATGTAATAAAATAAAAAAAATTGGAAATTGCATTTATTAGAAGTTGAACTCGTGACCAACAACATATTCCACATCGGTGCTTACCACTCTGCCCATCACTACCTTTTTATCGTAATCAGACACAAATATATAAATTAATCTGTGCGTAAAAAGACAAAAAAAACTTACTGTTTATAGTTGCTGCAAAATGTTATATATATAATGAGATAAAGAAAATAGTTAAAATAATTACATAAAAAGAATGAATGTGCTTAGGCCTGTAAACGAACCGAACGAACACGAACGAGGCATGTTCGTGTTCGTTCGTTTAATTTTAACCGAACACGAACATTTAGCCGAACGAGATTTCCTGTTCGTGTTCGTTCGTATAAGAGATGAGGGTGTTCGTGTTCGTTTGTGTTCGTTCATTTAAATATTAAACAAACGTAAACGAACGTAAACAAACGTAAACGAACGTAAACAAACGTAAACGAACATGAACGAACATGAACATAACTGAACATAAACGAACACAAACGAACACAACGAGCAGAAATTCAAAACTTAAAACAAACGAATCTACACAATAATACAATCAAGTAGCAAAACACATGTCCAAATATTAAATTAAAATGCATTTAACATAATTCTTCATATTGGACTTGAAACAGGTCTTTTGCTCTAGCTTTCCGAAGCTTCTTCAGCTCTTTAGCTCTTGCTTTCCTTTTCGTTGTCTTTCTCTGCCTGAGAAACAATTAAATAGCTTTGTAGTTTAACCACAAGCCAACAAACAACCTCTTCCAACTTTTTACAAAACCACCATAAACATAATCAGATATCAAACAGTTCATACAGACACACATACATACAAATACATAAGCGTGCAAACACAGACACATACGAAGACCCCGTCCACACCCTCTGTCTTATAAAAAAGTCAAGGTAAAATATGATAACTAGAGATTTATCTTTTTAATTAGATTACCAAGACAATGTCTAAGATTACGTATATAGAAAACAACTACCTGCTTAGCATTTTGAGATTCCTCCATTTCTTTTGTCAATGGACTGGGATTTTTAGCTGCTTGCCAATCCCACTTATCACGGTTCAAAGCCATAAACCGTCTAAATGTGTTTCTAACTTCTTTTTCAGTTGCAAGCATATAAGGTGTCCTCCCCCTTTCATCAATCACACAAGGATCCAAACCTTGTTCTAGTAGTTCCAAAACTCTAACAGTGTAGCTATGAAATCAGCAAGATAATCAACAAGAAATCAGCAAGATAAACTCTAACAGTGTAGCTATGAAATCAGCAAGATATCAACAAGAAATCAGCAAGAAATCAACATGAAGAACTCAAACAATAATCGTTTATCCCCAAGAAATCAGCTAGATATCAACAACTAACCTGATGGACGAAAGTAATAACGACGGCGGCTGTGGTCTGAAGCAGGGCTGGAGGTCGGCTGAAGGTCGGAGGGTAGTGCCGGCTGTGATGCGACGGTCTGGAGCTGAGGGTAGAGATTGGAGGGCTGGAGGAACCTCTGGAGGTCGAGGACGACGGTGGCTGTGGTGCGACTGTTGTGCGATGGTGGTGATAGGCGGGTGTGGACTGATGTGCGACGGTGGCTGAGGAACCTCTGGAGCCTGGAGGTGGAGGACGACGAGAGAACGAGAGGAGGCGATACTGAGAGTTGAGAGAAAGAGGTGAGGGGTAGGGTTTCCAATTCAAACCCTTGTTTTTATTAATTTACTTATTTAGTTTTTATAAATACAACTTAATTTAAATGAAATATAATTTGAATTACCTAATTACAAATTACAAATTATTAATATATATGTATTATATAAATATACGAACGAACAAACATATACGAACATAAACGAACGGTTCACGAACATAAACAAACAGATAACCGAACGGTTCACGAACGTAAATGAACGAAAAATCTTGTTCATGTTCGTTCGTTTAATAAACAAACGAACATAAACGAACTTCCCGTCGAACATTTTCACGAACGGTTCATGAACGTTCGGTTCGTTTACAGCCCTAAATGTGCTCATCAATCATCATGGGTAGAAGATAGGACCAACTCTATAAAAAACATCTGCCCAGAAGTCCAGAACAGCATAAGGCTACAGCCCAATGTAGAACATTTGCAAATAGCATGCTTTTATATTTCTGATTTTTCATAATTTCCCTAACGTCCCTTTTCTCTTCGCTCATCGCTGCCCAACCCTTCCTGTCCACTTTGCTTACAAGTTACAACCGACCGCTTAATCTTCTAATATTCTACAACTTTAGTCCCTCCGAAGATATAACACAAATAACAAAATAAGTCCACACGTATTTCAAAGATTAAATTGCATATTATATTATAAATACTAACTTTTGCAGGATGGTATGAATAATACTATTTTTGGATCTATATAATTAATTAACAGGTAAGCAGTGATGCTAAAAAAACGTTTGGCTTGGTGGTTGAAAGACAAATTTTAACCCTATGGATCCGAGTTCGATTCTCAAGAGTTGCTTTGTTTTATTTATTTTTGTTTTTTTCTTCAAATTAAATGGATGGATCTTAAATTATAATTTCCAGTGATAAATTTTTTATTAATAGTTTCCTAATACTTTCATTCTTTTCTTCTTTTAGCATCTTTTACCATGATCAGTTATTAATAAAATTCAAACTAAATAGATCCAATTGAACAACACAAAAGTAATTGAATGAACACGTTATGTATATTTTGATTATATTTGAAGTTATTTTAAATTGGTTAAACTTATTTTAGCTTTATTTGAAAGGGAAATAACTCTATTAGTCTTGTGTTTTTATATTTTTCTCAAAGTAAGTACTCTACTTTTTTAATTTATATATCAAATATTTCTTTTAGCAAAATGACTTTATCTGTTCTCAACTTTAATATTTTTGCAAAATAATTACTCAAATTTTTTATATTATACATTAACATACTCTAAATATACGTGTTTAGATAGTTTCTATACCCGCTGCAATGTGCGGGCCACACACAACTCGTTTCAACAAATTATGAACTTAATTGTGCATGAAAGAAACACTACAAGGAACGTAAAAGTAGTCAATAAAAATGTTTGCAGGTATATATTGCTACCTTGTGTTTATTGAATTCAAATATTGGAGGTCCCCAAACTGTATATGTAAACTCAAGAGTTGTCTAGAACTGCAATCCCTGTAGGAGATTAATTAGAAAACTTAGAGGCTCATAATTTTTAATTAAACATGAATAAGATGATGAATATGTTAATGAGAGACTTCATATATATGTACCTCTTGTTGTCTGGCCTTTATAAAAGAGGTTGGGTCTTCTGTTGCATAACACCGTCCAAAAGTTGTGTCTATTAGCTTTAGCTCAGGAGTAGTTGACTTTCCAGAGGTGAAAACAGTTATTTGCGGACATTCTTTGATCTCTAGAGTATCTAATGATGGCCATAGAAAATCCTCCTCCCCCAACCAAAATCCCTTGATATTTTCAAGCGAGTCAAGTTTTATGGATTTCAGACGAGGGAACACAACCACCACCTCGTTGTTTGCTCGAGTGCCGGAATTATCATCCGCTTGTTTGATAATTACCTCCATGTTTCTACAACGGCTTATTTGTAGCTCTTGGAGCTGCAATAAACTTCCGACCATACAGCTGGTGAAAACATGTCCAAGGAGTTCACACTTTTCGATTAACACTTTCGTAAGGTTCGGAAAGTTCATCGTTACTCGCGGAGTGCTCTTCCACACATGCCTTAAGTTCTCTAGATCTGTTAGAGCCACTTCTTTTAGTTTGGGAAATACCACAACAACAGTTTGTTTTTCATTCACGTCTTCATCATTTCTCTGTTCTACTACTTCAAATATCTCCTCTACTTTGGAAGACGAAAACATATTTGTGGTTATTTGAAGCTTTTCTAGATTTCGCAATTTAAGCAACTCATTAGAGGGAAAAATTATGCGGCTGCTCAACAATTTGTTGTATTCATTTGCATCAACTTCAATTAAATTTGAAAACGACCAAGGGGTTTGAAGTAGCCTAGGATCAGTAGAGCACACACTTGAACTATGGGATTGAGTCTGCTAAGAGAAAAATATACATCATCAAACAAACCTAACACACATATAGTCAGGAACAAAATTATATCTCAAGAGGAGCCACGTGGGTGAAAAGAAAATTGAGATCTAAAGATTGCATAATTACTTCAAAACCAGATTTAATAATTGGATAATTACTTTTGGGATAATGAATTTAACAATTACGAAACAAATGGTCTATCGTCTTTAGTTAACAGAAGAAGAATCCTATGCTTACGGTTTTTTAAGCTCTGTTTTCACGAATCAGTCTTTTTCAGTTCCATTGTATATATACTCTGTATCATGTTTGTAATAGCTAAGCTTCATTTTCTCTATATAATTAATCACCTTGATTTCATCTTTCTCTCTGTTTACCTAAGTTCATATTTCATTCTTAACAAACAAACTTAGATTCATTTAGTTACTAGTAATTATGTAGTTCCAAGGGCCACAAAAAACATGTAAGAAGGTAAGCAATAATTGTACTCAACTTCATAACCGGATATGATTACTTAACTAGAAAGGTGAGTAACGTAACAACATACCTCATGTGATGCGTCGGTGAAAGGAAAGTTGAGTCCACATTCAAGACTATGCTTGCCTAGGCCTGTATGTATGTACTTGAGCTCTGGAGTCGTAGAGTGACCAGATGTGAAAACCATCATTTGCGGGCAACCATAGATCTCAACCTTATCAAGCAAAGGCCATTGGAACTCATTCATTCCCAAGATGAAACCTTTGACGTTTGGTAAATCAGCGAGTGTAAGGGACTTTAGACGAGGTAATGCAACAGTTTTAGATGACGTGTGCTCTCCATTTTCCTTCACAATCACTAGCAGTGACTTGCATTCTTCTACACTCAGCTCAACAAGTTGCTTGAGGCTTTCAAGCATTGAACTTGTAAATAAATGTTCCAAAAGGTCACATTTCTTTATTTTCAAAATCATTAAGTTGGACAGTTCAAGAAAGATCGTATTTGTGGACTTGTTGATTGTTAGTGCAGAATGATTACTTTGACCACAATTGTTGTTGACCCCTTCAATCTCAAATATCATGCGCATTGCTGGGCACCCTGATATATCTAGCTCTTTTAGCTTTTGAAGTTTTTCTACTTCTTGGGATGGAAATACAGAAGCGTCATCCACCTGAGAACCTTGCTGCAATATATGAAAGCTTTATTGTTAATATTTTTAAAAAACTTTTAAGTTTCAGATATAATTGACAGTAACAAACCTTATTATATAATTTGTACGTAGTGATATAAGACTTTTAATGGTAACTCGTAGTTTTGTAGTAACCAAAAGGGATCGGTAGCATTTGAAGTCGTGACACCACAAAAAGGTACTTGATCTACACTAAACCACCATAGGAGATAGGACTACAGACCACGGACAACATAGACTGTTGCCCTACTTCTTAGCAGACACCTGCTTAAGGCTAGGCCTAAGTGTTGAAATGTAAGCTAGATTTAGGGTTAATTAGTCATGGTAATTATTTACTGAACATATGGTAGTTAATTAGGTGTTGGTTATTGTATTTGTATAGTTTCATGTTAGGGGTTGTAGTGTATCTTTTCTATAGTTAAGAGGACTTAATTGTCAAGATTAGCTCTAATTAGAGGATGAAGGCATACAGGAGTTCTCGGTGGAAGATTTGTTCGGTACGGGAACGAGGATCCGGAACGCGGTTCGTTAGGTTGGGCGTATCCGGTACGGATGAGGGTAGGTTCATTTCTGTACGCATCTGATTACGATGTACCTTACGTCATGGTGCGTTATACCCATTATCAAAAACACATTTCATGAACCTTACATTAAATAACATTCTACTAATAAAAATCAAATTGGAAATGTAATAATTAAACAATAACATAAACAATAACATGTTGTAATTAACAGAAAACATAAACAGTGCAGAATAGCACACAACATAAACAGAAAACATAAACAATAACATGTTGTAATTCATGTAAGCAGTGCAGAATTGCACAAAACAGTGGGTTCAGGAGCAAACTATGTGACTATGATATTGCCAATCGGTAATGAGTTTTCCCGCCGTTTAAGGATTACGATCCAATCAATGGTGTAACGACCCCAGTCAGCAGTCAATGAATTGAAGAGGCAAGGCAGTCGACGAATTGAACAATTTATTAATGTGAAGAGTCAGACCAATTTCTGTTCCTGCTACTCCTCCTCATCCTTAACCTCATCCTCCTCCTCCTGCCACCATTACCACCACTACCACCACCGCTATTACCTTTTTTGTGTGTTAAAACATTCATATATGGAACTCCTCTAAATCAAAGACAGAGTGTTTTTTCTTTGATTTCCCATAACAACAACAATAAATATTACCTTTTTTTTGTGCGTGCAAACATTCCTATATGGAAATCCTCTAATTTAAAGACAGAGTGTTTTTCTTTGTTTTCCCATAATACATCAGATATCATTGTAGTTTGTTAGCATGTGTCAAAATCCTTTAAAACCTTGTCCGTTCATATAAATATTATTGTACTTTTATATTGAACATGGTTTCAAGGTGATATATAAAAACCTTATTCTTAAAAAAAAAAAGTACAACATTGATTATATATATATATATATATATATATATATATATATATATATATATATATATATATATATATATATATATATAAATTGGATCAATAAAGAACCATGTATTAAACAAAAAACCCAAATAACTAATTTGGACTACTGGATCATCAAAATTATGGATGAGATTTAACGATGGCAAAACTATAATTATGATGTATTAATACAGGAAGAAAAGGGCAAACATGGAAAATCCCCCCTCCAACTACCCAAGATTTTAAAAAAAAACCCCAAAAACTTTAAATTGCCATAACTTTTTAAGTTTTGTGAATTTAAACAAAAAAATTATACCAAAAATGTTAGTTTTTTAATCCTCTTTCAAACAAGATCACTCTTCCCATATTTTTCTAAATTTTTTTTCAACATGAAATTTTTGTTTGCATTTTGGGCAGCAAGTAGTGTTATATACGGATTTTGCATTTTGGGTTTGAATGGGTAATTTTGCATTTTACACTGCATTTTTATTGAATCATGTTGGATTTGCACTTTGCATTTTCATAATTTTTGAATTTTGGAAGCATCTAGATGACCTGCATGTTTATATTTTGCGTTTTTCGTTTTTTTTTGCAATTTGCATTTAGAATGAACCCAACACAAAATGCAAACTTTTCATTTCAAAAAAAAAAAAAAGTTTCAGAAATATATCAAGTTTGGTCTTGTTTAAAAGAGGACGAAAAACTGAATCTAACGATATACTTTTTTTGCAAAAATTCTTAAAAATGAATGAGTTATGATCATTTAAGGTTTAGTGGATTTTTTTTATTTATAAATGTTGTTGAGCTGGAAGAGGCGTACATGGATTTTTTCTTTTTTTGTTATTTTTCAATTTTGCCCTTAATCAATTTGCCACGTGCCATTAACAGGCCTCACCCTATATATATATATATATATATATATATATATATATATATATATATATATATATATATATATATATATATATATATATATATATATATATATATATGTATATATAGGGTCGGGATCCGCTACAAATAAAATTAAGGTACTTAATGTAAGGTGAAATCTGAACCACATGATCTACCCAAAAAGTCAAACAAAAAAGTCATTATTCTAACCAAATTTTCAGAATTAAAAAAATTAAAAAGGTTAATATGGTAAATTCAAAAAAATTCAAATAAACCCAGAGAAAAAAGTGGCGAGATCAACTTCCAACCCTGTTCCGTCGGCCAACTCTCAGATGCAAAGGTACAACCATTTACTGCAGAAAGTGCAACCATTTGATGCACATAATACACTGATTCACAAATTACATTTAATACATAAGGTACAACCATTTGATGCACGAAATAAAAAAATATACAATAATCTGATGCACAAAACAGAAACGGCAGCGACGGTGGTGGTGCACCGGCGGTGGTGGTCTGCGATGCACCGTGACCACTTACAAGAAAGAGAGGTGCACCGGCGGTGGTGGTCGGCGATGCACATGTCAATCGAAACCATGTAATAACCGTTACGTACAGATGCACACACCAACCATTGAAGATCATCGGATGTGGGTTTGGTGAGGCGGTTGTGGTCAGCAACGTCGTAGAGGCGGCGGTTTCGAACACTGATCGTAACCCTATGCGTAACCCCAGTCGGTGTTGCTTCTTGAATCTCCGGATGTGCATCACTGTAGAGACGGCGACGGCGGCGGGAGCAGTGACCGGTGAGGAGGTGACGGTGGCGGTGTCTGTTCTTGCGTTGGCGGCGGAGGCATGGGGTTATGCATCTTCAGGCGGCGAAGGGGGGAGGGAATGCAATTAGGGTTTTCTGATGTGCAAAGAAGGAGACATGGGAGGGGGAAACAAACGTGGGTTGGCTTTTAGAGGAAAGAGAATTTTTTTTATTTTAAATTTCCTGTTTTGCCCTTATATCTTTTATGCCACTTGTCAATTCCATATTACTCCTTACATTTAGTACCTTAATATTCTTTTTACTTGAACCCAACTATATATATATAGAAGGGGGGGTTGAATACAAACTTTAGCAAATTAAAATTTAAGAGACACACGGTTTACTTTTATATAATTTTCTTATTGATGTGAATCAAGAATTACATGAACTAGATTCGGAAAATCTAAGTTCAATAAAAGGTGGCAACTAAATTAGTCTAACACATAGACTGAGCTAATCCTAAACAAGTTATGTTTAAGATGTTCAACACATGAACAAGTTTGTTATACTAAAAGTAAAATGCTAACTCTTCTAATTCTCAACTGATGAGAGTTCAGTATTCAACTGTATATCCACACCCTTGCATGTTTGCATGCATGAGTATATATAAGCAAGCTGGAGTTCGGGTTAATGGAGAGAGAGAGAGAGAGAGAGAGAGAGAGAGAGAAGGTTACTTGATTTAACAATAATATAATAGATAGTGTTTGTGGGTTATGGGCAAATTCACTTTAGGCAGGAAACGTGCAAAGTGAATGTACCTTTTAATGAAGTTAAATCCCACTATCTATTATTATATTATTAAAGTAATGCCACTTTGTCATTGGGAGAACCATTTTCTCTTTTCCATGCTTCTGCTTTACTTTAACACCATGCTTATTGAAGATTCGACTTTAACCAAGTATAGAGTTGCCACCCATACTTAGTTGTTGAAGTATATCTTCGTGATCTTCTCTTCGTGGGTATCTTTCTCCTTTTCCAGGGGATAAAGATCTATCCTTATTGTTTCTTTACAGACACAATAAGTGCTAAGTACTTTTACAGATAAAGATCTAAGGCATAATAGGAATAACACATGTTCTGCCTTTGACTAAAGAAAATATTACATAGAAAAGCTATTAACTGAGATATACAATAAAGACTCAGCTAACAGACACTGAACTGCAAATGTAATTTTGCTCAGCTAAGGATAAATGTGAAAGACTCAGCTGACTAGATTTGCTCAGCTGATCGAAATGCTCAGCTAATAATATAAATCAAAGTAGCTAATAAACTAATCAAACTAAACTGTCAGCTGATCCCAAGGGCTCAGCTAATCATTTGAGTATGATCAGCTCATGAAGAAAAGATTGGATAAGTAGCAAATACCTTATCTGACAGATGGGAGGCATCAACTGATCAATGTGATTGTGTCAGCTGATCCTTGACTGTCAGCTGATCCTTAAATCTTCATTAGCTGATGGTTTTGGACCATCAGCTGATCCAAAGTGATTCCTCAGCTGATGCTTTTAGACTGATCTTTTCTTCTCAGCTGATCTTCCTGAAGCTGGTCCTTTGGCTGATACTCAGAGTTCAGCTGACAGTAGTTACTTTAGCTGACACTTCATACTTATGATTTTCTCTAAGTCTGACATGAAAAACAACACATGTTTTTCATCTAATCAAGTCAAAACTGAATATGTGGTTTTGTTAACATCAAATCCTATTTTAACTAATAGACAGGTTTGATTTTAGGTTTGATATTGCTATCTCCCCAACAATCTCCCCCTATTTGATGATGACAAAACCTTATCATGTTTAAGAAGAATTAGTTTGACTTGAACTTGTAAAGATAAAACTTTTAAGTGCATTTTGGTTACCTAGCTATCTGTTTTTGGTAACTCTTTAATATATGTTCCCTGATGTTCTGTTTTTGGGAATCTTTTCATTTATGAAGTACCATTGTTCTGTTTTTGTGGTATCTTTTCTATCCTTTTTCTGTTTTTAGGATTTTTGATATTTTCCATATTTACACTAGGTGAGCTATCTACCAAGAGTCATTTATACTAGCATTTTAGCCAAGTAGTCCATGATCAAAGTTTCAAGCTTGATTACAGAGCAAAGTATTTACATCAGAGTTTGTACAATTAAGCTAAATTACATAAGATGAACTATTCTAAGAAGTTGAAATTACGTCTAATCTAGTTATGAAGTCTCAGTTTTATTCCCACCAAGGTTCTTCTTTTACATCCAGAAGTCTGTCCAGAGGATTTGCAGCCAACAACTCTTCAGCTCTTGCTTGAATCAGACCTTCAAAATGTTCACTTCCTGTCTGTCCCCTTGTTGAAGTTGCAGCTTGAAAAATTAACTTTCCAGGGGCTCTTCCTAAGTCAGTTTCTCTTAGGAATCTCCAAACACCAGCTCTGTTCTTGAAGAACATTCCTCTTTCAGGTTCAGTTATGTACTTAAACATTTCTGGTTCAATGTTGGAGGGCAGAGCAGTGTTGAGATTTTCATATGCAGACAGGTAAGGATGATTAGGATTGAGTATGATCTGTTCAGCAGGTACAAAAGCTTTGGAGGATTTCTTGAAGGCATCCTCAATCACATCAATGTGTTCCACAAATTGGTCATGAGTGCATATGCTGTGGTAGACAGACATTATGATCCAGTATTCAAATTTGCTTATGAACCTTGTGGCAATTTCACTTTTGGATTTATGGAGGTGGTACAGAGTTTCAATTATCTCACTGAAGGAGAACAATTTGCAGTGATGAAGATAGACATTCTCTTGTGTTTTTCTTTCATATCTTCTTACTAATCTGAGATATGGCCCTTCATCTGTTCCCTTATATGGAGTGACTCTGGAAATGAGATTTGGATCCTTTCTTTCTACCAAGTTCTTCTTGTTTTCCAAGAGCTCTTTGATCTCCCTTTCAGATTGTTGAGTTGTAACTCCAAAGTTGAACTCATGCAATGCTTGAATGGCTTCTCTGTGAGTTCTTCCTCTTTTAGGAACTTTCTTGGCATTAGGATCATCTTGCTGTGGTGCAACTTGTGTTGGATGTGATTGAGAGGATAGCATCATGACTTCCTCTTCTTGTAATTCTCTCAATTCATCATCAGTGACACCAATGATTGCGGCAAGATCTTCAGGAGTAGTGAAA
Source organism: Pulicaria dysenterica (assembly GCA_947179395.2). Taxonomy (NCBI): domain Eukaryota; kingdom Viridiplantae; phylum Streptophyta; class Magnoliopsida; order Asterales; family Asteraceae; genus Pulicaria; species Pulicaria dysenterica. The sequence goes on from OX359295.1 coordinate 1,319,891, forward strand.
TCCTGGTGTCTCTCCTTGGTTTTCAGAACTTCTTCAATGGTTGTACCAAGAGCAGCAGCCAGTTCACTTAGCTCTCTGAGATTCTCATCCTCTTGATTAAGTTGCTCTTCCTTCCTTTCTTCTACTTCAATCTCCTCAGCAGACATAATTTTCTTTCCTTTTCTCCTTGATGTACTGCTGGGAGTTGGCTGACTTGATTGCACAGGAGAGGAAGCTTGGACTGTTGGAGCTTGAGTTGAGAGATTCTGATTTTTCAAGTTTAGCAGAGAGGACAGAGGCAGTTCATCTTCATCATCATCATCAGAATCATCAGATGGTAGTTCAATTGGAGCACAGGATTCACCTTGCTTTGATTTCTTTGCACTCTTCCTTCTAGCTGCTTGCTTTAATCTTCTTTTAGGCTTAGCAGGTTGCTCCCCCTCAGTTGGATTCTCCCCCTCAACATTAGATTTCCTTTGAGCTTCTGTTTCATTGGGGGCTAAAGCACCCTCTGCTTGCATAGACTGAACCTCAGCTGTATATGCATCAACAGCTGCTCTGATTGTGTCTGGTGAAAGTTCTCTAACTAACTTCTCTACCTTTTTGTCATCAGCAAAGAAAAAAGGAAAGTTGTCAGATGGCTTGGCAACAGAAGGTGGAATAAAAGATGGAGTAGAGGTAGAGGGAGGGATAGTGGAAGTGGAAGGAGAGATAGTAGGAATGGAAGGTTGTAGGAAAGAGGGAGTGGAGGGTAGAGTTCGAAGCCTTGTGATAGCATCAGTGAGATTGGTTAATTCTTTGAGAGTGTCACTGTGCCTTTTCCTTGAGAGCTGGCTTAAACTAGTTACCTCATCATCTATGGTTCTTAGAAGAGATGGTACTCTTAGAAGAGAGTCAGGAATGGTGACAGAGATGTTAGGAGGTGAAGGTCTTAGGGTTGAAAGCTGGGTTAGAAGGTTGGAAATGGTGTGGTTGAGTGTGGTAAGTGTTTGGTTCGAGATGGGGTAGAAACAGGTATAGAAGTTTGGGTAAGAAGTTGATCTAATTTGGTTAGAATTGGTGAGAGATCAACAGGGGCCGGGATGGATTGGGTTTGGGATTGGGTAGATTTGAGTGACTCAATCTCTTGGGTTAGATGAGAGAGTTGAGTTTCTGTTTTCTGTTGAAATGATGTGAAGGAAGCTTGAAGACTATCCATCTTTTGAGAGATGGACAGCAAGCTTTGAAGTATTTGGGGTGAGGGTTCAGAAGAAGTAGATGGAATGGGTTGAGTGGGAATTGATTGAGAGAATGTGCTTAGAACTGGAATGGATTGTGGTCCCTCACTTAGACCTTGGTATATAGGCCTAAGATCACTGGGAGCAGAAATTGTACCCTGTACCAATGGCTGGTTTATGCCACTAGTATTGACAGGCAGTGCACTAGAGTGTGTAAGAATATAATCATATACAGGTGCAAGACTGTGAGTGTGAGTGAGGGTTACACTCAATGGGGTATCCCTTATTTCAGTAGCAAGTTGTTGTGAACTTACTAAGGGTAAAGCTTGACTCAATAGGGTTGTAGACACAGTATGACCTTGGGAGAAGGTCTGTCTTTCAATGGTATCACCCTGTTGGGAGGGTGACCCAGATTGCAGGAGTCCCATATTTACATATGTGTCCTGTTGGGAGGGCACATCCACTGGCATGAGGGTAATGTCAACTTCCATGTGCTCCCCCTCAACATAAGAGGGAACTAATGGAGTTGAGGTCAGAGGTGTGGATAACACTACCTCAGAGACTTGTGAATAATGCACAAACTCTTGTGACCTTAGTTCAGTGTGGGTATAGGTGGGAGTAGAACTAGTGACTGTTGGGAGTACACTAGAGCTTGGCATTTGTGGTAATGTTTCAATAGGGGTGGAGGATGGGTTCTCACTGGTTGGGATTACCAAGTGAGTGTCCTCAGGAAGGGATAAAGGTATACCTGAGTTGTTTCTTGTTTTGCTGATCTCAATGAGCTCCTCCAGCTTATCAGAGACCACATCTTCATCAGATACATCTTTATCTCCACCACTTGGTGCTCTCTGAACAGAGTCACTTGATCCTTGTTGTTGATCAGGGTTGGGATAGGCAATAGTACCTCCAAGAGTCCTACTTGGAGAATCATCATCAGATTCTTCATCACTATCAGGTGTGCCTAGATGTCCATGCTGGCTGGATGAAGGAGAAGCAGAGTGATATGCTTCATGTTCAATGACAAAGCCACCAGCATCACCATCATGATCATCATCATCACTACTATCATCAACATTCTCATCTTCATTAGAATCATCACCTTTAGCAGATTCATCAACATCCTTAGCTGCAGGAATGAAAGGTTCATCCTGAGCTGGCATTTCAGCATCACTTAAGGCTTCATCAGAGTGCTCAGTAATGGCATCAGGAGACTCTGAATCATGAGCCACATCTTCATCATCACCTCTATCCTCTGCATCATCTATTAACTCCTGCATCTCAGGAGTGATGGCAGGACCAACATCATCTCTTATCAAATGAAACACCTTTTGACCCATCTGTGGGACTGGCATTGTGTTATGGGTAACATTCAGATGAGTATATGCCTCCCACTCCAAAGCTTGTAGAGCTATCAAGCTAAGAAATCTAATATAAGGAACATGAGTCCTTGTTGTCTTTTTGACAGTTGATAAAGTGATCTTATCCACCATTTCATTAAAGATTATATGAGCAAAATCTACATTCCTCCCAGTCACCAGTGCATGAAGAACCATTAGCTCAATCTGATTTAGAAGATCATGGCTCCCTGACTTATGGCCAAAACATCGAATGATGACACCTGCTAAGTATTTCCAGGGGTGACCTAAGATTGACAGCTTGTATCGACCATGAGTAATGGGTTCAGTGTAGCCAATCAGTGGCAGAACCTCCAGGGTTTGTTCAGCAGTAGCAAAGGGTTGGAATGGAGCAAAGTTTGGTATGGATAAGGCTTGTCTGATGGTGTCAACAGAGATGACAATGGGGGTTTGGTTATTTAGGATAGTGCAAGTGATAGTTTGATTGTTGGGATGGTATCTGGCAGTGTACCACATCTCCCCAATAATGTGAGGGAAGATGAACAGAGGATGAGCAGATAAACAGGGAAACAGAGGGTGTGCTTTTAAGAAATTAACCATGGGTTCAAAGCCCTGGTTTGCTTTAGATTGAGGTATGTCGGTGTTTATTAAGAAGTTATTTGGGGTAATGGTGAAGAGAGAGTTAGGAGTTACATTATCACCGGAAATTGCTTGTGGGACTTCAGTAGGGTTGAACATCACCATAGTTGCAAAACTTGGGATCACCGAGACGAAGTTACTTGAAAGCATTGAAGAAGAAGGGGTTTCAGAGAGTAGAAGTTTTGAGAATTTTGAAAGCGAGAGTAATGAAAACCGCTCAAAAAATCATTTATATCTTTATGGGAAACCGCTTCTGTCACATAGAAATCTTTTTCATAAAGTAACTGTCACGTCTGCAAAAAGGTAAATAAACGGAATATCATGAATACACGGACAACTAACGGTTAAATAAATGGAATTAAATACAACCTAGTAACGTATTAAGTAAATAACAACAAATGAGAAATTAATAAAATAAGTGTGGGGACACAAAATTTTTGAAACTGAAAATCATTAGCTGACATATGAGAGAGTCAGCTGATCCATTTTTGAATAAAATAAGTGTCAGCTAATGAGTGCACTTAGCTGAGCTTTTGAATCTTAGCTGATGGTTTATCAGCTGAGGTATAGTGTCAGCTGATGGTCATCAGCTGACATAATTCCATTAGCTGATGTACCATAAGTAAGATATGAAGAATCTTAGATAAGTACAGCGTTTCACACACAGATAAAATTATTTTCTCACACAAAGCTATCTTCCTAAGAAATGAATATTTTACAAATTTAACATGCCAAGTTTGGATATAAGGAAGTTGAACCGAGACTCATCCAAAGGTTTTGTAAAAATATCAGCTAATTGAAAATCAGTGTTTATGTAATGCATGGAGACTTTCTTTTTCTACACATTATCTCTTAGAAAATGATGTCTGATTTCAATATGCTTAGTTTTAGAATGCAAAACAGGATTGTTATAAATAGAAATGGCACTTGTGTTGTCACACAGGATTGGGGTGTTTTCAAACTGTATGTCATAATCAAGTAGTTGATTTTGCAGCCATAGTAGTTGAGCACAGCAGCTTCCAGCAGCAATGTATTCTGCCTCAGCTGTTGAAGTGGAAACAGAGTTTTGTTTCTTTCTTGACCAGCTGACTAATCTTCCAACTAACAATTGACAACCACCAGATGTACTCTTTCTGTCTAGTGTGCAACCTGTAAAATCAGAATCAGTGTATCCAACTAACTCAAAATCAGAATCTTTGGGGTACCAAAGACCTAGATTTGGAGTTCCTTTGAGATACTTGAAAATTCTTTTAACAGCAGCTAAGTGAGATTCTTTGGGATCTGCTTGATATCTAGCACAAAGACATGTTGAAAACATAATGTCTGGTCTACTTGCAGTGAGGTACAAAAGTGACCCTATCATACCTCTATAAGCTGTAATGTTCACTGATTTGCCATCAGTGTCCTTTCCAAGCTTTAAGGCAGTGGACATGGGTGTTTTCATTGAAGAACAATTTTCAAGCTCAAATTTCTTAAGTAAGTCATTCACATACTTTGTTTGATGAATGAAAATACCATCATCCTCTTGTTTGATTTGAAGACCTAGAAAATATTTTAACTCACCCATCATACTCATTTGATAATTGTCAGACATGAGTTTTGAAAACTTTTTGCAAAGATCAACATTTGTAGACACAAATATTATATCATCTACATATATCTGCACTAGTATCACATCACCTTTGAATTTCCTTATAAATAAAGTGCTATCTATGCTTCCTCTAGTAAATCCTTTATTGGTTAGAAAAGAAGAGAGGGTATCATACCAGGCTCTTGGAGCTTGCTTCAGACCATACAAAGCTTTGTTTAAGAAATATACATGGTCTGGCTTGCTAGCATCCTCAAAACCAGGAGGTTGTGTGACATACACCTCTTCTTTCAGTTCACCATTGAGGAAAGCACTCTTAACATCCATTTGGAATACTTTGAAGTCTTTGAAGGCCGCATAAGCAAGAAATAATCTTATAGCTTCAAGTCTTGCAACAAGGGCAAAGGTTTCATCAAAATCAATTCCTTCTTCTTGACAATACCCCTGAGCAACCAGTCTTGCTTTGTTTCTGATGATTAGCCCTTGTTCATCAATTTTGTTTCTGAACACCCACTTAGTACCAATGATGGATTTATCCTTTGGTCTTGGCACCAAAGTCCATACATTGTTCCTAGTGAATTCAGCCAATTCTTCTTGCATGGAATTTATCCAGTGGGGATCATTTAGAGCTTCATCTACCTTCTTTGGTTCAGTCATAGAAACAAAACCTGTGTACAAACAAATATTGCAAGTTTTTGATCTTGTTAGTACAGGTGCTTCTATATTACCTATGACCTGATTAATTGGATGATTCTTGAGGTCCTTGTAGGCATTTTGGATTAGGGGAGTGTTTGGATTGTTTTGGACTTGGGGAGTTGAAATTCTTATTGTTGAATCAGCTGATGAAATTTCTGGTTGACCAGCTGACAGAATTTCTTGGTTGCAATATGTGGAAACTTCTACTGAAGAGGGAATGTTTGATATGGAATTTGAATCCAATGATGTTGATTCATGATGTGTATCATTCAGTAAAAGTGTGGGTTGATTTGTGATAGGATGTGCAATGGTTTCTTGCAATTTTGGAACAGGTTCATCTGAATCATCTACATCAGCTGATGTGAGTGGATCAGCTGATGCTGGAATGTTATCTTCAGTATGCAGCAGATCATTAAATTCCTCACCTGTAGATGGATTAGTAGAATATGAAGCAACAAAGTCATTTTCATTAAAACTTACATTGATTGATTCTTCTATGACTTTTGTTCTGATGTTGTATATTCTGTAAGCTTTGGAGATCACATAATATCCAACAAAAACACCTTCATCAGCCCTGGGTGCAAACTTTTGTAGTTGGTCTCTTTGGTTTAGTATGAAACATTGACACCCGAAGATGTGAAAGAAACTGATGTTTGGCTTCCTTCCCTTAAGTACTTCATAGGCAGTTTTGTTGTGCCTTTTGATTACTAGGGATCTGTTCTGTGTAAAACATGCACAACTGACAGCTTCAGCCCAGAAGTTGAATCCTAACCCACTCTCACACAGCATGGTTCTTGCAGCTTCAATTAATGTTCTGTTTCTTCTTTCAGCTACACCATTTTGTTGTGGAGTCCTTGGAGCAGAGAAGTTTTGAGATATTCCTTTCTCATCACAGAATCCTTCAAGTGTTTGATTTCTAAACTCGGTTCCATGATCACTTCTAAGCATTCTTACCAGATTGCCATTTAGCATTTCCATCTTTCTAATAAAGCTCATTATCTCTTCAGCAGCCTCACTCTTAGCTTTGAGGAAGATGACCCAAGTATATCTTGAGAATTCATCAACCATAACTAGAGCATACTTACTTCCACCAATACTTGCAGTGGCAACAGGACCAAATAAGTCCATGTGCAACATACAAAATGGTTCAGTAATGGAGAAGGCTTGCTTAGATGGAAAAGATGTCTTGTGCTACTTTCCCTTCTCACAGGAAGTGCAGGGTTTAGGCTTAACTTAAGTCAGTGAAGGTAGTCCTGACACTAGATCACCCTTGCTCAGCTTGTTTATGTTTTTGAAGTTTAAGTGGGAAAACCTTTTGTGCCATAGCCAGTTTGTGTCAGTTACAGACTTGGTGTACAAACAGGTTAACTTTGATGGATCACCAGAAGACATAACAAGAGTGTATACATCCTTGGTTCTTTTTGCACAAATTACAGTTTCACCTTCTTGATTTAAAATGGAACCACCTGTCTTAGTGAAAAGGACTTTGTGATCACCATCACATAATTGACTTATGCTGATGAGATTATATTTTAGTCCTTTGATATATGATACTTTTGACAAGGTTAAGTACCCATTATGAAGTTCACCATAGCCTTTGGTTTGCCCATAATTGTTATCACCAAAGGTCACTCTTGGACCCTTTTCCTTCTTGTAGTTACTAAGCAGAGCTTTACAACCTGTCATGGTTCTTGAACATCCACTGTCAAGGTACCATGTGTTCATACCCTGCATAGATGAGATTGTAAGAAGGTTAGTGACTCTTGGGCATCCACAGTTAAGTGGACCCCTGTGGATTGCACCTAGCCATCCACTTCATATTAGGTTGTTTATGAATGAAAGAAACAACTGTGTTATCAATATCAGTCCGCTGTCTTGAGTTACCTTCAAGAGAACAATTACTTGCCTTATGTTCTTTGCTCCCACATTTATAACATTTCTGAGTTTTGGAGCTTTTAACATGTTTTGGTAATTGCCAGAGAGATGTCTTAACTGTTTTCTGATGACTATGGGTCATCAGCTTACAGATTTCACCATTCAGCTATTGCAGCTGATTCTGTAAACTTATAAGGTCATTGTTTACAGTCACCTTAGTTTGACCCTTAGTTAAAGTGAGTTTTTGATCAACTTTAGATGTGGCATACTTAGTCATTATGTGAACAGAAAGTTCTTTTCTCTTAGTTTCTCTTATTGAAAGAGTTTGAAGTGATATTTGATCAGCTAAACAACTAGAAGAGGATCCATGATTAGCTGACAGGCTATCAGCTGAGCAGTTATCATCTACTTTTTGATCAGCTGATGTAATATCATTAGCTAAAGAATTTTCAGTTAGCTGAGTTCCTAAATTTAATGCATCAGCTTTCAAGGTTTGACAACATAATGTCTCTTTGGTATCAACAAATGATTTCATTCCTTGACTTACTTCCTTCACAATTAAATCTTTAGTACTTTTGCTTTCTGTCAAAACAGTAGAAGTTGAACCAACTTTTGAAGTGGTTAAGTCTTTTAGCTGAGTACATTTACTTTTAACAAATCTGTTAGTGATAATACTTTTTCCTTTTACAATCTTTTGAAAAGTAAGAGGTAAAATATCAGCCTTTTCTAAGATATTTATGTCCTTGCTAAAATCAACACAGTTTGCAGCCTGGGAATAATTTCTACCAATAATAGCTTGAACTTGTTTTGGAATCTGCTCATTGACACACTGAGTGGTCTTCTCAGCAGATACACGCCAAGATTTAACTACTTTTTGAAGGTCATTAAACTTTATTGTTGCATCATTGGTTTCTTTTACCAAGATCTGATTAAGTATCTTTTGATTAGCTAAATCATCTTCCAGTTTTGTCATTAGTTTCAGTTTCTCATCTTTAAGACTTAATTTCTCTTTTAGTGATTCTATTTCTAATTTTAGCTTCTTTTCTCTTTGAATATTTGACTGAAACTCAACACACAGATAATCAAACATAGTGTTCTTTTCATTATCTTCATAGTTAATAAATTTTCCAACCTGATACATAGAAGAAGGATCCCAGTCAGGAGAGGTACAAGCTTTAGCAGCTTTCTTCATGTCCTCGTCAAAAGAACTTATACTAGCTGTGTTGGCCATCAAACTGAGTTGAGCTGTGAGGACCTCATCTTCATCACTTGAGAGATCTTCCTCAGCCAAGTCTTCTTCTTCAGCCACCAACACCCTATCCTGAGCTTTCTTCTTCTTCTTGTCAAGGACTGCAGCAAGAAGCTTCTTATACTTAGCTTCATAGTCAATCTTGCTGTCTGAGCTTGAGGAACCCTTGAAGCCTGTGTTTCCTCTGGACTTACATTCACTAGCATAATGACCAGTCTTGCCACAAGAGAAACAACCTTCAGAAGCCTTTGGTTTAGACAGGGCTCTTTCTCCTTTAAAGGGTTTCTTCTCAAACCTCTTGACACCCTTTCTTTTAAAGAAAGGTTTGAACCGTTTAACCAACATGGCAGCCTGCTCAACAACAGCCACAATGCTGACCATGTTCTCCAGATCTACATCCTCATCAGCCACCAGCTCTTCATCCGAAGACTCTTCCTCTTCCTCTCCACTGGACTCATCCACTACTACAACAAAGCTTCTAGATCTTGTATCTTTAGACACAAGGGCATTAGATGAAGCCTTTGCACTCTCCTTCATATCCTTGGTAGAGAGTTTCCTTCGTTTCACTGATTGTTCATGGTTCATGAGATTACCATACAAACCAACCAGTGTCAGACCCTTGATTTTCTCACCATGTTTGAGTACAGTGATAAAATGATCCCGAGATTCTGGGAGAGAGTCTAGAAACTTGTTTACAAGTTCTTTGTTGCTCTTGGGAACCTCTGCTCTTCTTAAGTCATTAATGAGGCAGTTGAACCTGGTGTAGGTCTGAGTAAGACTTTCACCTTTATGAGCAAAGAAGAACTCATATTCTCTAACCAGAAGGAGTTTCTTGTTTTCCTGCACTTCTTCAGTACCTTCATATGCAACAGTCAAAGTGTCTAGCATCTCCTTTGCAGTTTTGCAATTAAGAACTTGATGATAGACATCATTTGGGAGTGCTGAAACTAAGGCTGTTCTGGCTTTGACATCAAGATTAACCAGCCTTTTGTCTTAATCAGACCATAGATGAATGGCCTTGACAACATATCTTTGTTCAGCAGGAGTTGTATCAGTGGCAACAGTGACTTCTATAGTGGAGGAAGGAACATATGGACCTTCAGTAAGAGTTTTTAGCATCTCATCATCAAGGCTTGACATATATAGATGAACTCTACTCATCCAGAGAGAGAAGTTCTCTCCATCAAACATTGGACACCTTGTGAGTGAGCCATTGTTGGAAGAACTGTTACAAGCAGCAACATGAGTGGCCATTTTGAGGTATTGGGTAGAAGCAGTTGAAGAGTAAGCAAAACAGATTTTAGATATGGATTATCTAGCCTGCTCTAATACTAGTTGTTGGTCCCGAATGGATACTACAACAACAAATGTTTGTAGAAGGGGGGGTTGAATACAAACTTTAGCAAATTAAAATTTAAGAGACACACGGTTTACTTTTATATAATTCTTATTGATGTGAATAAAAAATTACATGAACTAGATGAGGAAAATCTAAGGTCAATAAAAGGTGGCAACTAAATTAGTCTAACACATAGACTGAGCTAATCCTAAACAAGTTATGTTTAAGATGTTCAACACATGAACAAGTTTGTTATACTAAAAGTAAAATGCTAACTCTTCTAATTCTCAACTGATGAGAGTTCAGTATTCAACTGTATATCCACACCCTTGCATTTTGCATGCATGAGTATATATAAGCAAGCTGGAGTTCGGGTTAATGGAGAGAGAGAGAGAGAGAGACAAGGTTACTTGATTTAACAATAATATAATAGATAGTGTTTGTGGGTTATGGGCAAATTCACTTTAGGCAGGAAACGTGCAAAGTGAATGTACCTTTTAATGAAGTTAAATCCCACTATCTATTATTATATTATTAAAGTAATGCCACTTTGTCATTGGGAGAACCATTTTCTATTTTCCATGCTTCTGCTTTACTTTAACACCATGCTTATTGAAGATTCGACTTTAACCAAGTATAGAGTTGCCACCCATACTTAGTTGTTGAAGTATATCTTCGTGATCTTCTCTTCGTGGGTATCTTTCTCCTTTTCCAGGGGATAAAGATCTATCCTTATTGTTTCTTTACAGACACAATAAGTGCTAAGTACTTTTACAGATAAAGATCTAAGGCATAATAGGAACAACACATGTTCTGCCTTTGACTAAAGAAAAAATTACATAGAAAAGCTATTAACTGAGATATACAATAAAGACTCAGCTAACAGACACTGAACTGCAAATGTAATTTTGCTCAGCTAAGGATAAATGTGAAAGACTCAGCTGACTAGATTTGCTCAGCTGATCGAAATGCTCAACTAATAATATAAATCAAAGTAGCTAATAAACTGATCAAACTAAACTGTCAGCTGATCCCAAGGGCTCAGCTAATCATTTGAGTATGATCAGCTCATGAAGAAAAGATTGGATAAGTAGCAAATACCTTATCTGACAGATGGGAGGCATCAACTGATCAATGTGATTGTGTCAGCTGATCCTTGACTGTCAGCTGATCCTTAAATCTTCATTAGCTGATGGTTTTGGACCATCAGCTGATCCAAAGTGATTCCTCAGCTGATGCTTTTAGACTGATCTTTTCTTCTCAGCTGATCTTCCTGAAGCTGGTCCTTTGGCTGATACTCAGAGTTCAGCTGACAGTAGTTACTTCAGCTGACACTTCATACTTATGATTTTCTCTAAGTCTGACATGAAAAACAACACATGTTTTTCATCTAATCAAGTCAAAACTGAATATGTGGTTTTGTTAACATCAAATCCTATTTTAACTAATAGACATGTTTGATTTTAGGTTTGATATTGCTATCTCCCCAACATATATATATATATATATATATATATATATATATATATATATATATATATATATATATATATATATATATATATATATATATATATATATATAAGGGAGGGTTCCATTGAGAACCGATTTTAGTGCGAGAACCAATCATAGCCATTGATATGATAAGTGGAATTCATGGATGTAGAGCGTGGGGAGATCAAGTGTAGAAGGGTGTATGTGAGGAATTCATGGGTGGACAATGACATTAAAAGAGGGGGAATTGGACGGCGCACAATAGTTCTCGCGGTTCTCGCACTAAAAATGGTTCTCAATAGAACTTCTTCCTATATATATATATATATATATATATATATCCGAGAGACCATACACTCTAACATATATAAATTCTCAACCAGGCCTGTTCAATCCTTATCTTCATTTGGCTTTGACTCATATATTGTTATTTTCTTGTCATTGATTGTTTTGTTTGTATTAACTATTTACATTATTCTCCCCTCGTTATTCACAAGAAATTTTTTGCAAACCAAATCTATTTTTTGAGCCGAGTGTTTAGTTCCAACGAAACATGTTAACGATTTCAAATCTGTAACATCCATCTACCGGGCCTAGTAGTTTACGGTAATGGTAAACTATTTGTTTATTATTTATATTTAATTGTTTATAGTAATTGATTATTTACTTACCATGATATGTTCATTTGATGAATACTTGAATTGAATTTTAATTGGACCACAAGGTAAAAAGGGTGAAATATTAGTTTTAATATTTTAATATGTTAGTTGGACCATATGATTCGTTTTTACACGAGAGTCCTAAATAATACCTCGTTGCGTGTTAATGATTTGTGTAAGACCGCTTTAATTAAGTATCTGTATGTCCGATATCAGATAAGTTGTACTGTGTATGTATATATGAGACATCAGAGACCGACTTTTACTCTAATTGCTTCATGTTGAAGGTTACCCCTCAAACGTGTTTTCTCTTTTCTTTTTCTTCTCAAGAACTTTGAAATCCAGCCCATAATCCCTGCAATTTGTGTTGTTTGCTACTGAATTAAGGTTAGTTTACTTGCTTCTTGTTGCTCCCAGACTTGTTATTCACTTGTTCTTGCAAAAAAACTCCATGTTTGAATTTTAGGGCTTATGGTAGTTTGTGCTTTAATGTGAAATTAATGCTTCTTTGTTGGTTTGATATGTTTTCTAAGAAGTTATTCACTGATTTAGAGTAGAAATCATGATAAGTTCTGTGTTTGAATGATTTAAACTCAAGAAGCCATTAATGGAGTTTTAGAGGATGAACTTGAGAATTGATATTCATGATTTGATGATCTTTATGTGTATTAATATGAGTTTAGATGTTAGTTGTATGTTATGGGGGTATGTTATATGAAGTTTTATGATGTTAGAAAGTGTTAAAAGTCGAGATTCTGACCTGGATATCGAGTTTTTGGAGCTATGAATAGTGCTGGACAGAACAGGTTGTTGCTGAGTTAACGCGGCCGCGTCGTGTTCTAACGCGGGCCGCGTGGCTGCTGCTGACCATTTTTATATGCTTCGTTTTCAGTCGTGTTTTGCTTGGTGTTTAGTTCTTGGCTTTCATAATTAGTTATAATATGACTCATATGATATATTTAAGGTGTTTTTGATGATGAACTCTAATTATGAGGCTTTGATTTAGTTATGAAGTTTTTAGTTGTAATTGCATACTTTAATTGTGTGAAACGGACTTAGATGACTTGGGTTTGTGTTTCTTCGGTTGCCTCATGTTTTATATGATTAGTACTGATTTCTATATGCATATTTGTTATAAAGGAGGTGTCTTGTATGTCGGTTCCCGTTTATAAAGACAATAATGAAGTTTGTGAACTTTAATTGCATAATATGAACTTAGAAGTAACTTTCATGTATTTGTTGATTGTTACATGTTTATATATGGTCATAAGATATGTTTGGGGTATTTTTATTAGTAAACCCTATTCATGGAGGTGTTGACCCGTTTATGAGTAAATTGGTGATAATTGCGTACTTTAATTCGAGAAATGGAATTAAATGGCTTGTGTTCATGGTTCATTGATTATTCCATGCTTCATTTGATATATTAAGAGTTCTTAAGTTGTTTGACATGTGTTTCAAGTTGATTTGGTGAAGTAAGCCTAACGGGTTGGGTTTTGACCCGTTTGCGGATTAATTAGAGAAAGATGAAGCTTATGAATGTCTTAGTGATTGCTACATGTTTAGTAGCTTATATAATGATATTCTAAATGATTTTGAGTGTATTTCTTGTTGGTTTTACATGATTAAGTTTAATGGTTAAGCTTTGACCTGTTAGTGGCTTGATTTGACTTTTGGAGTTAATTATGATTTGAATTACTGATTTGGTTGTGCTGTGTTCTCAGGGAACTCAAAGACTCAGTGATATAAGACAACTGAGTGTGGATTTTGGATTGGTCAAGGACAACTGAGTGTGGATTTTAGTTGTTTTGAAGGAGGTCAGCCGTGACAGTTTTGTAGGCTGGGCACTGTTTGCTTTTGGCTTTCAGTTAAGGGTTTCTGATGTGTTTTGATACAACAGAAATGATTAACTGAGCTGAGTAGCAATATGCTATCGGTAAACCTATGCTAGGCCGGCATTTGGTTGCAGGTTCGGCCGAGCCGCCGATCCTTTGGATATCCCTGATTGCATGACCTGGGTGATAATTGTTTGATGACAATTATGTGATTTGATTGTATGTCGTTACTTGTTGTAACTGCTGCTGTTCGTTTGTTAAATCTCCATCACATAGCTTTGTGCTAATCCCCCACATAAACCCTTCCTTTTGCAGGTTGCGGTAAGTTTGACTGTTGGCCGGGTGATGTGTTTGCTTCTGGGAATGTTTGAACTGCACTCTGATATTTTGTGTCGGTCGAGCCTGTTGTAAATTATGTAACGCCGGTTTTGGGTTGTTTGTCTTTTGTGTCAGTTTAATTACTTATTTTATACTACCTATGTGAATAGGTTTGTATTCGTCTGTATTCGCTTCCGCAGTGTTTTAAAAAAAAATAGCGTTGTTACAAAATCTTAGAATTTGTTCAAAATTTATGAGCACGTTTTGGAATTACGTATGGCTCGTGATGATTTATTTGTTAAAAATTATACATCTTGTTATGTTAAGGACTAGTCCAGATTTTATTGTTTGGGTTTTGGAACTATCAAATTTTCTTGTCCAATGTTCTTGATATTATGACAGCCTTCGTATGTGTCTAGAACCATGTGGTTCTCCGTTCTCTGTTTAACAGGTTCTTTTTATTAGAATCATGTGATTCTAAGTTTTATAAGAAATGTTTCCAGAATGGTGTGATTCTATGCTTATGTGTTTAATCAGAATATGTTTTCTAATATGTATTTTGTTGTTTTAACAGAAATTAATGCCGGAAGAATCATGTGATTCTCTGTTAATCACAATGTTTTATGATATTTCTGTGTAATAACAAAGACTCTATTCAACATCAAGATTTAGAAATTATATATTTTTATTGGTTTCCTACATTTTATAAGACAAGGTTTAGAAATTATATATTTTTGGCTCTATTCAACATCAAGATTGAGGGGGGATATATGTTAAATTATAAAATTTCATACATCTACAATCTTGTGTTGAAGTTGATGAACTAAATTGATCTGAGTGTAAATTGTAGAGACTCTTGAGGAACAAGTAAAAGTACGTTGGGGCAGAAGATTGATGAAGACTTTGTCCAACAGTTAAGCAAAAGCAAAATCTCTGGTCGATCATTCTCATTATTCCTATGTTCAATCAAGGGGTGCAGCTATAAATAAAAGGCTAGATCAATGAAGGTTTCAAGTACAGTCTGGTGATTAGTTTTTCCTTTCTTATCAATGATTCAATCATTTGATTCATGTCTTTTGTTATTACAATCATTTGGTATATTTCCTGATTGTAATCATTCCATTGTTTGTGGTTAATATCAAGGCCAAACTTTGTATTTTTAACACATACATGACAAAGTCTCTGGATACTAGGCAGAATTCACCCGAAGAAGAGGCTCTACACCTTTTAAATGACCTTTGTAAGTCTATTAGATTATGTGCAGAGATAGATAACATGTACTATCGTGTCCAATACTATGTGACACTAAAGGATCACGCCGCTGCACACCCAATTAGAACCTGTTGGATTTTACCTATTTGTGTATCACAATAATTAATAGTTTAATTAATTATTGAGAAAGAGAAAAATAATAAAAGTTATTTATTATTTAAAGGAGAAGTTAATATTTAGTTTAAATATTAACGGGACCAATTAATTAATAGTTATTAATTAATTAGAAAGGTCGAGGGTATATTCTGTAATTGATTAATAGTTTAATTAAAGCTGGGCTTTAATTAAACGGGCTTAGGCCTAATAAGGGTTTACTATATAAACCATATTAAGCCTCATTAATCATATAAGTCAATTACAAGTTAATAAAGAGATAACCCTAAAAAAGCGCTCTCCCTCTCCTCTCCTCTTCTCGGCGGCGGCGCAAAGGAACCGGACCACCGAGGGCGGCGGCCGGCGGCGATGCGGAAACACACACACACGGGTCACGTTTTGATCCGGGTTTAATCCTTAGGCGGTCTAGCAGCCAGTTCGAGGTGGTGCAGTAAACCATTCAGCGGTATCAGAGCCACTTCTAACCTCGTAGGAGACTAGGTAGGTTTCTTTTTATTCTGATGAAATATGATTCTGTTTTATCCAGAAAAAAAAGCTTTTTGATCATCCAAGTAAATAGAATTCAAGTTTATGATTTCTATTGGATTAGATTAATTAGTTTTGGATACATAGATTGTTATATTTAAATATTAATTAAATCTGTTTTTTTATTATTGTTGTTATTTGCGATAAACTGAGAAATCGACCACCTCCCGGGAGGCGGCCTCAGTTTGGGGCAGCGGTCCACGGTATAGGTCGGCGGCAGTCTCAGATAGGGACGACAGTCGTCGGCTGCCGAAAGTCGGCGGCAGTTTTACGGCGGTCGACCGTGAAACAGGGTTAGCGGCGCGATCGCGACGCAGTTAGCGGCGCGAAAGCGTTGCAGTTAGTGGCGCTATTTTTGTGATGGGCTTCGGCCCAGAAAGCCACGGCCCAGGAAGCCAGCGGCCCAGTTAGGGGTTAGCGGCGCTAAAGGCTGTTTTGGGCCTCGGCCCAGTTTTTTATTTCCCGGTCCGTTTCCAATCAATGACCCAGTTTAAATATTTGGTCCAGCTCGCGGTTCAGATATTTTGTGGTCAATATTAAATTGAAATACAGTTGTTATTTTAATTTAAGTTTTAAATATTATTTTTGAGTTTTTTGATTAATTATCAAAGTATAAAACTTGAAATATATATTTATTGCAAATAAAGGAAAAACAATATAGGGGTTTTAACAAGTTGTTAAAATCAGTAATTTTCATCGAGATGAATAATTAGAAATCAGTTGCTTTACTTTCATGTATTAGTTTAGTATATGTTTGGGATGTCATAGCCGAGCCCTAGACCTTGTGGATTGTTTATATTTCTTGCACTCGTGGTTGTTTTGGATTTATTATTCTATAGTGTGGGAGGCCTGCGTGCCACTTACAACCCCTATTCTATCTTGTAAAAGTTTTAGATTAGCGGGCATGCGTGCCTTTGATATCTTGTACTTTTATATTTCTAGTTTTTAGATAATAGAATAGAATAGTTTATTTTTTTTAGAATATATTTACATATCTGAACCAAGATGCAAGGAGCAAGGAGCAGGAAGGAAGATTGAATGCTGGAGCCCGTGGGAGCTTCAGAATGCCATGCCATGTGTGTTGTGTTTTTTCCACTTAGGTTTTAACCGTCGGGTTTTTCGTGTGGCTCACAAAACCGACAATAGTTAAGGGCAAGGCTAAGGCATAGATGTTTGTGGCTGTTTTATATCTTTACATATTTTATATATGCGTGGTTGTGATTAACACGATGAAATAAAACAAGGGTTTTAATAATAGTTAATTATTGAAACAGATGTTTTAAAAGAAAACTGGCATTAAAGTTTTTCTCGTTAAAAACTTGGAAATCCTTTTTAGAAAAATCTTAGATCAGTGTGCTACCCACCTAATGGTACACCCTTGCTGTTAAACGGTACTCGGGTGTCGGAAGTGCCCAAACCTTGGGCATCCGGGTTCAAACCATTGCGGGAAGGGGAAAGGTTCTGCGATAATCGGGAGTCCCGGCAAGAATTCATGCTGTCTTAGGTGGTGCGATCTATTTTGGTGATAATCGGGAGTCCCGACCCAAAATGCACTAGAGGGATTAAACATGCACGGTTCTTGTAACCGATGTCCCGCGGATCTAGGAGTCGTGTCCAGTCAGAAAACCTTGCATCGGGAAATGTGAAATATGGATCTTAGTCTAATAATTTATTGTTTAAAAGGTAATAATTATTAGAAGACGTAATCAATACTGAATCGGTTTTATCTTTTCTTTTTCTGTAGATGTCTTATATATCTGTTATTCCGTTTTATTCACCAAGAGAGTCTCTAAGTCTCATCACTGGCAAGTGGAAGCTTTCAGGTCCAAACTTTGCTGTTTGGAAGCTGCATCTGAAAAACGTTTTGGATGCACAGGGAAAGCTTCACATTATTGAGACATTGCCTCCAGAACGACCAGGAGTAGATGCCCAGGATAGTGAGTATGACACTTACTATCAGTATCTGGATGACGAGTCTGACGTCATGTCGATTCTCATTCTCACAGCATCATCCGAGTTTACGGATGATCTCCGTGAGAGGTCGTCTTATGAGGTTGTTCAAGGATTGGAGCAGAAGTTCAAGTTTAGTGAACAGATATGTCGTATGCTACTGATGAGGGAAATCCTTTCAGCCAAGATGAAAGAAAGTCAGCCTATTAGCGATCATCTCATTAATATGAGAAGGCTCTTGGATTGCTATGAGAGCTTGGGGTCAAAATCAAAACCACATGAGCTAGTTATGCTCTTGTTCGGTTCCTTGTCGGACTATTACCAGAAAAGAGTAATGTATGTCCTCGTTGATTTTGAGATGACTGTCGCAGGGTTACACGAAATCCTCATGTGCATTAGCGACGAGTTGAACCCGAAGCAGCTAGAGTCACCAGTTATGGACCCTATGCAGGAGGATGATTGGCTGGAAGAACTTGGAGAAATTTGTTGCCCAGATTGTGGTAGCAAGGATTCATGCGAGCACTCACTCGACATAGATCAGCTGGACATTGGTTCGCCCAATGATACAGGTATCTTTATGATAGATTGTCTTATTACTTCTTATGAATCATGGGTATTGGATACCGGATGTGGTCATCACATATGCAATCATTTGCAGGGATTCAAGAGAAGTAAGAAACTGAGACAAAGAGATATGGACCTGCGGGTAGGCGAAGGCTCCATGGTTGGTGCTGAAGCTGTAGGGACATATTGTCTTAGTTTGCCCTCGGGCATGGTCTTAGAACTAGAACCTTGTTATTATGTTCCAAGACTAATTAAAAATGTTATCTCGTTCAATTTGCTAATAGACTGTGGATTTGCTTATGCTTTTAATGAAAAGGCTATTTCATGTTTTAAAAATGATGTTTTCTTTTTCAAAGCTACTCCAGAAAACGGTCTATATACGCTAAATTTAGATAACAATGACATCTATCATATAAGTAAAAGATCTAAGAGTAACTTGAATCAAACTTACCTCTGGCATTGTCGTTTAGGACACATAAACGAGAAATGCATTGAGAAGCTCCGAGATGACGGAATTCTAGAACCATTTGACTTGGAGTCATATGATGTTTGCGAATCTTGTTTGTCTGGAAAAATGACAAAGCGGCCTTTCAACAGTGAGAATGAAAGGACCAGCGAGTTATTAGGGATTATACACACAGATGTGTGCGGACCCTTTACTCCGGAGGCTAGAGGAGGATACCGGTATTTCTTAACCTTTACTGACGACTTCAGTAGGTTCGGTTATGTCTACCTCATGAGACTTAAATATGAAAGTTTTGACAAGTTCAAACAGTTTCAGAATGAGGTACAAAATCAGTTGGACAAGAAGATAAAGTCGCTTAGATCGGATCGAGGTGGCAAGTATCTGAGTCAGGAATTCGACGATCATTTGAAGGGATGTGGGATTGTTTCATAACTCACACCTCCGTATACACCTCAGATGAATGGTGTATCAGAAAGGAGGAATCGTACACTACTTGACATGGTACGATCAATGATGAGTCGAAATTCACTACCATTGTCGTTTTGGGGACACGCACTCGAGACAGCAGCGTTCATGCTGAACCGGGTTCCAACCAAATCGGTTGAAAAGACACCGTTCGAGGTATGGACGGGGAAAAAGCCCAAAATGTCTTTTCTAAAGGTTTGGGGATGTGAGGTGTATGTTAAGAGAACATTCACGGATAAACTCAATCCCAAATCAGATAAGTGTATCTTCGTGGGCTATCCCAAGGAAACCATGGGATACTATTTCTACAACCCAGATGAGAACAAAGTTTTTGTTGCTCGTAAAGGGGTATTCTTGGAGGAGAAGTTTCTAAACTCAGAGACTCCAAGAAAAGAAATAGAGCTTCAAGAAATTGAAGAGGAGGAGATTACACCACCACCGATAGTTGAACCTGTAGTTCAACAGAGAATTGTTGAACCTCAACCCGAGTCTGTGGTTGAGGAAGAGGTGCAAACACAAGACCTTCGCAGGTCTAGTAGGCCTCGTATTGAGCCAGATAGGTATCTGAGATTCCTAGTTGCTCAAGACGAAGGAGATCTTTTAGAACCCACTACCTACCAAGACGCTGCCTCAGGTTTAGAATCTGAGAAATGGCTAGAAGCCATGAAGGCAGAGATGCAATCCATGTATGAAAACCAAGTTTGAGAGTTAGTAGATTTGCCTCAACACAGTAAAGCTGTTGAGTGCTAGTGGGTCTTCAAGAAGAAGACAGACATGGATGGAAAGGTGCATACTTTTAAAGCAAGGCTAGTGACAAAAGGTTTCACGCAAACTCATGGTGTTGACTATGATGAAACTTTTTCCCCAATGGCAATGCTTAAGACTATTAGGATCCTTATGGCCATAACAGCATATTTTGATTATGAGATATGGCAAATGGATGTCAAATCCGCTTTCCTTAACGGGAAATTGACAGAGGATGTATATATGATACAACCGGATGGTTTTGCGGATCCAAAGAATCCTAATAAAGTATGCAAGTTGCTTAAATCCATCTATGGACTAAAGCAAGCATCTAGAAGCTGGAACTTACACTTTGATGAGCGCATCAAAGAGTTTGGTTTTACCAAAAGTGAGTTCGAGTCGTGTGTTTACACTAAATTCAGTGGGAGCGCGGTAACCTTCCTAGTCTTGTATGTAGATGACATACTGTTAATAGGAAACAATATACCAGTATTACAAGGAGTAAAATCCTGGTTAGGTAAATGTTTCCAGATGAAGGACTTGGGAGAAGCTGCTTATATACTGGGTATAAGGATCTATAGGAATAGATCTAAGCGGCTTATCGGACTTAGTCAAAGTACATATATTGACAAAGTCGTGAAAAGATTCAAGATGGATGAATCCAAGAAAGGATTTATTCCTATGCAATCTAGCGCGATTTTGAGCAAGGCTCACTGTCCTGTGTCTAGTCAAGATCAGGACAAGATGAAATTGATACCATAGGCCTCGGCAGTTGGTTCAATCATGTATGCCATGCTGTGTACTAGACCCGATGTTGCCTACTCTATCAGTGTCACGAGTAGATATCAGCAAAATCCTGGTGAAGCTCATTGGGTGGCCGTCAAGAATATTCTCAAGTATCTGAGAAGGACGAAAGACATATTCCTAGTTTATGGAGGTTCGATGGATGAGCTCAGTGTAACTGGTTACACTGATGCTAGTTTCAAAACCGACAGGGACGACTTCAGGTCGCAGTCAGGATTTGTCTTTACCCTAAACGGAGTAGCCATATCTTGGAAAAGTCAGAAACAAGATACAATAGCAGATTCTACTACAGAGGCAGAGTATATTGCGGCAAGTGATGCGGCAAAGGAAGCTGTCTGGCTGAAGAATTTTATCTCGGATCTTAGAGTTGTTGCCAGTATCTCTAGACCGATCGATATATTCTGTGATAACTCAGGGGCTGTGGCGCAAGCTAAAGAGCCTAGAGATCATTAGCGGACTAGGCACGTACTCAGGAAATATCACCTCATCCGAGAGATCATTGGAAGAGATGATATTAGACTACAAAAGATACCGACGGACGACAACGTTGCTGACCCGTTGACGAAGCCGCTAGCTAGGGTTAAGCATGAGAGGCATGCGAGTTCTATAGGAATGCAGTACTTAGAACATAGCAGCTAGTTCGTGTTTTTTGATTACTACTATAGATGTAACTTGAAACTCTTATATTATGTAATTACATTTCATGGGATTGAAATGGGAGGTTTTTACATAATTGTTTCTAGTTGTCTATTTTTAGCATGTTTAACCTATCCATGACAAGTCAAGTAATGAATTGTCTAAATGCCCGTAGCTACTTAATGTAGTGGGAGCTACATTAGGGAGGTAACGCTAT
Source organism: Pulicaria dysenterica (assembly GCA_947179395.2). NCBI lineage: Eukaryota > Viridiplantae > Streptophyta > Magnoliopsida > Asterales > Asteraceae > Pulicaria > Pulicaria dysenterica. Next base: position 1,341,891 of record OX359295.1, read on the forward strand.
TATGGATATTTGATGATTTATTCGGGTATGAATAAAAGCACAAGGTTGTGACCAAATATTCATAGATATTTATCAGGGGATAAATATTGGGGTGATCCGCATCGAGTTTACTTCATGGAGCGTTAACATAAGTAAACTTGATAGGTTGTCCTTAGACCTGAGATATTTGGTTTGGGGCATGGTAACTTCTGTACTTTAGCATGTTCAAACGTCACGCCGTAACAGGGTGATCATAAGGGGCTTGTCTAGGTGCAGCGGAAGCCATGTGCTCAAATTGCAAATAGTCAAGATGGGATTTGCACCTTTTTTTTAAGAGAGATATTTTTTGAGCTCCTCGACGATTAAGACTACTGAAAATGCGTGGCCGCGCTCGGTTAGAATGATAGTTCTTCATTCGGTAAACCGTAACTGCAGAGTGTCGAAATCAGAGTCGAGAAAATCTGGGTATTTAATAAGATCCCCGCTCCATGTCAAATACTCACATTACGAAATATCGCGATGCAAAAGGAAAAGCCTAGATAATCCAAGACGTGGATTATGTCTCTAGATGTAAGAGATTTCATAGTCTGGTTAACCTAAGTGTCTGGCTAGGGACCTCCTTAGGCCAACGATGTACAAGGAGTGTTACTTATCTTGCACAAGTGAGAGTCTGATAGATTATGTGCAGAGATAGATAACATGTATTATCGTGTCCAATACTATGTGACACTAAAGGACCACACCGATGTACACCCAATTAGAACCTGTTGGATTTTACATATTTGTGTATCACAATAATTAATAGTTTAATTAATTATTGAGAAAGAGAAAAATAATAAAAGTTATTTATTATTTAAATGAGAAGTTAATATTTAGTTTAAATATTAACGGGACCAATTAATTAATAGTTATTAATTAATTAGAAAGGTCGAGGGTATATTCTGTAATTGATTAATAGTTTAATTAAAGTTGGGTTTTAGTTAAACGGGCTTAGGCCTAATAAGGGGTTACTATATAAACCATATTAAGCCTCATTAATCATATAAGTCAATTACAAGTTAATAAAGAGATAACCCTAAAAAATCTCTCTCCCTCTCCTCTCCTCTCCTCTTCTCGGCGGCGGCGCAAAGGAACCGGACCACCGAGGGCGGCGGCCGGAGGCGACGCAGAACACACACACACACACGGGTCACGTTTTGATCCGGGTTTAATCCTTAGGCGGTCTAGCTGCCAGTTCGAGGTGGTGCAGTAGCGGTGGATAACCTACAGCTGTCTAGAGGCTTAAGAAAGTTTTTGTTTTTCCATCAAAGGTATAACTTTCTAACCCTCTTCCTCTTTTAGTTTCTGTACGAGTTAGATGAGATCACTGGAGGGGGTTTTATTCCGCTGTGCATGTTATTATATGTTTTTATACCCTACAAAACCCTTCATATATATGGTAAGGATACACATAGAACCCTTCTTAAACATAGAACCTAAAGAACCACTTTACAGAATGACATGTGGCATGTTGATTGGAGGGCAAAACTGGAAATAAAAAAAAGATGAAACTCACGCGCCCCTTTGTTTCTTCCAGCAATTTTATTTTTTAAAAAAACCCCCCCAAATCTTTAAATGATCATAACTCATTCGTTTTTAAGAATTTTAGTAAAAAAAATATATCGTTAGATTAAGTTTTTCATCCTATTTCAAACAAGACCATTTCTGAAACTTTATTTTTTTTAAATGCAAATTTTTCAAAAATTACGTTTTCACCTGGGTTTCATTTGAAAATGCAAAAATGCAAAAAACGAAAATACAAAAATCGAAGATGCAAGTCATGTATATGCTTCTATAAATGCAAATTTGAAACCAATACTGAAAATGCAAATAAAAACTAACTGAAAATACAGCCCAAAATGCAAAACAAAATTCGTATTTTCATAAAAAATTTAAAAAATATGGGAAGAGTGGTCTTGATTGAAAGAGGATTAAAAATCTAAAACATTGTATAATTTTTTTGTTTAAATTCACAAAACTTAAAAAGTTATGACAATTTAAAGTTTTGGGGGGTATTTTTTATTAAAAACGTGAGTTTGTTGTGGGGGGGGGGGGAATTTTCCATCTTTGCCCTTTTGAATGTTAACTAATACATGGTAATTACAATTATGTCATCCTTAATCTCATCCATTAATTTTGATGATCCAATGGTCCAGATTGGTTCTTTAGGTTCTATATATATATGAGAAGGTTCAAATGAGAATGATAAATTAAATGAGAATGGGAGACTAAATCTGGACCGTTCATTTTGTAAGTGGAATTCATGGATGGCAAGCGTGAGGGGATCTAGTGTGGCAGGGTGTATATGAGGAATTCATGAGTGGGCAATGACATTGAAGGAGAGGGAATTGGATGGCAAGGATTGAGTCTCCCATTCTCAATTTATTTAAGGTTCTCATTTGAACCTCTCACTATATATATATATACAAAAGTTCATGCGAGAACCGTGAGAACCAATCTGAGCCGTCCAAATCCCTTAAATTTAATGTCATTGACCACCCATTAATTCTTTACATGCACCCTGCCACACTCTATCCTTCCACGCTCTCCATCCATGAACTTCATATGTTCAAGGAACGACTGTGATTGGTTCTCGCGGTTCTCGCGCTAACAACGGTTGTTATTATATATATATATATATGCTAGAGTTCAAACGAGAACTGTTTTTCGTACAAGAACTTCGAGAACCAATCTGAACCGTCAAATTCCACCTCATTTAATGTCATCACCCACCCATAAATTCCTCACATGCACTCTGCCACACTTGATCCCCTACACTCTACATCCATGAATTCCACTTATCAAATCAACGGCTAAGATTGGTTCTTGCAGTTCTCGTACGAAAAACAGTTCTCGTTTGAGACCTATATATATATATATATATATATATATATATATATATATATATATATATATATATATATATATATATATATATATATATATAATAACAATAACAATAATAATAATAATGGTAGAATTTTATATATATCGTTACAAACTTTCTTAATTACATATATATCATTCATACTTTAATATTACATATATATCTTTTTAAAACCCTATAAACTTTCAAATATGTCCTATTAGTATTTAAATCAATCTTGTGGGTTAGGGTGAGTTCTCGGTGAGGTTTATACGTGGTGAGATAATTATGATATGATACACGATGTTTATGTGTGGTAGTCGATGTGAGAATGTATGATGTTGTGAGTGATCGTGTATCATGTGAGTTATTGTATACTTGTTTATCAAGTTATATACTATTGCCGTTCAAAAAAAAAAAAGTATTTAAATCAATTTAAAATTGAAAACATAATTCTTAATCTAATTTAGTGATAAAATCCGCAATATGCCCCTACTTTGAAAATTGAATCGGATAAATTACTAAGTTGATGTTTTCATGGATAGTTCTATTTTAACAATTTTACAGGAAGACTAAAAAGAACACAAAAAGAACCGAATAAAAAGGACATACAAAAGTAAATTTTTTTTTAAAAGGACATACAAAAAAGGACGTGGAGGGAAAAGTCAATTATTCATCATCTCTAAAAAAAAAGTCGAATATCTAGATTTATTTATTTAAAACAATGTAAATTCGGTGTCTTACAAATCAGAAGAGTAGAAAAACAGTTAACAAGTAAAATTTACAATCGCTTTTCCTTCTAATTTCAGGGAAAAAAACACCGGAAAGTGGCTAGCTAAACCAAACTGCTATGGCGGTATTACCTGCTGTAACTATGGCGGAAACGAAGGAAATCATGCTCCACAAGTGCATCGGATTGCAATCGTCAGGTAGATACTGATTCAAAACCTCAATTTCATACAAGCGGACTTGCACGGACAACCGAAATTCCCCGTGAGAAATGAATCATCTCTCATTGTACTCTGTTTCACCACATCCCTATATCCTTCCCCAAATTCAACACTCAATTCCGCCATTCCCTTGGCGAACTCCGTTGCGTGAAACCTACAGTCCGCCGTTGACGCTCTCGGGACATTTTAGGGATTTTACCACCACATTAAATTAGGGATATAGTTTTTAAATTTTAAATGATTTAATTTTATTTCTCTTAAAATTTTTTAAGATTACTTAATTTTAAGTAGTACAAATTTTTTTGCTTATTATACAAACACTTAAATCAATAATCTAACCAATCATTCCCTTGATTATCTCAATTAATTTAAGGCAATTATTACTTTAATAAATCAATAAACGTTACAAAAATTATTTAATTTATCTCATTATGACTAAATTACTTATATCAATACAATTTTACGGCTATAATATCTTTTTCTCTTATTATTCAATAATAATATTCTTTAGTTGTTTTTCAAAAACTATTTTAACAATTAATAAAATGGTTGATTGTAAAAAAAAGGTAAAAAAATCAGAAAAGGTAGAAAATATATGGATGAGTTGACTAAAATCGCATTTCACATACCATACCCTACTTTTTAAATCAAACATGTTATCGCGCACAAACTATTGTCATCGCCGCCGCATTGTGCCGGTGTAATGCTAGTACTAATAAATTAGGTATTAGGACATATCTGAGAGTTAAAAAGTTTTATAGGATATATACATAATATTAAAGTTTGAAAGGATATGGACATGATCAATACTTGCTTTTGCTTTTGTGAATTTGTGCACGAGTCGTTGCTTTAATTTAAGAGATTTTTGTATTTAAAAAACTTGTGTTTTATAAAATATCAAATCTCCTAGGAAAAAAAAAACCCTAAAAATATAATATACTCAAATCATAGATCCATATTATATCAATATTCAATGTAACACAATTCAAACAACAATATTATCAAATATATCTAATAATTTAAAATAACTATTGGACAATCCTGCTTATAAACGTCTCTGTTCTTTTATGTCTTAAAAGCTTTATATAATATAGTTTTATAAGTCATTTAATCGGTTATTCTATTTATTATTTGATTTTAATATTAATAAAACTAACTTATCTCTAAACTTTTAATTTACTAACTCCGGAAGAGTGGGATCGGCAGATCATAATCTTACGATCTATGGTCTAGATCAGAATCCAACATAAGATCCTATGTCTTTAAAAATCCTATTAATAGTCTATATGTTTTAGCTAAATGGAACCATAAGATCTTAAGATCAATATCATAATCTTACCAACCATATATTTGGGCTATTTCATTTAGAAAAATTCTATGTTCTCCTACAATACCCTCCTATTTTATCCTTCGACACATAAAATAATAACATGTGCATACTAAATCTATTTTCTTATCATATTCCTTGATTTAGGATTTTTGTTTTAAAATGAAGAAAATTACATAACAACGATTGAAACAAGTACTAGTGACAGAGATTGTATAGGAAGTTAAAGAGTGTGATATGTATTAAAACGAAAACATACCTTCGGTCGATCGATCTGATCTGCTCTGCTTGCTGCTCGCTGTGTAAAATATGTGAATGAAATAATAATTTCGATGTAGCTAGTTGTTAAGAAATATAAGGTGTGCTATTGCACACACACCTACCGCCTTCAATAATTGCTTCTACTTTTCTCACCTAGTTACTTCACTATGTATATGAAGAAAATATCTAACATATTATACTGTTTTTTTCTTTTTTTGAAATGATGTACTCTACCCACTTATTGTTGTATTTTCTTGAATTCATGATTAGGATAATATTTGATTTTAAGTGTATTTATGATTTAAACATACATTTTTTTATTATATACGACAAAAAAATATTATATAAAAATCATAAATTTTTTGGTAGCTATCTTCTAAAGTAATCCACATATCAAACTGAAAATAAAATAAACTAAACCAAAACCTTGTTCTTTTTTTCAATATCAGAACATACATATACTTTAACCTGTTTCTAAATCTCACTTCTTTTTTTTTCACAATAAGACTAGTTATTATGATAATAGGACATGAAAAAGATATTTCCAACATATTATTTCACTGGGCTGCAAGTTTTTGGTAAACAAAACCTTGTTTGCTTAGTGCGCATTGTCCTAATTTTTAAATCCCAAATAGTACATTTAATTTATTATAATTATTTGTTTATATAGTATCTGACTAAGTAAGAAACATTTATCACGTCGTTAATTTTAAATGTATATTTTACAGAAAGAAAACAAAATTAAGATTTATTCTTTCAAAAACTAAAAAGGAATAAACGTTTTTTTCTCATTGTTCGAAAATTAAGAACTTTCAATTATCCTCCTGGTTAAGAATTAATTGTCCAAAAGCAGTATTATGGGAGTAAGGATTGAAACTAATGCGATACTTTTACGAGAGTTTGACCTTTGTAAAATATGACCAAGAAAGTTGAATGGTATGTTTGACATAAATAGCTAGTAGTAGTATATGAAATTTTATTAAATCAATGAAAGTAGTGTTTGATTTGTTTTTCAAAATAAATAAGGTCTTATATTAAAGAGACGTCTGCGAGTACGCGGACATTTCCAATAAGCTTGTTTGTTTTTTTCAAACAAATGTCTGTACGCACTCAGACGTTTTTAATAAGTTTGTTTATTTTTTGGCAGATATAAGACCTTATTTTGTCTTACTTTTGCTTATTTTGAGAAGTAAAACTACATGTTTTTTTCACAGATCTTTCAAACGACATAATTTTCTGTAGACATAAAATAAGTCACAAGATATTTATGTCTTGGAAAACAAATAACACATTATATGTATGTTTTTTCAAAGATCTACAAATGGTAGAATAAAATTTGTATGGAATTCATGTTATACGTCTCTAGCAGCAAAAAAAAGGGCTCTAGCTAGCTGCTTGGTTTGTAAGATATTTGAAGGAAATAATATTTTCGATCAGGTACGTTGCGAAGAAGAAGATATAAATTGTGCAATTGAATTCACACCGACCGCCCTCAATAATTTGCTTATACCTTTCTCACTTTAGTTACAAGAAGAAAATATCTAACATGTGATGCTGTTTTTTTGTTAATAGATGTACCCCACCCACTTATTATCAACATCTTCTTTTAACTTTAACATCTTTTTAATTTTATGTGACAATACTTTGAAGGTATAATTTTTTAAATTGAGACTAATCGGAGTAATTGATTTGATAATGTATCACAATTTAAAGACTTGGGCTTTTTATAATTTATAAAATTAGATAAATATTTAGAAACAAAAATGTAACTCGCGCTTATTAATATTCTCATTAATTGAAAGAAGAAAACCAATAATCCTCCTAATTAAAGTCAATTAATGAAAACAAAAATATAACTCAGCTTTTTAATATTCTCATTGATTGAAAGGAGAATACCAATAGCCCCTCGTTGAAATCAATTGATGGCTAAATGTTCTCATTTCAATATGTCATGATACCATTTGACTTTAAAAGTCTAATCAATTTATTTTGTATATTATAAAATTTCTAATTATTAAATGGGATTTCAACATTCAAAACTTGAAAAACGCCAATCCCTAAAATCATGTTTCTAACTGACTCAATTGATGTTAGTTGATGTCTCTATTAAGATAATATGATGCTTTCAAAATTTTAAGAGCGATATTATGTGTTTTAAGAAAATTCTTGTGATTGATAATTTATATCTTGGCTAATAGTTTAGTTGACAATACATTCATCATCCATAAACCACGATCATGTAGTCTGTGTGGGAAGTATATATTGCTAAGCAATGTTGATTTGGTGCATGGTTTAGATCATATAGAAGCCTTTTGAGATGAGCAATATAAGGGTGGTGTTATGGATGAGGAGGTATGCTGTATATATAGAATCATGATCAAATAAAAAGAAAATTAGGGTACAAAAGGTAAGGAGAAATCCTGATTTGCCACGTGTACTTTTAGTCAGAGGGGTAAATCAGGAACTTTAAAAAAATAATTCTCTCTCTTGGATGCCCACTAAACCCACGTCTCTAATATCCCTCCCCCAAAAACCGAAAACCTAGATACGTTTCTGCACTGCACCTCCTTCGAATATGATACAACCTCCGTCCCTGAACCTCCACCGTCGAGAGACCTGCTGTTCGTCGACTGCTTCCGCACCATCCAGGTTCTTGTGCGACGCAAAACATTTGCCGTTCGCCGACCCACGATGCACATCAGATTTTAGGGTTTCATTATCTGTTTCGTTCGCGATCTGCCGCCTCCTTCGACTCTGATACCGCCTCCGCACCATCCATTGGTGAAGTTGCCGACCACCAGCGCTGAAGCCGTCACTGTCTATGTAAAGTTGCCGACCATTACTGCCATGAAAATTGTGCATCATTGAGATGTTTCGATCAGGGTTTGGATCAGTGTTTCGGTCAGATTAGGGCTTCGCCGCCGCCGCCGCCACCACAGATTAGGGTTTCACCACCGTTCCTCCATCTCTCAGGCCTATGCACAGATTAGGGTTTCAACACTGTCACTCCATCTCTAAGATTTTGCTTTTTGATTTTTGTTGATGATTATGTAACTCAGTTTTGCGATTCTGATGCATCCAAATGTTATTCAGTTTTGAGATCTGTTGAAAACAGTTTCGTTTTTGAATCTGGCGCATTATTTGTACACTGATGATGCATCTTTTTGGTACTGTGCATCTTTTGGTGTTTGTTGTGTATGTTATTAATCATTCTATTTCTGTATATTTTATGTTTATTGAATGTAAATGAAAACTAGTTTTATTCATTATTTTGGGATATAATTTAGATTGTGTATCATTTTTAGAGAATGATATGCATCAAAATAATTCTGGATCAAAATAGTTGTGAATCAAAATGGGTCTGGAAAATGATGTGCATCTATGGAGAACAATGTGCATCACTAGAGAACAATGTGCATCAAAATAATTCTGGAGAAACATTATAAAATTTGTGTCCTAAATATCAGTGAATTAAATTTATAATAGGTCAATTATGCTCTTTTGTATATTTTTTTATAATTAATAAAAAAAGAAAAAAACCCTTTTTATAGGAGCGGTTATAGAAAATTGAATGGCTGAGATTTCTCCTTACTCTTTACCTTAATTCTTTTTTTACAATATATATATATATATATATATATATATATATATATATATATATATATATATATGATCAAGTAAGAGGGAAAAATAAGTAAGAGGCGTAAGAGACATTCTAAGATTGACACATGACATTATTGACTTTGGGGTATAAATGGTATTTACAATTATAATTAATAATTAATTAAATAAATCCCTATTAATATGGTAACCCCAAAATACATACGGGGCATTCTCTCCTTCTGTGTTCTCGAGTTATTTTTTGGAAGGAAATTATTAGTGTTGTGTGTTCTCGAGTTTTTTTAAGGAAAGAAAGGGAAGGAAAGGGAGGGCGAAGGAGGGGTTATTTTGTTAAAAATTCATCCTCCCAAAAATGAGATGCTTTGAAAGAAAAGAGTTCCCCATTTCTTTCCTTCATTTTCCTTCCAACTCAAGAACACAACGTTATCATTTCTTCCCCTTCACTTTCTTCCCCCTCCCTTTCCTTCTTTAAAAATCTCGAGAACGGGGCTTAAACCTAATTTCAAAAAGATTTCTCTTCGTTGGCTTCATCCTTGTCACCCCATCGCCGTCGCTCTAAATCTCAATGTTCATACCACTGATCGCCGCCACTACTCACGACGACTGCCGCTGTCCTCAAGATGCACCGAAGCCCTCAATCACCGACTTGTACTCGTCACGTTTTGACAGCCATACTCCGATCATCACGATGCACCGACGCGACGACATAGCGGTTGATTAAGCGATGACCGAAGACCATCACCGGGCTTTTCATTCAAGCATCGAACCTTGCCGGCAACAACAAACAGTCGCATGTAACGGCAATACCAAACCGTTCGGCGACCATATAGTCATCGAAGAGGACACCGCCTCCGCTCTACCATCCTTCAAGTTATTTGGTTTCATTTGTAGATCTACCACATTTGTTGCATCAAGCCTAAACAAAGACATGAATCACCACCGTCGGCACGAGCACCCACCACCGTCGGGTTCCAATGTAGATAAAAGTTTAGAGATTTTGGTTTTGTTCATCATTTTCTAAATCAAACTTTTCATCAATTATGATATCCATTTTTCTGCCGACGTTTAAGTTCATCAATTTCAAGTTAAAAGATTGTTGATTTAATTTCATAAGATTTAAGGGTTCTTTATCATTTAAGTGGTGTTTATAATTTTGTTGATTCAAGTGGCGTTTATAATCTCGTTTATATATTTACATCTCATTTCATACTTTTTTTTCAAAATAGGTATATGCATCAAATGGATTGGGCAACAAATTCATAAATTTTTATTCATGTACCTGTGCATATAAAGTTCTACTTTTAAACAAATTTTACATGTGTGTTTGAATATTGGTTCATTCATATTTGTAAATCTCTCTATGTAACTCATCAATCTGTTTGTATATATCTTAAATGGGTTTTCTTTTGTTCATCAATTTGATGGTTGCAAATCATAGTCCTAGAAGCTAAGTATCATCAATATGTGGTTTGTTTATATACTTCTCTGTATCTAATGAGTTGTGATTTCTGTTTTTCATCATTTTCTTTAAATTGTATCATCTAGTTTTCATCAATTTTTAATTAGGATAGACATTATTGTAGGAGCTGTAATATTCTTTGATTTCCTAATCTACCCTTAGACTATACACAAGGGTTCATGTGAAAAGGGTCTTAATTACAAAAAGTGCGAGAAACATTTCTAACCCTTACATTATTTGATCCATGGTCATAATTATTTATGGCAATTTTTAATTTAAATAAATTAAAATGGTATTCTTATCCATAAATAAGGGTAAAAATGACTTTTTAAAATAGAAGATGCTTGATTGCTTGTTTCTCGCCTCCCTCTTCTCTTTTAACACTCATATAACTCAAAACGTCACCAACAACCCTACTTCTGGTACGGCCGCCACCACAACAAATTCACAGATCTGGTAAGCGGCCCCGCCGTTGTCGCTCAGCCTCCGCCCGTCTCCGCCTTCATCTCTCTCTCTTTCGATGCTTCTCTTTCTTTAACTTGGTTGCAACCGCCGGCCACCACAACCTGGCGCGGCGAGTCTTAGGGGTTTCTCCATTTGGTCTCGATAGAACAGATGAAGAAGAAGAATTAGATGGAACAGTCAAGGGTGGATCTGTGTTCCAGCCGAGTGTTTCGATCCACATCAACCCCGTGTAAATCACCGGTGGCCTGAGCTCTCACCTGCGGCGGCGACGGCTTCACAGTCGAGAAAGGTCACGGTCTTCCTGTTTCTGTTTATTACTGGTCTCCGGTCTTTTGTTTGTTAAAAATTAAAGCTTTAATCTTTTTTTCTTTTTATTTTGCTTAGTGCTCAAAGCCTTAAAATCCTTTAATTTTTCTTCATTATGAGATCTTTGTTTCAGCATGTAAGCTGATGTAATAATAGGTCTTTATTCAAAGTCTTCGTAATTTTTATGGATTTAATTTGTACTGTTTTGTTCGATTTATAGAAAACGAATACTGTATCTATAGGAGATTTGTTTTTGTTTTCTTTTCAAGAAATGAAAAGAGATGGTATATGTTTTTGTATTGAATGTATTTTGGATGTTTATGCTTCTGTATTGAACAGTGTAAAATAAATCTTTGATCATATACTTTTGACTATGGTTATTATTGAATAGAGTATTGAACAATGTAGCTTTTCACAAAAAAAATTTTTTTTTATTGAACAATGTAAAATATATCTTGGTTGTATTCAGTATTGAATTTATCGTATACTTTGTTGTGTTTATTATTAAATATAGTATTGAATAGCGCAAAATATACATTGGTTGTGTTCAGTGTTAAATAGTGTAAAATATATCTTCGATCATATACTTTTTGGCTGTGTTCATTATCAAAAACAGTATTGATAATAAACTCGTAAATATTTTGGGAGTGTTCATCAATGAACTCCGTAAAAAAAATTATTAGTAAATTGTTTTCAATTTATATTGCATTTTATTTAAAAATTATGAGAGAGAGAAAAATAGGAGAAAGAAATATATTGGAGAGAGAAAAGTTTTGTTTACTATTATACCCTTTTAAATTAAAAAAATTAAAAAACGTAATTAATATTGACCATTAGATCAAATACAAATAAGTGGCTGAGATTTCTTCTCGCACTTTTCGTAAAAAAACAGTTTTCGCATGAACCCTCCCCTATATATATGTATATATATATATATATATATATATATATATATATATATGTATATATATATTCATTTATATAGTTATGTCATATGTGTTTCTAATTGATATGAAATTCACTTTATGATGATTAGTGTTCTCTTGTGGTTAATTTATACTCATTTTTATCATGTGAGTAGATTTACTAGCCTTACACTTATACTACAATTTAGGATTATAATGTTTGCTCAACTTTAAAGTATGTTATGGATTGTGAGTTTGTGACTAATCCTGGTCTACTAACGATACAAAGATCAACGGTTGAGAATGGAAACGTATCACCCAATGACTTCATGTTTAGTTTGGTGGATTAAGGAATCCAAGATCATTGTTCAGTTATAAAGATCTTTAAATGGCTACAAATGGATTCTCAACTCAAAATCTATTTGTTTTAAGTGAACTTGGTTCTATTTACAAAAGAAACCTAACTACTGGAATAGAAGTAGCAACAAACAACTTTACACTAGTACATGCAGTAAGTTGTTAGTTTTATATTTTTCTTAAATATCTTTTTTTCAAACTTAAAAATATGATTATTGCAATTTATATCCATGTAAAGGATGTAGATCCAAGCACGTGGTGATTATCTTTATAATTGGTTGTGTTTACATATGGCATTGCACGTGTTTATATACTTTTTAAATGAAATTTATCATTTATTTATTATAGTTTTCGTCTAAATAAAAGTTTTATATATTTATTGTATGGTTGTTGATGATTGTAATAAACTAAAACTTGAACTTATAGTGTTTTAATTGCACAATAATTTATACTTGTTAAATAAAACCTAAAAAACATAGTCCTGAAATATTGATATTCAATCACAAGCGATTCAGTTTACAGTCACATGTGATTTTCAAAAACATCACATGTAATTACAAAAATGTCGCTCCGTCTAAAATTATAAAAAGCAATCGGACCATTAATCGCATTGATCCAAAGGCTTAAATTAGTCTCTGAGGACTATGAATTATGAATTAATTCTTCAATGATTTGTATATATTAGTTTTTTTTCCACACATAACATCATGATTTTTTTTATTCTTATAAATCTATTTTTTTAATGTTGTTAATTTGGATCGGGTTCAGGTAATTGGGTTCGTGTTGTTCGTGTTTGTGTATGTTAACCCATTTTCCATTGTTCGTGTTCGTGTCAATTTCATGTAAACCCATTTTCAATCCATTTATTTCATGTCATGTTCGGGTCGTGTCACTTTTTTCGTCTTGGGTTCGAGTCGTGTTTCATGTCAACCCATTTCGTCAAAATGTGATGGGGAATTTTTTTACGATTTTCATTTACAGTTTTTCAAAATTCCTTCTTTGCTTCGATATGATTTTCATTTAGATTTTAACTTCAATATTCAATATTCGTTTCCATTATATTTGAAATTTGGATACGGTGTTTAATTTAGTTTAATTTGAACTTTGACTTTACTTTTTTATTTAATATATATGAATGAATATATTAAACAATATAATCTACTAAAAACTAAATTATGATTTAACTTTATAGAAAAAAGAAGATTTAATCTTTCAAAAACCATAGAGGATAACGTTGTCTTTGAAAATTGGGAACTAAATTATAATTTTAGTTTTCTTTTCATTTTAATGAATAAGACTGGTCGCTTTCTTTTGTGGGACGGCAGGGATGTCTCGTAAATTTTCAAGGCCCTGTGCGACTAGAACAAACGGACCCCTTTCACACACACACACACACACATACACACACTCATACACCCAGGAAGAACCCGTCTTAGCCCTTGATTAAAATTAATCAATGGTTAAAAATTTTTGACGGCTCATTAATGACGCATTAATGAGGTTATTTCAAGAAAATCAAGCATCGCAAATTAATGACGGCTCATCCGGGTGCAATTCAAGGCTGGGTAAATACATAAATTACCAAAATACCCCTATTAATGAGTCATTAATGGTGTTAAAAAGAGTTATTGCAGTGCTCGTACGAAAAACAATTCTTGATTGAACTTTTGTCTATATACATACACACACAAATTTAGTGAAACTACGATATTTGTTATATCATTAACTAGAACAAAAGAACCTTAGTATAAATATTTTATACTACATAATTATATGAATGAAGTTATTTTAGCATTATTGGAAACAAAGTTTGAAATCAACTCTTCATAATAAATACCCTCCAAATTGTTTTTCATAGCTATCATAATCATTCCATTAAATATTTCTTATGACATTGTAAACATTAAGTAAAACTTCAACGTCAACATTATTGGAATAGTCAACAAACTCTACATGGAATAATTGCATTAAGAAAACAACCAATTTTAAAATAACCGTCATCGGGTTTGCTAATTAATTTCACCGTGTAATAACGTGATCAAACAGCTACAACTCCATATAAAGTCATTTGCATCAAGATCTAAACTTCATCTAATTATCTATCTTACTTAAGTGCAGCTTCAACAAGACTATAAAATGACTTAATTAAGAGCATTGTCATCAAATCACTAATATCTATTTTTAGGGCTTATAGAATAATTATTTAAAAATAAGCTTCGTAGTATTTCTATCATATAAGTGGAATTTGAAAAGTTATAGCATTATATCTATACATATTATATATATATATATATATATATATATATATATATATATATATATATATATATATATACACACACACATATAGAAATAGGATCAACTTAGTCCCCTTTCTTAAATATAGATTTGAAGTCTCATTCCTGGACCTTGATCTCGTTAGTATGCATAAGGGCATGATCGACAATTTGCTCAATCTTACAATTGGAAGTTACCATTCACGTAACAGATTCCTAATCCACGTTCACCTTCGTTTTCCATTATTACGAAGCATACAGGATCGAATGAAGTTTTAATCGTGATCTCTATTGCTCTGATCAATCGTATTCCTTTTTTATTATTGATGGCATCTAGTTCTTATTCTAATACTGTTGTCAATAATGATGTTTACGATGGTAATATTTCACTCGAGTGTTGTCGATTATTTTTTTCTTCTTCGAATCTGTTCTTGATTGTTTTATTAGAATTGGTATGTTCTTACTTTCGATGTTATGGATATGCTATATGTATTTCTTTCTGTTAGTAATGACGATATGTTGTTAGCTATTATAGATATGAAAGTGATGACAAAAATGATGAAACTGGTAGCTGTTATAGATATAAAAGTGATGACGAAAATGATGAAACTGGTAGCTGTTATAGATATGAAAGTGATGATGAAAATGATTAAACTCGTAGTTGTTATATCCATTCTTGTCTTTTTCATCATTTTTGTCATTTTAAAAGCAGTTCTACATATTTTTATTATCTACATCAAATTTTCGTGAATTGTAGGTGATTTGTTAGAATTGTCATGATTTGAATTGCATTAACTATTTACATGAATTTCGTCATCAATGTCTACATAATTTTTATCATTTTCATTATCATTGTTTACATCATATATATCATTAGTTGTCTTTTCATCATTTTAGTCATTTTAAAAAACAATTCTACATATTTAAACTACATCAAATTTCCCCCCGTATATATTATTTGAGAGTTTTTCATCATTTTCGTTTCTCTGGGTTGCTGGTTGTTTGTATGAAAATAATATATGATAGATGTTCTGAATTATTATTATTTTTCGTGCATTTTTTTGTGTTTTGTTTTAAGTTTTGGATTATGTTCATGCATCTCTTCAAAATGATGAATCAAAATGCTAAATTTTTGAAAGTGGTCTTAAATTGGTGAATCAAAATGATAGCATCATGTAGTATCATTAGTATCAAAATGATAGCAGCATGCAATCCCATCACACAAGCATGTAAACTATTCAAAATGCTAATTTTTAGAATCTCATCATGAAATAACATATCACAAGCATCATGTTACAACCAATATAATTAATTTTGTTCCAAAATAATAGCATCATGTAATCCCATTACCCAATCATGTAAAATGATCAAAATGATAATTTTTCTTTATGCACTAGCCTCTTTATAATATCAAAACAAGGAGCATAAGTGTACACAACAAAAAATGATTATAACAACCAAAATGATATTTTTTTTGTTCCATAATGATAGATTCATGTTCAAAAAAGATAGAAAGTTTGTAAATGTAGCATTTTCATATAAATATACAACAGAATCATGTTATTGGTCTAAAATTGCTAGTGATTCAACCATGTTTGATCAAAATGATAGCATCATGTAGTATCAAAATCATAAATCAAAATGCTAAATTTTACAATTCCATCATTTAATAATAGATCTCACGCTTCATGTAAGACTAAAATGTTAATTTTTGTTCCATACTCATATAATCATGTTCAAAACAGATGGATAGTGCATTTTCATATAATTACACAACAACATCATGTTAGTGGTCTCAAATAGGTGATTGGTGGTTCTTCAACCATGTTTGATCAAAATGATATCATTATGTAGTATCAACATGATGAATCAAAATGTTAATTTTTGCCAATTCTATCATATAATTACAGATCTCAAGCACCATGTAACACCCAAAATGACAATTTTTGTTCAAAAAAGATAGAATCATGTAATCACATCACACAATCGTGTAAATTGATCAAAATTGTAAGTTTTGTTTATGTAGTAGCACTTTTATCGGATTAAAACTATGAACATTATATGTTTTCTTTCTGTTAGTAATGACGATATGCTGTTAGTAGTTATAGATATGAAAGTGATGACGAAAATGATCAAACTGGTATCTGTAAGTTGTGATGAAAGTGATGACGAAAATGATCAAACTGGTATCTGTAAGTTGTGATGAAAGTGATGACGAAAATGATCAAACTGTTAGTTGTTATATCCATAGTTGTCTTTTCATCATTTTCGTCATTTTAAAAAACATTTCTACATATTTTTATCATCTTCATCAAATTTTGTCATTAACTATTTACATGAATTGTCATGAATTTTTCATCAATGTCTACATAGTTTTCATCATTTTTATTATCACTATTACATCATATATAACATTAGTTGTCTTTTCATCATTTTCTACATTTTAAAAAACAGTTCTACGTATTTTCTCATCTACATCAAATTTTCCCGTGTATATATCATTTTCAACATCACTATTTGCTCTGTTTGCTACGTTTTCATCATTTTCATCATCATCACTGTTGCTCTATTTTTCTACTTCCTAATGCTTCTTCTTCATCAAGTTCTATCATATTCATCAAGGTCTATCACTGTAACATCAGAAAATTTTACATTAGACCAATCTAATATGCATTTCGAAATCAAGATTAAAGAAACATTAACTTACTTTTGGATGGAATGTTAATAACAGGGCTTGTAGATTACGATGATGAAGGCGAAAAATGTCTGTGAAGATGATGAAGAAAGATATGGACGTGGGTGTTAGTTTTCTAATGTCTGATGAAGATGTGAAGATGATGATGATGAAGACGAAAAACGTCTGTCGATTTTTTTGAACGTGGGTGTTAGTTTCCGTAATATGTGCCATTGTAAATGGAAAGTGTATACTTGTTAGTTTTATGTTGACAATTATACCTTTTTCATTATATAAATTAGAGTTTTTTTAGGATAAAATTTATTGTTTTAGCAAATTAATCATATACATCCATGTTTAAGGAAGGGACTTTATTGATCCTAATCCTATATATATATATATATATATATATATATATATATATATCCATATAAGATTTAGTTTATCACATTTAGTCAAATAAATGGTTGAATCATCGGTCCGTAAAAAGGTCTCTATTATATGTTATGTAATAGTGACAATAAGAAATTCAAAAGTGGGAAATGAGATTGAAGTAGGGGGAATTGGACGGCTGAGATTGGTTATCATGGTACTCGCATAGGAGAATTAAAATACAAAATTTAGGGAGAAGCGTGGACTTGACACGTGACATAACCGGTAAAAGGGAATATTAGGTACTTTTAAAATACATTAAATATTCTCTCTCCTATCCACTACCCCACGTTCAAGACTCTCGTCCCATACCCATCACCTTTATCGCAAACCTAAGCCTAATGGCTAATACCGTCTGCATTTGTGCCTCCTTCCCCCCACAAAACCCTAGTCATCCCCCACTTCATCTAGTCGTCCGCTGCTACCGTGTTGCGCCACCTCCGGCTTCTTCTCCGATGTCAGCTTCTTCACGAAACCCTAATCATCGCCTTCATTTTCCTCTACTGTCATCATCACTTTCATTTTCCGTCGACTTCATCACCGTCGCCTTCATTTTACCGCCGATGCCCCTTGTGAAATCGCTGCTCTGGATGTACGAACTATCACACCCTTCTAAAGCGGAAACATGAGGCATCACAGTAAGAGGTCTCACTGCACAAGGTAATGAATAATTTCCAATCATAACTGATAAATTTAAAATTCAAAAAAAAGAGTACGAGAATCTAAGTTACAATACAGAAATTTAAATTGTTTGTGCATGAAGTAAAACAAGCGATTGGAAGTTCTTTAGAAATGTCCAGACGTGGCATGCTTCTTAAGGGCTGTAAGACCTACCGACGATATCCTGAAAGGCATGAATAAAGAAGGGTCAACTACAAGAGTTGGTGAGGACACGGGTTTTATATGCACAAAATAAAGCTTTAATGCAACAATATATGTGATGTGGACTTTTTCCCATCAAAATCTATGAAGGAGGAAACTTTTGTCTAACCTACATTTTTGTAAAATTGATTGCCTAATTTTTTCTGCACAAGGTATTTAAATATATTGTGATGTTTTTCTTTGCTTGACCAATTACCAATCCTATGACACATGTGCCCAATTTAGACCTAACGGCTCGTTTGACGCTAGTGGATGTTAAAGTACACCTATATTTTGTCAACCATAAGTGAGGGTGTCGACCCCAAATAGCGCTACCTACAAATACCACAGGCTCCCTTAGTGGAGTTAATGGATAATGTCTAGTTTTTGCGGGACTTTATTGAGAACTCAAGTACATCAAGCATACTTATCATAGTGCATATTAGTTTGGATAACATTTGTCATAACAATCAATATTTGTAAAAAAATTTGTATTCATGCTTTCACCCCAAATATTTGAGTAATCATATTTAAAAGTGGGTCGTGGACACTCACTTTGATTTGTAGCTCGAAAAAGTGTGAAAGTCTTAGTAGTCCTTTAGTCCCTTGACGCGCCCTTATCCTATTACGCTTACGTCCACCGTAAGATTCCTTTATTGTGTTTCTTTTGAAGGTTTCATGATGGTGTTTATATTTTATACATAGTTTTTGATTAAAATAATGTTCTTGTGATGCTTTACTATAAATATGGACATGCACTTATATTTTATTCATGCAATGATTTGAAATAAATAAATAGACACACTTTTATGTATATAAGTAACTTATTCGTCAAAAGATATATATATATATATATATATTGTTTTAAATAAGTAAACACATGTATATGATTGTTCAAAAGTAAGTGAGCATGCATGCAATATATTATACTTCTATATTCTTTTCCAAGTGAAATCCCCTTTTTATTCTTGCTCGATCCGAATGATGAAAAATTATCATGACTAGTTATAGTGATCCTGTTACTGTCAAAAAAATATGCTAGACGCGCTCAATTGGGGGAAAATTTTGAATTTGATCATGTTACTTTGAAATCTGATGGTGTTTTTCGTAGCAGTCCAAGGGGTTGGTTTACTTTTGGACATGCTATTTGGTTACGAATTCAAATGTGGCAGATAAATAAAGGTACATATCGACAAAGATGGGCTGTCAAGAACGTAGAGGAGGTAGGATGGGCAGTTGGTCAGATCTAGTATGGATCGTACATGGACGGTAGTTGGAGTCGGCGGCTCTCCTAGGGTTCCCTTGTCGGGGATCCTTGGGGAAGAGTTGCATCATTCGCATACCGGTGGGAGCTTCGAATAAGTCATATATCAATTCTCTTTCTCGAAAAATATAGAAGAAAGGAGTTTGTGCCCCAATATCTGCCATAAAAGGGCCAAGCCATAACAAATGCGAAGCAAAATTGGCCGAACCCTTATTCTTGTTAGTCTTTATTTTTTTTTGTTAGGTTTAAGTCTGACGAGAATAGTATTCTACAACTAGCAATTCATTTATTTTCAAACTGACCCATTTACTATCTATTATTTGATTCACTAATCCTTTATATTGGAATGGTTGAAGAATCAAATAGTTTGACAATTCCTCATGAGGGGATGAATCAAAAATTGGATCACTAAAGAATATAATAAATAATGAAAAGCTAAAAAAAATGATTTATTTCTATTCTGAAAAGTTGATGTAGTATGTAGTAAGGATTAAATTCACTGAGTATACAACCCTAATCTTGTCTAATGACTCCAATCTAGTAAAGGGGCTTTGATGGATGCCCTTTTTATAGGTTGGGTTGCTGGATACGGGATCCTCGTAGTAGGCTGGACCAACATCCAACCGAGAGAGGGCGGTCTTTAGAAGCAACAGGTTGGGAAACCAAGAGAGTTCCCATGCCTCGTTTTGTTGACGTCGTGCGTAGGATAAATGATTTGCACCGAATGAGCATTTGTTACCATCTATCGAGTCAAGTAATTCGCTATCGGAAATTCTTCCGCCGCGTATCTCATGCCATGCTTATTCTTTCTCCCAATCGGTTCCTAGTGTCAATCAATCAAGATTCGCCATCAAGGGGGGAGGACTCACTTTAGGTTAGGCCGGTCTCGTCATTCAAAACGCCGAGAAATAATCCACGGAGCGGGCGATTTAATTAACCTATATTCAGAAGATGAAATTTCACCTCTACCATCAATAGGTTTAGCCAGGGCGTTTACAACACGACCCAAATAGGCCTCACTTACTGGTATCTGAGCAATTCTTCCTGTTGCTTTTACAGAACTGCCTTCTTGTATCAGCACAATGATGTTGTCCATAGATCAAATTATTTCGTGAATTAGATTTCACTTGACTATCTACGGGATTTGGTATGATACTTATGAGATCGATGAGATTGATATTCAAATATTTCTTCTTAGAGCGTATTGATTTGACCCCATAAGTGGGACCACCACCCAATAGCATGTTGCCACCTAGAGAATCACCTAATTGTTTCAAAACAACTAGAAAGAGATTCTTTCACGAGAAAGAATTCGGTTCATATGTAGGATAGCTTTAGGTTAGGCCGGTCTCGTTATTCAAAACGCCGAGAAATAATCCACGGAGCGGGCGATTCAATTAACCTGTATTCAGAAGATGAAATTTCACCTCTACCATCAATAGGTTTAGCCAAGGCGTTTACAACACGACCCAAATAGGCCTCACTTACTGGTATCTGAGCAATTCTTCCTGTTGCTTTTACAGAACTGCCTTCTTGTATCAGCACAATGATGTTGTCCATAGATCAAATTATTTCGTGAATTGGATTTCACTTGACTATCTACGGGATTTGGTATGATACTTATGAGATCGATGAGATTGATATTCAAATATTTCTTCTTAGAGCGTATTGATTTGACCTCATAAGTGGGACCACCACCCAATAGCATGTTGCCACCTAGAGAATCACCTAATTGTTTCAGAATAACTAGAAAGAGATTCTTTCACGAGAAAGAATTTTGTTCATATGTAGGATAGCTTTGGAATTTCTCCATTTGAAATTCTAATGAAGTTTTTATGTGATCCCTATCTACCAAAATTTTTACTTCTGGTTCTGGCGAACGAATAATCATTGAGTCCTCATCTTTCCGGACAACACATACAAAGAGACCTGTGAAAATTTTTAATATCTTGTGACTTAGAATAAAAGGTTCTATGTGGAGGAACAAAATTCTAATTTATTCCTATAGAACATCTAGGAACAAGACGGTTGAATCGGAAATATTGACAAATTCTTGCGGAACACTACTTGAAAACGGCTCTTCTGCTCATAAACAAAATGTTCCAAATGTTCCGGAAATTCTTGATCCCAGTGGACCATTTGTATCTATATGCGTCAGGATCCCGATTCTTGGATCTCTTGGTTTGAGAAAAAAAAGGAGGATTGAACCATCTCTTCTGATTCTTTTTCAAATTCGATAAATGTTGGTTGATCGAATAATTCCGAAGAATTCAAAGAGCGGTTCGGGACAAAGAAAAGGTTACTCTTTCTCCCACGGTCCAAAGATGGAAGTCTTTGGAATATTCTGAGCCATTCCATGAGCGTGAAAGGGGTTCAAGAATCAGTTTTCTTTTTATAAGGGCTAAAATCACTTATTTTGGCTTTTTTACCCCATATTGTAGGGTCGATCTCGAAAGATATGAAAGATCTTCCTCCAAGCCGTATATATGACTTTCATCGAATACGGCTTTCCGCAAATTCTATATGTATCTATGTGATCGAGTTTGGTATTCTGTTTACCTTATTCGTGGACAGATGAGCGTTTGAGACCGTTTACAAGAGTGAATACCGAAACAGAAAATTCTAGATGCCCTCAGATCCGCTACTGCCTCTTGTCTAAAATGGAATTGTAATGCTGGGATCTTGGGTGGAAACATGTGATATTTTAGTAGGTAAATTAGCGCCCCAAATGGTGAAAGAATCCTCGTATGCCCCCGAAGATAGATTGTTACAAACCATACTTGGCATGCGAGTATATACTTCAAAAGAAACTTGCCTGAAACTACCTATAGGCTTCCGGAGTATAATAAGTTAATTTATAATCTTTAACACCTGCTTTGAATCCAACACTTGCTTTAGTCTCTGTTTGTGGTGACTTAAATCCCTCCCTACAACTCATGAATTACGAATTATCACAAGGTCTACTCGACATGAATTAGGCGTTAATGAAGATCTGGTGATATAACACAAGGTCTTCCAAAAGTGGAACAGTTTAACTAGGATTATAATTACATAATTTCTACGTGAATCAAGATCTAGAAAAGGAAGTTTTTCAATCACTGACTCAAACCCATTGTCAAATTCTACTAAGCACAATTTGGTACATAACAATTTGCATAAGCAAAGTCGAATATTTGTTACAAATCTAGATCCTGCACTCTCTGTTCTAGAATCACAGGCATTGGCTAATGATACCACAGACTTTCTGCCTCGGCTAAGAAGGTTGACTTATTTGTCACTTCTGTAACTTCTCTTTAGCTTCTTAATTAAACCGGTTAGAAAGTCTTTCCTTTACGAGGCACTGGCTAGAAAAGAGGGATTAGTCTCCCTCCAAAACTGACTTCTTAGTCGAGTGACTTTTTTTCTCATTCCGTTGGTAAACAACCAACAAAATGTTGGATTATGTGCATAGATAATTAACGGGTATATTGTATCCAATGTTATAAGAGACTAAAGGGTCACACTGCTACACACCCAATTCAGAACAGTTGGATTTTACCATAAATCTGTGTGGAAATAATTAATCAGTTAGATTAATTATTAAAGAGAAAAGTAAATAATTAATCAGTCAGAGTTAATTATTGAAAAGAGAGACATAAATAATTATCCAGTTCGGATTAATTATTAGAAAGGAATAAATAATAAATAGTTATTTATTATTTAAAGAGAATCAAATATTAAGTTTTAATATTTAACGGACTAAGTTAATTAATAGTTAATTAATTAACTAGTAAAGTCCAGGGGGTCAATATGAGAAGAGATGAAAGTTTAATTAAAACCAGTTGGGCTTTTAATTAAACGGGCTTAGGTCCAAGTTAATCCCTATATAATATCCTTAAGCCTTAAGGATTAGAGATGAGACATTAAGGGATAAAACCCTATCCACCATTCTCATTGATCTCGTCTCTCTCTCTCGAACTCGCATCTCTCTCTCTCTCTCTCTCTCTCTCTCGGCTTTCTCTCTTTTGCGCCGAGATCGAAGAAGGTAAAACACAAAAGTGTTTTGCGTGTTTGGTGATCGACGCAAGGCAAGTACACACACAAAGCTTTCGTTTTTGTTGAAAGCTTGGTGATCCAGGAGCAGTCTAGCAGCCAGTTCAATCGGAGGTGCAGTAGTGGTGGACTACTTTAGCAATCCTAAGGTTTTGTTCAGGTATAATCTTGTAACCCTTTTATATGGATTGTTTTGCAAGAAACTATGTGGATCATATATTAGTTAAAAGATCCTAACCCTTTTTTGGGGTTTAGAGGGTTGTGTTCAATCCAGTTCCGCTTTTAGGATTGAACCAGTGGAATCAAACCCAGGTTTGACCAGTTTGTGTCATAGGTGGTTTGGTCAGGTCCAAAACCCTTCAGTGGTATCAAAGCCTCGGCTCTATGATCCATAGTTTCTAGTTTTATCTGTTCTAGGTTTAAGGTTTGTTCTTGATCTTCTACTTGTTCTTGGTAATTTTCGAAAATCAAGTAGGTAACAAAACAGTTTGTTTTTGTTACCAGGTTAAATCCTATTAATCAGAATGTTCAAACAGTTAGTTTGAATAATTAAAAGGTTTATGATTTTTGATAAAGATAGTTTTGATCAAATGTATTAAACCTAGATAATCTAGTTGGTTTGTTTGATTGATGTATGATCTACTTCATCTTGTTTCTTTCTCCACAAGTTTTCGAAAACCATAAGGATAAAAACAAGTTTTCTGTTTTTTATCCATATCATAAAAGGTTTGTTTTTGACCAGTTAGGTTTAAACCAGGTTTGTGTTTAAACGGTTAAAAAGGATAAAACCTTTTATCTAAAACTTTATCTTAACCAGTATTTTTGAACTTTTGTTTAAAAAGGTTGAAATCAAGTTTTAGGATAATTGATTAATAAAACAAATTTTGTTGAAATTAATAATTGATAGTTTTTTGGTTTTTGAATTAAATCCAGTTTTTAATCAGTATATTAAAACAGTTAGTTTTAATAGGTTAAAAGGATTTAATATGTATTAATCGGAAAACGGGGACCGAGAACATCACCGTGTCGGGGGTGCCAGTTAGCGGTGCTAAGGACCAAAGTGGGTTTCGGCCCAAGTATCTTTTGATCCAGGACGACACGGGCCCAAAGGGTTTTCGGCCCAAGGTGCTTCTCGGCCCAATGGGACTTTCGACCCAAGATGGTCTGCAGCCCAAGGGGTCCTCGGCCCAAGGGGTTCTCGGCCCGGTGGGTAGTCGATCCAAGAGAATTTGGTCCAAGACAGTTTTTCCGGATTAATACGAAAGGATTATTAATTTTAAGTTATAAAATTAATAAGATAATATATAAACTAGTGTTATATATTTTAATTAGTTTAAGTTAAAATATATATATTTTTTATTTTTTATTTATTATGACTAGTTTAGTCGTTTTAAATAAATTCTAAAAGGGGATAAAGTTTATAAATGGAGAAACAAATAAGATAGTATTATTTGACCAAAGTTGTCGGTTTTAAGTTTTTTTGAAAAACTGGTAAAAGAACTCGACGTAGAGGCTTTCATTCAAGTTTTGAATAAGGCCAAGTTTTTTCAAAGGATTATTGAAAAATTATATTGGTCAAATAAATTAGAAGATCATAATTCTCTTTTTTGGTTAATAGGCATTAGTCAAAAGGATAAATGAGAATAGTTTAAACAAATCAGGTTGTGTGCTCAACAACACAGTTTATTGTTTACTTTTATTATAACTGCGTGGTTGACTTTTATATATATAGTGCTTATATATAATTGCGTGGTTGTGACAGCTATAGTTTTGCCGACTTAGGACTCGTTTTTCTTATTCTTATTTTATTTTGGTTTTTGGGAAGGCCTCGTGCCAATTACAATCCCTTTCTTATTTGTAATATTGTACTGGTTAGGGGAGGCCTGCGTGCCACTTACAACCCCATTCAATATTGTATTTGTAATAGACTAGTGTTAGTTTAATCCTCAACCAAAATGGACTCGAAGAAGATGACGACGTAAATGGTGTTTTATATGCGAAGTACGGACACTTCGGGGAGGTGTCAAGGCCAGTGGGAGCATCACATCAAGAAAGGCGAATACAAGTCATTTTGTCCTTAGGTTTGACCTTAGGATTAGTTGGCAAAACTATAGGGTTTTATATGCTTACACTTGTATCTGCATGGTTGTGTCTTTTATTTATTGTTTATCATATATTTTCTTGCGACATTTATATGATGCTAAATAAAAAAAAGGATTTAATAACAAGCTGTTATTAAACAGTGAAAAACCACGCGCTTTATGACAAACTAGAATATGACTTCAGTCTGGTAGTCATATTAATTAAAATTTTTATAAATTTAAAAGTTTTGTCAAGATTATAAGTTTGGAACTTATAAAGGCCGTTTTGTGCACCTAGTCTAGGTACACGTATAAATCGTATTTTTAAAACAGTTAGTTTTAAAATGGTTTTTCAAAAACTGGAAAATTAAGTTTTTTTTTTAACTTAATTAAAACCCAAGAAAAATCTTAGATCAGTGTGCTACCCACCTAATGGTACACCCTAACTGTTAAACGGTACTCGGGTGTCGGAAGTGCCCAAACCTTGGGCATCCGGGTTCAAACCATTGCGGGAAGGGGCATGAAAGGTTCTGCGATAATCGGGAGTCCCGGCCAGAATTCATGCTGTCTTAGGTGGTGCGATCTATTTTGGTGATAATCGGGAGTCCCGGCCCAAAAAGCACTAGAGTAGAGTTAAACATACTAGACTGGGGCTAAGTGCTCTACGAGGTTCTAGGAGTTGTATCAGTTAGGTACGATTGGTACAGGGTGTTACCTACCAGAAATAGCATGACTTGGCGGGAAGTGCCCAAACCTTGCGTCAAGTATGTGAAATATGGGTCCTAGGTCTAATATATATTATTTATGGGTTTGATGATATATGATTAGAAAGTTTATTTGCAATTACTAATTAAACCGGGTTTTAATTTGTAGATGGCAACCAACGTTACCAATACTAATAACCTCTTTCTCCGCTCCATTCTTGAGAAGGACAAGCTCACCGGGTCCAACTTTCTCACTTGGGAGAGAAATCTCCGGATCGTGTTAAGGCACGAGAGAAAGTGGTATGTCCTAGAACAACCTCTAGGAAATCCCCCAGCCAACAACGCTAGGGCAGAAGTCAGGGAGGCTTTTCAGAAGCGCTCCAATGACGCTCTAGATGTCAGCTGCCTCATGCTCGCAACTATGAGTCCAGAGTTGCAGTCGAGCATGATGGAAACTCCTGCCTATGACATGATCCGCCAGCTGAGGGACATGTTCCAGGAGCAAGCTCGCACAGAGCGTTATGATGCCACTAGGGCATTTAACTCGTGCAAGATGGCTAAGGGGACCTCGGTCAGTGACCATGTCATGAAAATGAAAGGTTACATGGACCACCTAGAGAGACTTGGGCACCCAGTACTGTTGCAGCTAGCAACAGATACGATACTCAACTCGTTGTCAGATGACTATAAGCCTTTTATAGTCAACTACAACATGAACAACATGGAGAAATATGTGGCTGAGTTGCAATCCATGCTCAAGACTGCTGAGCAGAGTATCGGGACCAAGTCTAAGGACATTCTTATGGTGGGACATGGTGGACGTAAGAAGAGGAAGGGGTGCAACGGAAAGGGAAAGGGCAAGGCCCAGCCCAGCCAGAATGCACCCAGAGCTAGTAACGACAACAAGGGCAAGAAGCCAAAGCCAAACAAGGCAAGGACCGAGAATCGGTGCTTCAGGTGCGGCGAGGCTGGACATTGGAAACGAGATTGTCCGAAAGGTCACGAGGCAGGAGGCAAGTATGGCTCCTCATGTACTGCGTGATAGCTTCTTTGTCACTTTCCTACTTGTAAAGTTTTACGAGTATTCTAACATCTTGCAATCGTTCCTTGCAGGAGGGGATGGAAAGTGGTACGGCCCAGCATGAGAAGATCCTACGTGCAGCTTACGGATATTATAATAATTTCTATTTCCTAGTTTATTAAACTCCCTTTTTAAAGTTTTTATGAACATGTTTTATCTTGTTTGGTTTATTAAAACTTATGGTTATTAAGTTTATGGAAATTTAATTATTTGGTTCATATCCGTGCACGTGTTCTTATTGTATGAATCATGATTAGTCCAGTTGTGACTAAAAGAGTGCCAATAAGTCAAAGTCTTGACTTGATTGGTGATTTATAATAATCTTATGCTATGATTTGTTGAAGTTATATAAATGTTGGCTCCACTATTCAAATGCTTAAATAAACAAGTTTTGTTTATAAGATTAGATAGTTTTTCTAATTCAACAAGTATTTAAGTTTTTATGAAAAGTGAATGTTCAAAGTCTTGAACATATAGAAATAATAGCCATTATTTCAGGGTAAAATAGTTTTTTGATAAAACGTTTAAGAAAGTATAAAAGTGATTATAATAGTTATTATAGTCGAGGGAGTTTTATACTAAATGTTTTGAGAAAAGAAATTTAAAATACCATTATAAGTGTTTCATACTTGTAATCATGGTAAGTTTAATGAAACCACCTTCCGTAATTGGAAAGATGGATATATGGGAGATCCAAGTTTTTGGTTTCATAAAACAAATTTCTTACACAAGTTTTATACATGGTAGTCAAGGATTGACTAAGGCCTAAAAGGATGTTTTTAAAGAATGCACTTTTTCATAAAAGATAGTGGGAGCACCTGACTAATGTATTTATCAGAGTTAATAAAAGGTTGGTTTTTAACCAGTGTGATAAATACAAGATCGAACCTTTTAGAATATATCATTATCGGATGTTTTTAGAAGCTATCTAAAACAGTAAGTTCTTGAGAAAGAACTAATCCGAGGGATGCATGATTTATTGAGAGGTACTCGATAAAGATATCATTGCATGTTTTTTGAGTCAAGTCATGACTTAAATAGAAATTATATACGTTCTAAAATGTTCAGTAAGTCAGCTTAATAATGTTGTTGGTCGGTTAACGTTAGAAGTGATAAAATAGGATGTTCTTTGACATTCTTAGTAATGGAATTAGATAAGTATTTGGTATACACCGGGAATCTAGTTTCAAGTTTCTTACAAGTAGGTGTAAGAGGTTTTATCATTTCAAAAGGATATAAATCTAATAAGATTTAATACGTCTACAAATGTAATTAAAGTTTTAATTATAGGGAGGTTGTTTTATAAATCAGAAACAAGGAGTTATTTCCAGTTCTCCAAGTTTAAGGAATTTATAAAATAAGTAAGCCTAGAAGTGTTCTTAGGTTGCAAGAATGATTTCTAGCAAAACCAAGAAGGAGTACTCCAAAGTACTAGTCTTGTGTTTTAGGGTTTATAACCATATTATTTTCTTTGTAATCCGTGATAAGTTACAATGTAAGATAATAAGTAATTCAGATAAACACCGTGAATCGAGTCAGTGAAATGGTAGAAATTATACATCTTTATTCCAGGGAGGAATATGGAAGGGTGTAGAAATTAGTTTCATTGTTTTTCACATTTTTGTATGTTTTGGTTTATCCAGGAATAAACTAGGTTTATTCAAAACATTATCCGTGACTACTTATCGTGGTGGGAACTATGATAGGGTTATAAAGTCATCGTAATTTTGGGGTAGATTCGAAAGTACATCGAATATAGCTGCGAACGGTTTTTGCGGACCAAAATTATGGATATTCGTTAGGGTTACGAATATTGGATTGACCCACTGTGAAAAATACTTCGTGGATTCGTGTCAAAAGTATTTATCACATAGGTTATCCTCAAGCCTGAGGTATTTGGTTTGGGATGCGGTAATTTGTCTTCTTAGCGCGTTCTAACGCCACGCCGTAACAGGGTGGTCATAAGGGGCGTGTCTAGATTCAGTGGGAGCCGTGTTGCCAAATGCAAATATGCAAGATGGTAATTGCACCTCCTTTTTAGGAGAGATATTTCCGGGCCCCTTGACTGATAAGAGAAACTGGTAAGTGCACGGCCGTGCCCAAACGAACTGATATGTTCTTTGTCGTTTATCACTCAGTTTCGAAATCAAGTATGTCATGAACAAATTCTTGAGTCTCTGAGTTGACTTTTTCCATGCTCATGCTCAAAATTGAAATATCGCGCTACAAGGGACAAACCTATATATATGCAAGTTATGTATATATAAAAACGTACCCATTCATAAACAGGGATTTCACCATAAATCTGTGTGGAAATAATTAATCAGTTAGATTAATTATTAAAGAGAAAAGTAAATAATTAATCTGTCAGAGTTAATTATTGAAAAGAGAGATATAAATAATTATCCAGTTCGGATTAATTATTAGAAAGGAATAAATAATAAATAGTTATTTATTATTTAAAGAGAATTAAATATTAAGTTTTAATATTTAACGGACTAAGTTAATTAATAGTTAACTAATTAACTAGTAAAGTCCAGGGGTCAATATGAGAAGAGATGAAAGTTTAATTAAAACCAGTTGGGCTTTTAATTAAACAGGCTTAGGTCCAAGTTAATCCCTATATAATATCCTTAAGCCTTAAGGATTAGAGATGAGACATTAAGGGATAAAACCCTAGCCACCATTCTCATTGATCTCGTCCCTCTCTCTCTCGAACTCACATCTCTCTCTCTCGGCTTTCTCTCTTTTGCGCCGAGATCGAAGAAGGTAAAACACAAAAATGTTTTGCGTGTTTGGTGATCGACGCAAGGCAAGTACACATACAAAGCTTTCGTTTTTGTTGAAAGCTTGGTGATCCAGGAGCGGTCTAGCAGCCAGTTCAATCGGAGGTGCAGTAGTGGTGGACTACTTTAGCAATCCTAAAGTTTTGTTCTTTATATGGATTGTTTTGCAGGAAACTATGTGGATCATATATTAGTTAAAAGATTCTAACCCTTTTTGGGGTTTAGAGGGTTGTGTTCAATCCAGTTCCGCTTTTAGGATTGAACCAGTGGAATCAAACCCAGGTTTGACCAGTTTGTGTCATAGGTGGTTTGTTCATGTCCAAAACCCTTCACAAAAGTTCTAGTTTAGTTCTTCACTACTCCGGACTCTCTCTCTCTCTCTCTAGAGGGAATTAAAAAAAATGTTTACACTCAATTTTCATTACACTCAACATATATATATATATATATATATATATATATATATATATATATATATATATATACAGGTAAATCGCAATATAGATCCTATATTAAATATAGTTACCGTAGTCCCTAATCTCCACCGTTTAAAATAGATTAATCTCATATTTAAATATAATTTCTAAAATATTAAGAATAATCTGAACGTGGGATCATGTATTTATAATTTACAAACGAATCCTTCAATTAAATTAGAAATTAATACATGATTTGGAAATTTTACAAACTACACCCTTCATTAATTTACAATTTGCACCATTTAAAATAGACTAAACTCATGTAAAAATGTAATTTCAGATCGTGAGATCATGGTTCAAAGGCCGGCGATTTCATTAGCAAAAAAGGTAAAATTAGGGAAGTGAAAAATACTTCCACGTACTGCTATAAAAAATCTTTTTTCTTTGAAAATCAACCAAATCTTCAATTAACCATAACTTCTTCATATTTATGTTTTTCAACAAAGAATATATACCTGTGTTTTAAGTATTTTATCCTTTTTAATTTAAAATCAGTCTTGATATATTTGTGAGGAAAAAATTGATCACGCAACTACGAAAATGCATACCACATCCTGAAAATGCTTGTACATCTTATTTAAAGAAATAGTTAATTACACAAATGGTCCCTGTGGTTTACCATTTGTCCCATGGGCAGTCCCTAAACTTCAAAAATTACACCTATAATCCCCATGGTTGTCATTTTGTCCCATGGGCAGTCCAAGTTTAACAGATCCGTCACTTTGGATGTTAAGTCATTTCATTGGGATTTATAAATGAGGGTAATATAGTCATTTCCTTATATTCATTGATTGAGACTTCACCCACAGTCCCTTTGTCAGTTGCCTTCTTCCTTCCTAATGCCAACTTCCCTCCATTTTCTTCTTCACTTCTTCTAACTCCATACGTTACAAAGCAACGATCCCAAAATTAAAAACCTTAATCTGCGATAATGGTTTTTCATGCTTACCACATACGACCCGTTGATGATGAAGAAGAATACGATTATGCTTCACTATACAGTGAGTATATTTCATTACCATTCTTGATTCATTC
The DNA here is from genome assembly GCA_947179395.2 of Pulicaria dysenterica. Classification (NCBI taxonomy): domain Eukaryota; kingdom Viridiplantae; phylum Streptophyta; class Magnoliopsida; order Asterales; family Asteraceae; genus Pulicaria; species Pulicaria dysenterica. The sequence continues at coordinate 1,374,131 of OX359295.1, forward strand.
TTCAATTTTTTTCTCTGTTAACTTGTTTTTATTTTTACAGGAGACTGTGATAATCTATTCTTCATTCGTCTTCATCATGGGTTTCGAGGAAGGAACTACGTAAAGGGTAAGATTACCCATGTTGATCTTCTAGATATAGACCTATTCTCTGTTCTTGATATGAATGATATTATTGAGGTGTTGGGCTATACTGATAGGACAAAGATGTATTATCATTTTGAAAGACCTGATTGTGGACTGGATTATGGACTTAATGCTCTAGTTAGTGACCAAGATGTTCATGTACTGTCTAAGTATATTAGGGATCATAAGCTAATACATGTGTATATTGAACATGGTAAAACAGTCTTGGATACATATTTTACATCCCCCAATCTTCCAAATTGGTTATTAAGGAAATTGTGGAACCCCCAACCATGAAATGTAAGAGACTGTTTTTAGAATGGCATGAGACCTCTGTTCTTAACAAGGGAAAAGAAGTTGTAACTTATGACAACAATAATTCTGAAAAGGGGAAACAAGTCCTAGTGGATGACAATACTGTTTTTCATGTTAATGATGATGTCACAGATCCTAATCCTGTTGGTGAATGTGATGATCACCATACAACTGAAAACACAGTTATGGATAATCCCCCAACCTCAATTCCAATTGATGATGACTTCTTTAATTTTAATCTATTTGGTGAAAGTGATGACCCCTTTAGAACTGATAATGACAATGTGGATGAGCCCCATTTTACAATTCCAAATGTGGAGAGTGATAGTGATGACAATGACTATATGGTGGACTCAGAGAATGAAATTAATGATGTTGAGGGTGACATGAGAGACTTTTATATGTATTCAGAAAAGGAAAGTAAATTTAGGGAATGTTCTGATGATGAGGAAGAGAGTGAAAATAATGAGTTGTTAGATGTTTATGCCATTGATAATGATGAGTTTGATTCAGGGGATGATGAAAGTGATAATATTGAAAACAATAGGGCTAAAAAAATTAGACAGCTTCAAAAACAGGGTACATCTTCTGTTGGTAATAGTGGGTTCTATGTAGGAAAAATATTTTGTGATGCAAATGCAGTGAAACATATGATAAGAAGGCAATCTGTTGAGACAAGGAGGGAGTTGAAAATTAAAAAAAATGACAAGGTGAGAGTGAGAGCTATTTGTATAGGTACATGTCCTTCACTTGGTGACATGAATAAAGACAAGGATGGTGCAAGTGGCAGTGGGGCCGGGTCAGTAAATGAAGTGGTTGAAGATGAATCAAGTGAAACAGTTGAGGGTAATCATGGAATTTCCACATGTCCTTGGGCTTTGCAAGTATCAAAAGTGAAAGAAAGTGAAACATGGCAAGTCAAGTCATACAACCCTACTCATAAATGTCTACAAACAAGATCTGTGAAAGCTTGTACTTCTGTTTTCCTTGCTAAAGAAATTTTACAGTTGGTAGATACCAATCTAACTATTCTAGTGAGAGCTTTGCAAGAGCAACTAAAACAGAAATATCAAGTGAATGTGTCAAGAATGAAAGCATTTAGGGTTAAAGAGAAAGCAACAAAACATCTAAATGGGGACTACATGTCACAGTATGAGATGTTTAGGGATTATTGTATGTAGTTAGTGAGGACAAACCCAGGTTCATCCATCAAGATTGATGTTGAGCCATCTTATGATCCTGGTTCAGCAACTAGACAGTTTAGAAGCATATACATTTGTTTGGCAGCTTTAAAGAATGGTTTCAAGGCATGCAAAAGGGAGTTAATTGGTTTGGATGGGTCATTCATGAAGGGTCAATTTCCAGGACAAATTTTAACAGCAGTTGCATTGGATTCCAACAATGGTATATATCCAGTGTCCTATGCAATAGTTGAAGCAGAATCATCTAGTTCTTGGACATGGTTCCTTCAATGTCTTGGTGATGACTTGGAGCTTACAAACAGATCTAATTTCACTTTCATAAGTGATAGACAAAAGATACTAATTTTATACTATGTTTATTTAAAATTTGTACTCTGTTTATTTCTAACTGCATATGTTGTTTGTAGGGCATACTACCAGCAATTGCTAGGGTTTTTCCATCTGCTGAACACAGATACTGCCTTAAGCACATCCATGAGAATTTCAAACAGAAGTGGAAAGGTAAGGCTTTCAAGGATTTGCTGTGGAAATGTGCTACTGCTACAACTGCCCAACAGTTTGGACATGCAATGAATGAGATGAAAGCTTTAAATGTGGATGCTTGGAAATGGTTACTGCAGATTGCCCCTCAACACTGGTCCAGGTCACACTTTTCAAACATGGCTAAATCTGATTTACTTTTGAACAATATTTGTGAGGTGTTTAATACACAGTTAGTTAATGGTAGGGATAAACCTATTATAACTGCTTTGGAGTATATTAGGGAATCTTGTATGAGAAGAATTGTTATTGTTCAAAAGTTGATTGAAAAGTGTGATGGTCCTCTTACCCCTACTGCCAGTAAGTTGATTGAGAAGGCAAAAAAGGAAGTTGTTGATTATACTGTTATGTGGAATGGAGGAACTAAGTATCAAGTTGATGGTCCTTGGATGGACCAATGTGTTGTGGATATTGAGAACAAATCATGTAGTTGTAGGAGATGGGAGATAACTGGGATTCCTTGTAAGCATAGTGTTGCTGTTAATTGGAACATGTCTGTTAATGGTATTAATGTGGGATTTCCTGAATCTTGGGTTGATTCTTTATACTGGTTGGATACATGGAAGAGTACTTACAGTCACAAGATTGGACCAATCAATGGTAAAAAGTTGTGGCCAAAGTCAGGATGTCCAACCACACTTGTAGCACAAAAACATCACAAACAAATAGGCAGGCCAAGAAAGAAGAGGAAGAAAGGTATAGATGAGGTTGAGTCAATGGATCAAGGAGGTAAATTATCAAGGGCAAGGAAGTCTATAACATGTGGTAAATGTAAGAAAACAGGGCATAATTCAAGGACTTGTAAGGGTTAAGGTTCAAGCAGCCAAGCTGGTGGTTCAAATCAAGGAGTTGCAAGTGCAGGTGGTTCAAGGAGCCAAGTAGGGGGTTCAAATCAAGTAGATGCTTGAACAAATGGGGTTTATATGTTTCTGTTTCTATGTTAGTATTGGTAATGAACAATGTTTATGTATTTTGAGATCAGATTTGTATTTTGTTGAACTTGTCATGTATTCTGTTGATGAACAGATCATGTTTTGGTATGGTTAATTAATGGATGCTTTTATTATAATACTTGTGTTGATGTTATCATTTGTCATGCTTTGGTATAGCATTCTGTTTTGTACACATTTTGTTGATAAACAAGAGACACATCTTTATTAAACTAGATGGTTGCAACAACTTACATCAGAACATACCTACATCTATATTAAACAGAGACAAACAAACAACCCTAACTTAAACAGACAACACAAACCACACACACAACCATCAATGCCGTAAGGTAACCCTAAACCTGACAAGGTTATGGTCTTCAATCCCACACAAATTCAACCTATACTTAAACCATGCATTCTTGGGAGCTTGTGGGTATACATCAGCCAGTCAAAGTCACCTTTGATAACAACATGATCGGTTGTGGCCATTTCCCTCCTAGAATCATCATAGACCTTCAAGTCCATGAAATGATGTCTTCCATTGACTTCAAGTACAACCTTATCAAACATAAACAGTCCATGCATCCTCACAAATGAAGCAGGAATGGTCTGCAACACATGATATTAAATTGTATATCAAACATACACAAACATTATTATCTAAATACTTACAAAATGACCATTCTTAAGGACTTGTTTAGTAATGTGCACAAAGAAATACTCATCTGCCATGTCTAGCAATGGAATTGGATGTGTGGTTTACAATTGCTAAACCAACACTTTTTATAGGCAAAAAAGTGAATTGTGAACAGGGGAATAATGTGTCCTACTCACACCACTGCCACCAAAGAATATTTGGAATCTTATATCAAATCCAAAATTTGTGTGTGTACTGCAAGATTCATACAGATAGAGCCAAAATACAATATATGGATCAAATATTCAAGACTTTCATTACTGGGTCAAACCAAAAGGAAGTACAAAACGATGCTGTAATCTTGAAAACTAAAAAAGATAAGATTCCTAACTTGGAAATGACAATACAAGATCAGAACACACATCAACTATTCTACCTAGGAGAAAATCCACAAAATTACACAAATTGCAAAAAAAAACCCAACTGTAAATCAACCATTTCCTCATCTTACGTGCTTTGTCTTCACATTCTCTGCTAAAAGCTTCAGCCTTGTTCTTTGCCTTCAACAAACCAGGGATTATCTCTGTTGACCTAGGGCACATTGGGGGATCAACCCAACCAATGAATTTGGATTTAGATGAGGACTCAGGGCAACAATAAAATCGCCTACCAGGGTTTAGTGATGTTCAAGAAGTGCGAATGATAGCAATTCTTTCACAATTGCAGATAACCATTCTCTTTGTTAGGTTAAAAATGGTGGGAATGCTTGACCTTTGAGAGAGAATCAGAGAAGGAGGTTGAAGATAAAGTTATGGTCTCAAATCTGTTGACCATCTTATTTTATTCACAAAAGTACCGTTGTATGTGATTTAGTATGGTAAAAGTACAAATATACCCTCAACCATAAAGCCCCCTAACGTCCAAAGTGACGGATCAGTTAAACTTGGACTGCCCACGGGACAAAATGACAATCATGGGGATTATAAGTGTAATTTTTGAAGTTTAGGGACTGCCCATGGGACAAATGGTAAACCATAGGGACCATTTGTGTAATTAACTCTAAAGAAAAAGAAGAGACAAAAGTTGTAGAACGAGAATTAATCCAATTTTAAATATATCAACAATAACAAAAATGCATGAACAAGAATTAACCAACCAAAATGCAAATCAAGATGTTAATCCAGTTTTAAATATATCAAAATGCTTATTCATTTTGACATGAAAATTGGCAGCTATCTCAAAAATGCAACTCTGAAATACGAGACTTGATGTTTTAAAAAACTATTATATATTAATATATTTAACTAAAAATGCATTAATAAAGACATTAAACTAATATCTTAAAAAGCAAATGTTCAATATGTATGTGTAAAAAACAGAACTTGAAAAACAATCATTCGACATTCCATTAAAACTAACATGAATTCAACTACAAAAACTCAGTGTTCACTACACAATAAATCCCAAAAAGAAAATTATCAAGAAACCAATTTCTTCGTATTGAAGTTCTTGAAATTTAAATATGCAAAAATTAACTACATTCTTTTAACCATACAAACTACAAGACATATTTTAGAAACACTTGCATACCTTAAATCACCACACAAGGTTACCCATGCTTAAAACAGCAAAACAAAAAAAAAGAAAAAAAACATTAGTCAGATGTCTTTGTTAGAAGACAAATAAGAAATCGTTTAAGATTTGAATCGAAATCGGCGACCAAATATGACAGTAGTCCTCCATCTAGCAAAAACACAAGAAGCGGTTGTAGTTTCTCGACCGAGAGATCGCGTGCCACTATGGATGCATCTGGTGGTAAGATAGAGATGGCAACAAATACTCAGACTAGCAAAATTAGATGAGATGGTGGTAGTTTCTCGCCGGAAAAACCGTTCGCCACTAAGTAGCATCAGGTGATGACAGAGAATCGCTGAAGTGAACCTATATATGGGGGCTTCGCGGTAAAAATATCACCGCGCAACATGGTCGGATGTTGACGGCAACATTGGCATGAGAGAGTAAGTGGAATTGATAATCATGGATGAAAAATTAGGGGACGTAGGTTTTAATTTTGGGTACTAATTTACAATTTACCCCTCTATTTAAATAAGAAAATGGTTAATTTACAAACTGTACCCTTGGAATTTACAAACTGCACCATTGAACTACAGGTACTACGTTTAAATAGAGAGACTATATTGATCCCTTTACTATATATATATATATATATATATTTTTTTTAAGTAAATATGCACGCTATTATGTAATGTATAGTTTTTAAAAAAATCTTTGCACTCACATATAATATGAAATTTTCGAATAGAGTTTTTCAAGTAAGCATGCACACACACACACACATGTGTGTGTGTGTGTATATATATATATATATATATATATATATATGATTATTCTAAAATAAATAGATAAGTATACATGCATGTAGTATAAATCTATGTATAATGATGCATATTTGCATGCATTCATAAATATATAATTACTTTAGAAAAATAACAAAAAATAGAAGATTATTTTGTTTCACCATCATGGTCTTGTATATATATATATATATTATGTATTTTTAGTTTTTAATGTTCTTGGAGTTCTTGTTCATCACCTACCACTTTCACCACTCTTTTTCATCATAATAATAAACAAAATATAGAGATAAGCACATGCATGTTTTTAATTTTTCATACAATATTTGGTAAGATAAGTCCATACATCAATTGGTAGGATAAAGTCCATACTTCAAATGATAGGATCATAACATGCATGTGTTTATCTACTTATTTTCTTAATAATTGATGTGTGTGTGTCATGTATTGCCACTTTTTAGTGTGTAATCTACTATTAGAACACTAAGGTTTTTATATTCAAGAAGATAAGGAAAAAAAGACGATGAAGATAGTGGATTTTTTATTATACCTTCAAGAAGACACCAACAAGTATGAAAAGGTGATTCCTCCTTAAACTCATTTTATTGTTTTGAAGATGAAATTAGAGAGAGTAAGGGAGTGAAGGATTAAGTAAGATTAAAAGTGGTGTAAAAAATGAAGGCGGGGAGGTTGGTATTTATAGGAGAAAACGAGAGAGGGGGAAGGGGGTAGGGTGGTGAGGTGGTGGTGATGGTGTGTGTAAGTAAGAAAAATGATGATGGGTGTTTGGTTTGACTTTTAGTATATTATATAATCTGTTATATACATGTTTTATTTTTATTTTTATTTTTTAAATCTAAAATGTTAAGAATTTTATAATTTTTTTTTGAAAGGAAACTTTTATAATTTATATCTTTTATGATTTTGGTGACGGTTGTCACAGTCTCCCCTTGTTAGAGAAATTTCGTCCCGAAATTTACTTTGTACCATCTTTATTAAAGAGGTGATGATATTTGTGCCTCATGTAGTCCTCAAGCTCCCAGTGTATTCGGGTCCGTGTCTTGAATGCCATCGAACTTTTAAAGTGGGAATTTTGCTTCGCCTAAGCTGTTTGACTTCCCAGTCTAAATCTTGATTAGATCCTCCGTGATACACAATTGTTCACTGACTTGAACTTCTTCTAATGGTACTACCAATGAGTTGTCGGACAAACATTTCTTGATTTTTGATACATGAAACGTATCGTGAATAGTTCTCAATTCTGATGGTAGGTTGAGTTTATACGCTACTGGACCAATTCTTTCAGCAACCTCAAATGGACCAATATACCAGGGGCTTAATTTCCCTTTCTTTCCAAAATGAATAATTTCTTTTCATGGAGATACTTTCAGAAGTACTTTATCCCCAACTTGGAATTCTAAGGCTTTCTCCTGTTGTCCGCATAGCTTTTCTGACAATCCCATGCCGCCTTGAGCCTTTCCTTGATGATAGAGATCTTATTGGTAGTCTCCTGAATGATATCAGGCTTGATCAATTGTCTATCACCAACTTCTACCGAGCTCAGAGGAGTTCGGCACCTACGTCCATACAGTGCTTCATATGGGGCGCACTGTATGCTGGTGTGATAGCTGTTATTGTATGAAAACTCAACCAAGGGTAGGTGAGTATCCCAACTCCCTTCAAAGTCTCTTACACATGCTCGTAACATCTCCTCTTGGTTTGTATGGTTCTTTCTGACTGTCCTTCGGTTTATGGGTGGTAAGACGTACTTAAATCAATCCGGGTACCTAACGCTTTTTGTAGTGATTGCTAAAACTGAGATGTAAATCAATTATCTTTTTCCGAAATTATAGAAATAGGTACGCCATGTTGTGTCACAATCTCATTGATATATATCTAGGGAACCTTTTCCATCTTGTAATCTTCCCAGATTGGAAGGAAATGTACAGACTTAGTAAGTTTATCCACTATTGTTGGGTTTTATATCACAGATAATACACCTCCTTATATCATACTGATTCAAACTCAAACTGGTTTGAACCGACTCAAGAATGAAAAACTGATCAATCATTCATAAAAGCGGAACTTGAATGATTAACCACCCAAAAACCCTAAAGGGTTAGGATCTTTGTTTATAAACAATGTATATGTATGTGATCGAGATATATGTATGTACAACAACAATAATATGAATCATGGAAATAATATTAACATTCAAATTAATATATATATATATATATATATATATATATACAATATGCAAACTTGTATATATATACCATGGATCGTAACTAGTATGTATATACATATACATACTCGATCAACATATCATCAAGAACAAGAAGGAGAGGAGATGATAGTTATACCTTTTATTACCTTAGGGTCGCTCAAGTTGATCCACCTGTAATGAGGCAAGACGAGTACCCGCTAGAAAGGATCTTGCAATCCACTTCACACGATCACCGTGACTCGGTGTCGACCAAAAACCGAACTCCGTTTTTGGGTGTTCTTGGCCGGCGGCTAAGAGAGAGAGAGAGAAGAAAGGAGAGGATTTTTTATTTTTAATTCATAAACTTGAATTAAAGGTTAATCCAAAATCCCTAACCCTTAATCCTTATTTATACTAAAATAGGATTAGGATTAAATTAGGAAATATTCAAATATTTCCTATTCTTGATTTGAATAACTTAATCACCAAGATATCCTTAATAATAATTAATAATTAAAATAGAAATCAAATAAATAAATATATATATATATATATATATATATATATATATATTATTTATATATTAATTTCCTTTTTAATTTCCTTTAATCATTATTCTTTATTAATAATTTAAACTTAAATTATTAATCTTATTAATTAACAATATATTTTTTAACTAATAAATATATACTTTCTTGTCAATTAATAACTTTGTAATTAATTCTCTCCATAAGTTAAAACTATAACTTACAAATACTTGTTTATAACTAACTAGTTACAAAACCATTCTCCCATATGTGTTTGCATTTCTTCTCGGATTACATGCCCTCACAAGTGTGACCCTTGAGTGCCTTATAGCATTGGATGTGTCATCTGGGTTCGACGGTTATGCACACAAACCCTATCAGACTCCCACTTGTGCTTACCGTCAACCAGGGTACCTTGATGTCACTTGCCTAAGGATACCTCTAGACAAGTCCTTAGGTTAACCAAGCGATAAGAACTCTTATACCTAAGTGTGATAATAAAACCTTATAAAACAAACTGTTTTATAAATTATAAAACCAACTATATTATAATAAAACTTCATAAGAACTCTCTGTCTTATGATTGGGTATACTTTAGGCATTTTCCTCTGCATCACGATGTTTTGATTGTGAGTGTGAGCATGATGTGAGTCAACTCTGAACACTCAAAACCATTTCTCGACTATCCGATTTTGACTGAGTGATAAACGACAAAGAACAAATCAGTTCGTTTGGGCATGGACATGCACTTCTACAGTCTACATCTGTCAAGGGGCACGGAAACATCTCTCCTTAAAAGGAGGTGCAGAATGCCTCTCGCATACTTCCATTTGGCAACACGATTTCCGCTGACACCAGATACTCCTGTTATTGCTACCCAGTTACGGCGTAGTGTTAGGTGCGACCCAAAATGCCAGAAGTCCACGCATCCCAAACCAAATATCTTAGGCTTGAGGATAACCTATGTGATTAATACCTTTGACTCGTTAACCACACGGTATTCTTCATGATGTCACTATCCAGTATTCACATCCCTGGTGAATACCTGTACATCCTTGGCCTACACTCCTGGTAGCTATCTTCAATCACTATGAATCTCCACCAAGGATTACAATGACGTTATTATCTCCCTAATCGAGGTTCCCACCAAGATAGGTAGTCACGGACAAGACTTTTGAATAATAACCCTATTATTCATAGATATTACCAAAACATACAAAATCTATGAAGAGTAATGGGATTAATAATGTACTCTCCATATTCACCCTCGTGGGAATATAGTACAAAATTAATACTAGTCCATCATCTCTATTCACCGCGTCTATTTGTGTTACTATGTTGGTTCAAGTGGACTTATCACGGATCACTTCTTGAAACCACAACATTACTATGAATTAAAAACATGTATGCACTAACTAGTGCTCCCACTCATTTTGCTAGATAAATTGTTTTCCGCAAACTCTAAAAACAAGTCTAGTCTTTCTAATTTTATCATATTCCCTGAACTCGGAGAATTGGATTAACTCCTTGTTCTTGAATATATAAAATTATCCCGTAAATATACTTAGTTACATTGTAGATGTATGAATACTTTTCTATTCCAAGAAATAGACTAAAATAATAAACCTTTTGTTTACACTAACCCGCAAACAAAATTAGATAGTGTATAAACACTTATCTAATATGTTGTTTATTATTCTCAACATTTAGTTCTTTTATATATTAATATTGGTGATATTGAATTTCAATATATAATTATGACATCCTGGGACTAGTCCTAACACCTGGACCATTTTGAATCCTCAAAAACCCGTTATTAAAATTATATACGTTCTTGAAATTCAACAAGCTAATAATCACTGTGTTTATCCAAAACACTTATTAGCTTCTACGCATATATATATATATATATATATATATATATATATATATATATATATATATATATATATATATATATATTAATTTATCAAAACTGATAAATACATTTGCGTAGGTCAATTGATCCCACTGACTATTATGAAAACATAGCATTACTTAAAATGCCTTATTGACTTGGTCAAACTTGATACAAAAGTCAAAATACTGATTTTAAGTATAAATCTAAAACTTAGATTTCGAATAAAAATCTTAAAGTCGACGAAACCTTAGACTTGGATTTTCCACATATCCACTATTTCCTATTACGGAAATTGGTTTCTCGGAACTTTACATTACTACAAGTATAACACACTTGTATAGATTCTTATTTAAAACATATGAGTTCTCTTGATTACAATATCTATTATAATCATACTCATAAATGTTTTATCCTTAAACACATCCCCAGAAATAATAACTATTATTTCAAGTGTTTAATACTAGTTCAAACCTTGAACTTGTTTTCATAAATAATTTTAATTACCCGATTAGATGAACCTTCTAATTAACAACACCAACCGTGTTGATTCAAGTAATTCGATAAGTTTAGTCGAGCAATTAATATTAATATATCTCAATGGCAATAATTAATACATAGGATCAACCACTAATAAGTCAAAAACTTTGACTTGTTAGTTAACCTCTAGCCAAAACTAGACTAGATATAATCACAAACCACGTGCAAGGATATGCCACTAAATAATTCATTAATATTTTAAAACCATGATTTCAAAAATTTCTTGTAACTTGAAATTGGAAAAAAAATTAAAACTAAAAACTACGAATTATTAATATCCTTGTTTCTTCACGCGGGATCCTTGCATTCTTGGCACCTTTCGCTTTCATTGACCTATTGCAATAAATGATTGCAAATGTCAAACACTACTTATAAAAAAAAGTTGAAAGCAAATACTGAAGTTAGTCACCGAAGTTACTTGTGGTGTTAGTCTAAACACCACCTTCGTGATGCTTCGGGTAGTTGACCTTGTAATGGCCAATCTCACCGTACTTAAAGCACCGATTATTGGCTTTTGCTTTGTTCGGTTTGAATCTCTTGTCCTTGCCATTGCCATTTACCTTGGCCTTGGGTGCAGATGATCTTGGCTTGGTTTTACCCTTGCCCCTTCCGCTACGCCCTTCCCTCTTTTTACTACTACCGTTATCCACATGAGAATATCTTTGGACTTAACACCCATATTAGACTCAACTATCTTGAGCACCAGCCATGAATTTCTCCATGTTGTTCATGTTGTAGTTGACTATGAAAGGCTTATAGTCATCATACAACGAGATGAGTATCATATCCTTTGCTAACTGCAACGGTACTGGGTGTCCTAGCCTTTTCAGGTGGCTCATGTACCCTTTTATTTTCATAACATAGGTACTAACCGAAGTACCCCTAGCCATCTTGCAGGCCCTCGTGACATCGTACCATTCTGTACGAGCCTGCTCCTGAAACATGTCCTCAACTGGCGGATCATGTCATAAGCCAAGGTTTTCATCATGCTCGTGCACTATTGGCTGGGGTATTTTCCACCCGCTCCTCGAAGACATACCACTCTCTCACATACCTGAGCACGATCCGAAGATTGCGCTCCTATTTGAGAAAGTTAGGTCTGGTGAGCTTATCCTTCTAAAAAATAGAACGGAGTGAGAGGTTATTAGTGTGGGATACGTTTTTCATCTACAATTTCAATTAAATAGTTCAGTTAGTTACACATAATAGACTTTGCTAATACAAATCGATAAAAAAAACCCTTAAATGATAAGTATTAGCCCTAGGATCAATATTTCACATGTTTTGGTCACGGTTTGGGCACGACAACACCAAACCCGTGCTATTTCTGGCAGGTAGATTTCTTTACCAATCGTATCTAACTTGATACGACTCCTAGACCTTGTAGAGATTTTTAGACAAAAATATCTAAGTATGTTATCTCTACACTAAGCGCATTTTGGGCCCGTCACATCAAGGAATCACCAAAGTAGACCGCACCACCTAGGACGGGGTGAACTCTGGCCCATCACGTCAGGGAATCATAAAGTCTTTCACCCCCTCCCCACATCGGTTTGAACCCCAGTGTACACGGTTTGAGCACGACAACACACCAAGGTACCGGGAGCAGGAAAGGTGTACCACTATGTGGGTAGCACTATTGGTCTAAGATTTTTGTGGGTTTTATCCAAGTTTGAAAAACTTGATTCCAGTTTTGTAAAACAATTTTAAACCTAACTTGTTTTAAAATCCGTATGTCTTAGCATACCTTGAACTAGGTACACAATACGTCTTATGATAAAATTATCTTAAAAACAAACTGTTTTAAAATGCTGATACGACAATCATAAAATATTTAATTTTATAAAACTGTTGTCGTTTTTCAATTTTATCATATACCGTGGTTTACCTCTGATTAATAATATCCATTATTAACCTCTTACTTTAATTTTATAGTCACATAAATATTCATAAAATAAAGAACAACCACGCAGTTAATAAACTGTTATAGTTTTGCCAACTATGTCCTAAGGGGTCAACTAAGGACAAACTAGACTAAGAAGATCTGTGCCTTGAATTTGTGTTTTAGTCTCCTTGCTCCCACTGGCCTTGACAACTCCGGTCTTGACTCGAGCAATTCTATCTTGTTCCTCCACCTTTGAAAAAACTCCATCTTGATAGATCTTCGTTCTTTGGTTTTGGTTACAACAAACTATACTAGAATACATGAAACATATTCTATTACTTTTACATTATAAAAGGGTTCTAAGTTGGCAAAACCTATAACCTACATTTCCAACCACAACAAGAATATACTTCTGTTGACTTGTTTAAGTCAAGCATTTGTAGTTGACATGTAGAAACTACAAACGCGACTTAAAGATACTAATGCGACTTAGTATACAACCCATTCAACATTTATATATAAACAATATATAAATAACCAACCACACATTAAATATAAATATTAAATAATGCAAGCAACATACATACATCCTTGATCTATTAACTTTTCTCGTTACCTCTCAATTAATTAAACTATTAACCGAGACGAGAAATATGACAAAAACTTTGTCATCATTTTTAATCAATTATATACTATTGGTATAACAACTACTACACCAAATGTGTTTTAATCCAAAAACACCTAATTGATTAAAATTGGCCTTGTTAACCTTGTTTAACAATAATACACCATTATGATTAATTATTATACCTTAATCCAAAAGTATAATAAATCCTATATTTTAACTTAACTAGTTAAAATAATACTTTAACCATAATTTATATATATATATATATATATATATATATATATATATATATATATATATATATATATATATATATATATATATATATATATATATATATATATATAATCTTGTATTATTTAATAATCCGAATATGTTATAAACTACAAACGGTATTTATAACGCAAGGCCTACTGGCCTAGACCCATTCTCGGTAAACCCTAACTGGGCCGAGAAGCTCATTAAGATCAAAACAATTTCATAAGCCCAATTATTAAAAAAAATTTTAAGTCCTAAAAAAAATTATACATAATTTAGTCTAAGAACTAATAATAAATAGTTTGGGCATCATAAAATTGGATCAATTGATTAACCGGGCCGACCCCAAACTGGGCCAAACCACCCTGGGCTTCTGGACCGCCGTAATGGGGTCACGACTTGGGCCGTAGCCGCTGCTGGGCAGAAAAGCAAATTGGGCCGCGATCTAGATGCGGATCGCGACGGACCGTCAGAAGTTGGGCCGCAGCTACTACTGTTGGGCCGGTGTTTCTGGGCTGCCTCAACTAGGCCACCACCGCCGTCTGTCACCATCCTTGGGCCACCGTTGCCGGGCTGCCGCCGCACTGGGGCTGCCGCCGGTGGTCCTGGGATTTTCCGGTGATACTTTTCCGACCAACAATAATAAACGGAATAATTATCTACACAATATGCATATATCAAATTTAAACTCTAGAAATTCTATTTATTTAAAGTTCAAACCTTTACTATTAAAACAAAACTTGTTTCAAATGATTTAAACTGTAAATATGCTATCAACACAACTTGTTAAAAATAATTAGGATTTCATAACTTTAAAGTTTATTCTTTAATCTCAAAACTAACTAGTTTAGATTAAAAACTTTAAAAAACAATATTAACCAAACTAATTAATATTTATATGATCTAAAACCGATATATATACATATAATCATATAACGAAAAATAATTCATTATAGTTTTAATTTTTTAACCGATTATACGTAAATGATTTAACTTTTCTGATTAAAGATTAAAAACTATAAACCTTATAAACTCAGATTAACCGAAACTTATTAATCCCTGTATTTTTCGAATACACATATACTAACAAATATATATATATATATATATATACATATGAAATAAAAACTGTTTATAAGTTTAATTCTTTAACCGGTTAAACCAAACTGATTTAACCTTTCTGATCAAAGATTTAAAACCATAAAACTATCCAAAAACTAACAGTTTTTTAATAAACTGAGATTAACATAACGTGTTAATCCCATACAATTTTCGAGCATATATATATATATATATATATATATTAACAAGAACAAATAAACAGATCAAATAATATAATACATTGTGATAAACGAGCCGAAGCTCTGATACCACTGTTGGGTTTTATATCACATATAATACACGTCCTTATATCATACTGATTCACACTCAAACTGGTTTGAACCGACTCAAGGATGAAAAACTGATCAATCATTCATAAAAGCGGAACTTGAATGATCAATCACCCAAAAATCCTAAAGGGTTAGGATCTTTGTTTATCAACAATGTATACGTATGTAATCGAGATATATGTATGTACAACAACAATAATATGAATCATGGAAATAATAATAACATTCATATTAATATATATATAAGAAACAATATACAAACTTGTATATATATATATATATATCATGGATCGTAACTAGTATGTATATATACATATACATATTCGATCAACATATCATCAAGAACAAGAAGGAGAGGAGATAATAGTTATACCTTTTCTTACCTTAGGGTCGCTCAAGTTGATCCACCCGTATTGAGGCAAGACGAGTACCCGCTAAAAAGGTTCTTGCAACCCACTTCACACGATCACCGTGACTTGGTGTCGACCAAAAACCGAACTCGGTTTTTGGGTGTTCTTGGCCGGCGGCTAAGAGAGAGAGAGAAGAGAGGAGAGGATTTTTTATTTTTAATTTATAAACTTGAATTAAAGCTTAATCCCAAATCCCTAACCCTTAATCCTTATTTATGCTAAAATAGGATTAGGATTAAATTAGGAAATATTCAAATATTTCCTATTCTTGATTTGAATAACTTAATCACCAAGATAACATTAATAATAATTAATAATTAAAATAGAAATCAAATAAATAAATATATATATCACGGCTCATGGCCGATTATATATATATATATATTAATTTCCTTTAATCATTATTCTTTATTAATAATTTAAACTTAAATTATTAATCTTATTAATTAACAATATATATTTGTTTAACTAATAAATATATACTTTCTTGTCAATTAATAACTTGGTAATTTATTCTCTCCATAAGTTAAAACCATAACTTACAAATACTTGTTTATAACTAAGTAGTTACAAAACCGTTCTCCCATCTGTGGTTGCATTGCTTCTCGGATTACATGCCCTCATAGGTGTATAGCATTGGACATGTCATTAGGGTTCGACGGTTATGCACACAAATCCTATCAACTATGACCCATATAGCATCGTGAGCTCTCGCTGTCCTTGGTAGCTTGGTGATGAAATCCATTGTTATTTGTTCCTATTTCCACTGCTGGATTTCAGGTTGTTGCAGTAACCCAGACGGCTTCTGGAGTTCTGCCTTTACTTTCGCACATATTAGGCATTTCCCTACGTATTTGACGACGTCCTTTTTCATGCCCGGCCACCAATAATACTCCTTAAGATCCTTATACATCTTATCAGCTCCGGGGTGTATGGAGTACCTTGACTGATGAGCTTCATCCAAAATAGTAGCCCTTATGTTGTTGTATTTCAAAATTCACACTCGGTTCTCGAAATAACGTGCTCCATCAGTCTTGGTTACGAACCTGGACTCCAAATGGTGAAGGGATTCATCTTGCAAATTATTCTCCTTTAATCTGGCTTACAATAATTTGACTCTTCAAACTGGTTTGAACTAACGTCCCCATTGCTCTAGCCCTAGATGGTTTCACTCTTTCTTTCCTACTTAATGCGTCTGCTACCACATTTGCTTTGCCAGGGTGGTACTTGATTTCACAGTCATAGTTGTTGAGTAGCTCAACCCATCTCCTTTGCCTCATGTTGAGCGTTTTCTGATCCAAAATGGGTTGGTGACTTTTATGGTCCGTGTAGATGGTATACTTAGTGCCATACGAGTAGTGCCTCCAGATTTTGAGTGCAAACACCACTGCTCCCAGTTCCAAGTCATGAGTAGTGTAGTTCTTCTCATGGACTTTTAGTTGTCTTGATGCATAAGCAATAACTTTATATCTCTACATCAATATACACCCAAGCCCTTGGTGCGATGCATCACAAGAAACAATGAAATCATGTGTTCCTTCGGGTAGAGTTAAGACAGGTGCGTTACATAGTTTGAGTTTGAGTGTTTGAAATGACTCTTCTTGTTTCTCTCCCCATACAAATTCCTATTTTTCTGAGTTAGAGCAGTTAGCGATTGTGCAATCTTTGAGAAGTTTGCTATGAATCTCCTGTAGTAACCTGCCAACCCAAAAAATTGGCGTACTTCAGTTGGTGTTTTTGGCGCTTCCCATTTCTTGATGGCCTCGATTTTTGCCGGATCTACATGAATCCCTTTTTTGTTCACCACATGACCAAGAAAGTGTACTTCGCGAATCCAAAATTCGCACTTAGAGAGTTTTGCGTACAGCTTCTGGTCCTTAAGTAGCGTTAGTACTGATTCCAGATGTTGTTCATGATCCTCCTTGCTTCTCGAATAAATGAGTATGTCGCCAATGAATACGATAACAAATTTATCCAAGTATCATCTACAGAACCTATTCATCAAGTCCATGAAAACGGCTGGAGCGTTGGTTAACCCAAAAGGCAAGACCAAGTACTCGTAATGCCCGTAACGGGTCCTAAATACCGTTTTAGGAATATCCTGTTCGCATACTCGTAGTTGATGATATCCTGACCGAAGTTCGATCTTTGAAAAGTATGTAGCTCCTTGAAGTTGATCGAACAAATCATCAATCCTAGGAAGTGGATATCGATTTTTGACGGTCAACTTGTTAAGTTCTCTATAGTTTATACACATTCGTAACGATCTCTCCTTCTTTTTGACGAAGAGAACTCGAGCTCCCCAAGGTGATGAGCTCGGTCGGATAATCCCCTTGTCAAACAATTCTTGAAGTTGCGCTGACAATTCTTGCATCTCTATCGGTGCTAACCGATATGGTGCCTTAGCCACCGGCACTGCTCTAGGTATTAAGTCGATGTGGAACTTGAGTTGACGGTTCGGGGGTAATCCTGGTAATTCCTCAGGAAAGACCTCAGGAAAATTTTTAACTACCGGGATATCCTGGAAGCGCTTCTCCTTTGCTTCCTTATTAATGACGTGTGCCAAGAATTCTTCGCCTCCCTTCTTCAAGTACCTTCTCAATTTCTTTCCCGACTTTTCTCCCGTATATGACGAGCTTTTCACCTTTCGGCATTGGGATGTGTACCATATTCTCGTAACAACATATTTCCGCTCGATATTTGGTAAGCCAGTCCATACCGACGATTACATCAAAACTTCCTAATTCTATCGGAATTAGATCTATACTAAATACCTTGTCAGCTAAGTTCAGTGCGCAACCCATAATTATATTTTTAACCCTAGTCTCTTGACCATTGGCAAACTCAATGTATAGGCTTATTTTATCTTTTCATTTTTCAAGTTAAGCTTTGTTTTAAACCCAGGCGACACAAAACTTCTATCTGCCCCTGAGTCAAATAATATTGATGCATAGTGATCATTTAGAAGAAAAGTACCTGCGACCACATCTGCATTCTGCCTAGCTTCATTTACTCCTACTTCAAACACTCAGCCTCAGGCTTGGCCTCCCTGGTTTTGCTAGTTTACTTGACAATCTTGGTTGGAATTGGGTCCTTGGTTGGGGCGTGGACAAACTCGTGGATGATGTTCCAAACTTCCACATTTGTTGCATTGCCTGCCTTACTCTCTGCTGGCAGGAATGACAAACGCTTTCATTTGGCAAGTCTCTTCCGGATCGAGTAAAAGTAGTTTATAGTTGACTCAATATCGGCGAAATCCCCCCATTTAATACTTTTAGTACCTATTCTCTTGTAGTGCACACTTCATCGAAAGAGTAGGCGGTTGAAAGACCCACCTCTGAATAAAGCCTTTAGGTTGGGAGATCTCAATCCTTGGCAAAGTGGCATCCTCTCTTGCATCTATGGCGGATGATGCACTTGCCCCCATGACGGTTACCGCACTTATCACACCTCTGGTTGGTACTTCCAACTCATCCTTCCCCTTGTACCTGAACCCCGTAGTTCCTACTAACCTCCAGATTGTTTCCTTGAAGATTCCTCTATCTTTTTCTTACGCTTACTTTTGTCACTAGCAAACAGTCTGGATCGGACAGCATTATTGGTGAGACTAGTGGCCAAGTTTACCGCACTCTAGAGTGTAGTGGGATTTGCAGACGTGATATTAGCTCGTATTTCAGGAGCTAGTCCCCATACTTATCTGTCTATGTGATTCTCTTCGGGGGTTACCAGGTATGGTACTAACTTAGCTAGCTCGTGAAAGCGAGTATTATATGAGTTGATATCACTCCCCACCATCTCTTGGTTCCAGAGTTCAGCTTCCACTTTGTGTATCTCACACTTCTAATAGAACTCTTCCTTAAGTAGTTTGATGAATTCTGCCCAAGTAAGTTGGTGAGCAGCATCCCTTCCTCGGGTTTGTACTTGTGTGTTCCACCATGATAAAGCCCTACCTTGTAGTAAGCAAGCGGCAAATTCCACTTTATTAGCTTCAGTCATCTGTTGATACTTAGTACCAACTCCATGTTTTCAATCCATGCGAGTAACCCGATAGCTCCTTCAGTTCCATTAAACTCTTTAGGGTTACATGCCCTAAAGGATTTGTATGTACAGTCGGTGTTTCCGACCGCTCTGGGTCCTGTTTTCGTGTTCAGTCCTGCTGCTACTTGCCGAACGATACTAGGTAGTTCTACGATGAGTCACTTTGTCACTTGTTGTGAGATATCAGGATTGTGTCTTTGTGGCGTGATTCTAGGACATAGTGATAAGGTAGTTTAAGCATGGTCGATTCGTAATATGGCTAAGTATGCAAACACAACATTTATAACATCATAGAGATAGGTAAACCACTTGATATATTACAATAAGCAATTCATTACTTAGTTTGTAAGGTCGGGTTTACATAAGGTCAAAATTTCCCGATCCTGTTTTCATTGTATGATTGGGTATGTAATAAATAGAAAAACTTCCCAATCATGATTACATTGCAAAAGGACCTAGGTAGTTTTAATAGTTTACTAGTAAAATAAGCTAGAAGTCAGAAATAGTCTTCATGGGTCCAGGTCGCTAGTTCAGAGGTGTCTCTCTATTATTACTCCTACCATGATCCCCAATCACCAACGTTATCCCTGCTAGAATCCTTAACTGCAGGTGTATCCTCGTTATGCCCTCTTGGGTCCTTGCTTCGACTCTGGTTGTGTGCTGGTACTGGCCCTCTGCCATCTCAGCGAGGGCGTCGATGGAGTGACGCTGACAATCTAAGCATCCTCCCATGAAGTCAATCTAATTGGTCAGTTGTCTCAGCTACCGTGTCTGGGCCTCTCTTATTCCTGGAGGTACAACTGGTACTCCATGTACCGTCGAGGAGTACTCTCATGCCTCCATCCTAGGCCGAGACGGCTCGCCAATAACCGGTATCGATGGTCCAGAAGTGATGCGTGGAGGTAATCTCGTTGTCTTATAGGCGGTGTGCCTGGTACACAGGCTGTGTAGGGGTGCTAGGAAATCAGGTGGTAAGCTTGGTGGAGTCTTCCGGGGAGGGCGGCAACCCAAAGATAAAAATGGTGAACACCTCCCACTCGATACTTCAGGTTCTTATCCTGATGAATCATTTGGTTGTTTTGTGGCCTCCCTAGATGCACTCTGGGAGTGTTCGGTGGGTTCCAACTCGCTGCCATACTCCGGTCAAGAGGTGTACTCGGTCGACATACTGATTTGTGATAATGACCTACTTAATTACTAGTGTACTATTGTGAGTGCTTTGTAGATGTTATACATAGTGTTCACACACAATCATGATGCTTGATAATAAAAGAAAATTTTATTTAAGCATAGTTCTATTATAACTAACTTGAGTATCCCATCATACATACTTGAATTGAACATAGGTGAATCTCAACTTACCCACATTAGTAAAAATGCTTTATGTTCAAAGATTTATTTTGAAAATTTTATTTTTCAAAACCTTCAGTTATAGTTGTTGTTTTCCCTCATAAGGAAAACGGCATTTTGTATAACCTTCAACTCTGATACCAATTCTATCACACCCCGCTAAAGCCGAAACACGAGGCGTGACAGTAAGAGATCTCATAGCACAAGGTAAGAGATAATTTCCAATCATAACAGATAATTTTATAATTTAAAAAAAAGTACGAGAATCCAAGTTACAATACAGAAATTTAAATTGTTTTTGCATGAAGTAAAACAAGCGATTGGACATTCTTTAGAAATGTCCACACGTGGCATGCTTCTTAAGTGTTGTAAGACGTACCGACAATTTCCTGAAATGCATGAATAAAGAAGGGTCAACTACCGGAATAGGTGAAGACACATGTTTCATATGCACAAAATAAAGCTTTAATGCAACAATATTTGTGATGGGGCCTTTTGCCCATCAAAATCTATGAAGGAGGAAACTTTTGTCCAGCCTACATTTTTGTAAAATTGATTGCCTAATTTTATTTTATTTTGCACAAGGTTTTTAAATATACTGTGATGTTTTTCTTTACTTGAGCCATTATCAATCCTATGACACATGTGCCCAGTTTAGACCCAATGCCTCGTTAGATGCTAGCGGATGGTAAAGTACACATATAGTTCTTCAACCATAAGTGTGGGGTGTCGACCCCAAATAGTGCTACCTACAAATATCACTGGCTCCCTTTGTGGAGTTAATGGATAATGTCTAGTTTTTGCGGGACTTTATTGAGAACTCAAGTATACAACATAGTGCACATTATTTTGGATAACACTTGTCATAACAATCAATATTTGTAAACAAATTTGTATTCATGCTTTCACCCCAAATATTTGAGTAATCATATTTAAAAGTGGGGCTGTGGATACTCACTTTGATTTATAGCTCGAAAGAGTGTGAAAGTCCTAGTAGTCCTTTAGTCCCTTGACGCACCCTTATCCAATTACGTTCATGTCCACCATAAGGTTCCTTTATTGTGTTTCTTTTGAAGGTGTCATGATGGTGTTTATATTTTATACAAAGTTTTTGATAAAAATAGTATTTTTGTGTTTTACTATCTTATTTTATACTATGCTTTACTATAAATATGGACATGCACTTATGTATTTTATTCATGCAATGATTTGAAATAAATAAGTAGACACACTTTTATGTATATAAGTAACTTATCATCAAAAGATATATATACATAGTGGATGGTTCAAATAAGAACCTTAAATTAAATGAGAATGGGAGACTCAATCTCAGCCTCCAATTCTCCTTCTTTCAATGTCATTGCCCACCCATGAATTCCTCACACGCACTCTGCCACACTCTATCCCCCCACGCTCTTCATCCATGAATTCCACTTACAAACTGAACAGCTGAGATTGAGTCTCCCATTCTCATTTAATTTTTCATTCTCATTTGAACCTTCCCCTATATATATATATATATATATATATATATATATATATATATATATATAACAAATTTTATTCTTTTTTTTAAAAAAAAATTATAAGTTGGTAAATTGTGACATTCTAGGGCATATATCAAAAAGTATACATAACTAAGCACAAAATGCAACCTAAGCTAAACTTAGGTTTTTAATATTCCTAAGACTAATACTAATATTCGATAAATACTAGAAATTATCTAAAATGAAAACGAGCAAAATTAGAGTTTCAAGATGTGCGATTTAAATAACTAACCGGATTTGATGACGGATGTCACAGCATCTCCCACTTGAGAAAATTTCGTCCCGAAATTCAACTTATACTGCTACGAGAATTTTAGTGCTTAAACAAGTGTGGATATTTGGACTTCATGTGATATTCCCGTTCCCACGTAAACTCGGGTCCCCGCTTAGAGTTCCATCGTACCTCGACTATTGGGATTTTACTCCTCTTTAGGCTTTTAACTTCCCGATCCATGATCTCTACAGGTTCTTCCACAAAGTATAGAGTTTTGTCTATCTTGATTTCATTAAGCGGCACCTGCAGGTTCTCGTCCGCTAGACACATCCTTAGATTTGATACGTGAAACGTATCGTGTACACCACTGAGTTCTTGCGGTAGCTTTAACCGATAAGCTATCGGGCCAATCCGGTCAATAATCTCGAAGGTTCCTACATATCTCGGTGCTAGTTTTCCTTTCACACCAAAACGCACCACACCCTTCCAAGCCGACACTTTCAGCAGCACACAGTCACCAACACTGAATTCTAAGGGTTTTCGCTGATTATCGGCGTAACTCTTTTGGCGGTCCCTTGCAGTCTTGAGTCTTTCCTTGATCCGAAAAATCTTATCAGTAGTCTCTTGTATAATCTCTGGCCCAATCAACTAGTTTTCCCCTACTTCGGTACATGCAACAGGTGACCGACATTTCCGTGCATATAGGGCCTCAAACGTAGCACACTTAAAACTCGTATAATAACTGTTGTTGTAGGAAAACTCAATCGGTGGTAGATGCGTATTCCATTTTCCCCCAAAATCAATAACACATGCCCTAAGCATATCCTCCAGAGTTTGAATTGTTAGTTCACTCTGGCCATCGGTCTGAGGATCATAAGCTTTACTCATGTCTAGTCTTGTACCCAAAGCTTTCTATATGGTTTACCAGAACCGCGATGTAAACCGACTATCTCGATCGGATATAATAGACACGGGCACCCCGTGTCTTGCCACTATCTCGTTGATATAAACTCTTGCTAGCTTTTCCATTTTGTAGTCCTCACGAATTGCTAGAAAGTAAGCTGTCTTTGTCATCCGATCCACGATTACCTAGATGGAATCGTGACCACTACTAGTCCTTGGTAGTTTTGTGATGAAATCCATGGTTATGTTCTCCCATTTCCATTCAGGGATCTCTGGCTGCTGTAGTAGTCCCGAAGGCCTTTGGTGTTCGGCTTTTACCTTCGAGCAAGTCAAACAATTGCTTACAAAGGTAGCTATATCCTTCTTCATCCCTGGCCACCAATACACATCTCTATGATCGTGATACATTTTATCCGCACCGGGGTGGACAGAGTATTTTGTCTTATGGGCCTCATCCATGATTAGTACCCTTAAATTTCCTGCTTGTGGAACCCAAATCCGTTTCATAAAGTACAATCCGCCATCTTCCTTTTTCTCCAATTGTTGGTCCAAACCCCACAACATCTCACTTGGAGTATTCATGTCTTTAGATGCCTGTAACTGTGCTTCAAGTATCCTTCCTTTAACATTCGATTGAATTGTCATGCTCATGGCTCGTACACGCCTGGGTTTAATTATTTTCTTCTTACTAAGCGCATTCGCTACCACATTCGCCTTTCCAGGGTGGTAACGAATTTCACAGTCATAGTCGCTGAAAAGTTCAATCCATCGTCTCTGTCTCATGTTTAACTCCTTTTGGTCATATATATGTTGTAGACTTTTATGGTCGGTATAGATTACACTTTTCGTGCCATATAAGTAGTGTCTCCAGCTCTTGAGGGCAAACACCACAGCACCCAGTTCCAGATCGTGCGTGGTGTAATTCTTTTCGTGTACCTTCAACTGTCGAGACGCGTATGCAATCACTTTACCTTTCTGCATGAGCACACAACCTAGACCTTGATGAGAAGCATCATAGTACACCAGAAAGTCATCCGGACCATCAGGAAGAGTCAGAATCGGGGCATTACACAATCTATCCTTTAAAGTCCGAAATGCTTCTTCTTGTTCCTCATTCCAGTCGAATTTCTTCTCTTTTTGTGTTAATAGTACGAGTGGATTGGCGATCTTTGAGAAGTTCTCAATGTCTTTGGTAATATCCGGCCAAGCCCAGAAACGAGCGGATTTCTGATGGCGTCGTAACGGTTTTCCATTTACTAATGGCCTCAATCGTGTTGGGGTCCACATGAATTCCCAGGTCATTAACCACGTGGCCCAGAAAATATACTTCATTCAACCAAAACTCACATTTCAAGAATTTGGCGTAAAGTTTTTCCCTCTTAAGGAATTCCAAAATCAGCCTCAGGTGTTCCTCATGTTCCTCCTTGGACTTGGAATAGATTAGTATATCATCGATGAAAACAATTATAAACTTATCCAGAAACGGTTTGCATACTCGGTTCATAAGGTCCATGAACACCGCAGGTGCATTGGTCAATCCAAAAGGCATAATGGTGAATTCAAAGTGGTCGTAGCGGGTCCGAAACGTGGTTTTCGGTATATCCTCCTCACGTACCCTCAATAGATGGTAACCATATCGAAGATCTATCTTGGAAAAATGTCGCGAGCCTTACAGTTGATCGAACAGATCATATATCCTAGGGAGAGGATAGCGGTTTTTGATGGTTAACTTATTCAGCTCACGATAGTCGATATACATGTGAAATGATCCATCCTTCTTCTTCACGAATAGAATGGGTACTCCTCAAGGTGACTGACTAGGTCGAATGAAATTCTTATCTTGTAATTCTTGTAGTTGGCCGGCCAATTCTTGCATCTCCGATGGCGCCAATCGGTATGGTGACTTTGCTACCGGAGTAGCTCCCGGTATTAGGTCGATGGCAAATTCCACTTGCCGAACAGGAGGTAATCCAGACAAGTCCTCGGGAAACACTTCCGGAAAATTCCGAACTATAGGAATATCTTCAAGTTTCTTTTCTCCCGATTTAGCGCTCATAATTCGTCTCATGTCTCCTTCCGGTCGGTCTCCATGAACTAAGAGAACCTGACCACATGGTAAAGGTATCCGCACTACTTTTTCGTGACATATAATTTCGGATTTTAGATTCGACAACCAATCCATCCTTATGATCACATCAAAGCTCCCACGCCCAAATGGTATCAAGTCTATACTAAAAGTAATGCCCTCTAACTCTAGAGTATACCCACAGACAACCTTACTAATTTCTACTTTTTCCCCATCAGCTATCTCTATTAAGTAAACAGTGCCTAGGTCGCTAGACTTCATTCACGTTAACGTTACGAAGTCAGTAGAAACAAAACTATAATCGGCACCAGAATCTAAAAGTACAGTAGCATAGAAGTTATTTAAAGAGAAAGTTCCGGTAACGATCTTGGGATCTTGACGGGCTTCATTTGTTCCCATGACAAACGCTCTTCCACGGTTGGTTGCCATGATTCCCCGGGTTCCGGTTTCCCTCCAGTCCTCCCACTGCAGGTGTTCGATTAAGTCTTGGACATGCGTTTCGGTAAAGGTCAGTACTTCCACACTCATAACATGTACCCCGATTGCCCGTTGGATTATGTCACACCCCGCCAAGGCGGAAACGTGAGGCACGACCGAGAGGATCGTCATAACATATTGATATAAATAAATAGAGAAACTAAAATCTGATATATAATAAAAGTGTCATGACATCCCCCGACACACATGGAGACTTGTGCCGCGGTAAATCATTCCACAACATACATAGTCATCAGGTACAAAATTGTTCCCACAAACCGGGATAAACGTACAAGTTACAAGCCAAAATATAGTAAATAGAAATAGTCATATAGTATCAAGTCATCTAAGTCTTCTAAAGTCATGCTATGCTCCTCATGCAATATTGCTAACATTTCCTGAAAATGAACACTCTAAAAATGTCAACATAAAGTTGGTGAGTTCGCAGGTTTAAAAATAAACATGTTTACCGTGTATAGTAATGTGTATGACAATTTAGCATGTAACAGTATTGTACGCAAGTAATGTGTATGGTATCCGAACCTCGAAGATTCACCAATATAGATAATCAATTGCAACCAGCAGTCAACACTCTGGCGTATATGTTGTTGGTATCCGAACCCAAAGATTCACCATGTTAATCAATACATGCGGAACACATACTTGTCACATAATTGTCAAAGAAATGTAAAAAATGTTTAACACGGCATAAAGAGATGATAAATAGTTTTGAGTGTCATTTTCCCCCTAGAAAACATGATAAAAAGGGGCCACGAATACTCACCTGAACAACTGATATCACACGACTCTAAAAGTGCTCAGAAAATCGAGATCCTGCTTGAACAGAACCTCCGCTTGCGTTATGACTCCAAAAACTCACCCCGAATGATCACACGACGACTAAAAACTCACAGAAATGGGGTATTTCGCCTAAGTATACCGATATAGAGAGAGAGTATATGAAAATGTAGCAAACAAAATGAGGAAATTCGGTTTCTATTTATAGACATTAGAACCGCGTGGATTACGCGTCGCGTAACACATTTATTCCTCGCCGCATAAATAAAAAATAATAAAATATTAATAATTCGGCGCCGCAATAATAAATGTTAATATAATATTGGCATTTCGGCGTAATATGTCGACAACCGCGTACAGGTCGACAACCGCGTGAACTCCGCGTAAACGTCGCGCCGCGTAATCTTATTGTTGGTGCATATTTGTGAATCCCTAGTTCATATCAATAAAATATATTCATGTTTATTAATTCAAATGTGTTTTGATTAATTGTTTGCATGTTTATATATTCTTAGTGATTCTATGTGAATATCTTAAGCTTACAAGTACTTAATCATGTGTTGATGTGAGTTTGGAAGTTTAAGTCTGTGTGAAAGTTCATCACGTGCTTGATGTGTTCACTGCGTGCGTGGTGAATTCACTACGTGCGTAGTGGATCTCAGTTCGCACGTGGTGGACAAGTCGGTTAATAGGTAATTAATTAACGTTAAAATATTTAAGGTCGTGCGTATTGAACTGACTACGTACGCAGTGCTCTGCACCACGTGCGTAGTGAAGTTTTTACTCTATAAATAGAGCTTAACCCCGCATTAGCGTCGGTAATCATAAGGAATCGTTCGGAACTAATCATAATCGCATATACATTGACCTTATCCGACCTTAAGCCTACAAAATCGCGACTTTGACCTCATAAATCGCAATCTTAGTGATAAATACGAAAACCAAGGGCAGCCTTAAGCATTTCTGTGTGAGTTCTTAGGAGTTGTTCTTGTTTCTTCTCTGTGTGTTTCTTAGTGTTACTGTGTGCCGGACACCTAAGCAGATCTTAGAATCCTTAGGAGGTTTGGGAAATAGATATTCCGCACTATTTCTCATCCTAGATCAGTCCTAGCATTAGGGTGTTTTAGTTTAGTTTAGAACCCCGTCCCCCACCCAGTCCTACAAAGTGGTATCAGAGCCTTGTGCTTTGATTGATCACTTTTCCTTTAGGATTTCGTGATCTAGGTGTCGATTAGGCCTGTGTGTTTGTCCTTTTCGTCGTTTTTAATCGGTTGTTAGGTCGAAAATAGGTCTTTTTGCGTTAAAAAGGTCGTGTTTTTACGTAATTTGTTTGAGTGTTACCCGTGCGAACTGAGTCCTAGTCCGTGCGTATTATCCTTCATCACATGCGTAGTGTGTCTTAGTGACTTAAACAGTTATTAATCATTGAATTTTACTCGTACGAAGTAACTGTGTGTACGTGCGTGGTGAGTCGTTAATCCTCTAGAATCTTCGATAGGTTGGGTGCTAGTTCGTACGTAGTGACTCCTCAACTCGTGCGTGGTAAATCCATTACGTGCGTGTTGAGTCTGTGTGATAAAATTTTCCATTAAAAATATCTTAACTACTCCGTGCGCAGTCAGCTCAGTCCGTGCGTACCACTGTCTCAGTTCGTGCGTAGTAAGGTCTGTGTGTCTTTGTGTCAGTCCGTACGTAGGTCTTGTACTTCGTGCGTTGTGCTCTGTGTTCGTGCGAAGTGACTTCCCACTCCGTGCGTATTGAATCTGTGTGGTATACCAAATCCAAATTTCAGTCTGTGTGTTCTCAGCTCTTGATTACTGAAATGGCATCAAAACAGACAACAGCTTTAAATAACTTATTGCTAGACAATGAAATGGGGAGTGCCAATAAAGTACCTAAACTGTTAACCATGGAAGACTATCCTATGTGGAAGCCTAGGTTTGAAATATTCCTCGATGGCCTTGACTGTAGACTTCGGAGGGCAATAAACACCGATTATATGGTTCCCAAGGGGGAGGGAAATATTGAAACCACCTATGATGGAATGACTGTTGAACATAAGAGCAGTCATGATGCAGAGAAGAAGGCCTATGCTCAATTAATCCAGGCGATTCCTAATGAGATCTTCCATCAATTCCGAAGATATAAAACTTCCCACAGCCTGTGGAGAGCACTAGAGAAGAGAAATGAGGGAAATGCCGCCCTCAAGGAATTGAAAGCAAGTCAATTGAGAAAGGAATTAGATCATTTCATGGCTACGAGAGATGAGAAAATTCCTTCTCTCATTACAAGATATAATCATCTTCTCAGTGAACTGGACAGTCTGGGTGTTACTGTTCCAGAGAAGCAGCAGGTGGAAATTTTGGCAAAAGCTTTGCCCAAGAGCTGGCGGCCATATATTATGATATTGAAGAAAAGTGGTGGTTTTGACGTGATGGATCTAAATGATTTCATCACCAAGTTGAAAGAGCAAGAGCAGGAGGAACAAAATTTGGATTCCATGTCCAGTTATCAACAAAATCCTTCTCTCTACTACTCTGGAACACCTGTATCGTCATCCACTTCTTCAAATGCCCCCTTACAATCTGCCTATGTGAGTAATGTAAATGATTCTGGCAGATCTACACCTGGAGCCTCATCTTCTGGGCCATCCTATACTGTGTCTACTTCTGGATTCAATGTCGAGCATTTCAAACATGGCAGCACTGAAGAAGTTAAGGAGCATATGGGGATGCTTAGTGCATTGGTCACCTCATACGATGATCTGCTCAAGGGAAAGATTGGGAACGCCTATCTGACCCAGGAAGACTATGACCAAATTGACAATGATGAGATGGAACGTCAGGATATCTTATGGTCATATGTCAACCTGTTAAGAAGAGCCAAAGCCTTAGTGAAAAGAACGGGGATGCAAATTACAGCAACCAAAGATACGAAGCTGGGTTTTGACAAGTCAGCTGTAACCTGCTACAACTGTGGTGAAAAGGGTCATTTTGCGCAAGAATGTGAAAAGCCGAAGAACTCTGGACCCAAGTATCCTTTCAAAACCAGTCCTGGCAGTAGATCATCTTCCTCGTCAAACATAAAGTCTGAATCAACTCCAAAACCAGCTAAGGCAATGGCAATTGTTCAAAAGGACGAGGGAATTGACTGGTCAGTACAATTTGGGAATGATGGTGCTGATATTAATGTGGCAAATGTTCATGTGTTGAACGAAGATTCTCAATCCGAGACAGAAAGTTACTCAAGTGAGGAAGAATCAATTGCCAGCATTGATGATGAACCAGCCTCGGTTCCAGCTGCAGAAAAGACACCAGTGAAAGTTCGTGCCAATGAGTCAAACCAAAAGGTGTGCAGTTGTGGTCAATCATCCGAGGAAAAGGTATGTACATTTGGCTTACCTTGTGGTTCTTGTAATGATTATGTAAAACAGATTGTGCTCCTAAAGTCTACAATTTCAGAGATCACATCTAAGTTAGATAAAAACCTGTTGATAAAAGAAAGAGAAAAACAGTTGAAAGAAAAGAATGAAAGTTTAGGCAAACAGGTGCATGAACTAGGTGTGGCTCTGTTAAATAAACAGGATGCTATAGTGTTTTACATAAATGAGATTGATAAGTTGAAACGAGACCTTGCTACTTCAAAGGTCGATTATGAGACTCTGAGTCAAAAACTCAAAAGTTATTCCACGTCTTCTTATTTATTTGAGTACATAATCGATCAGAGAGGTCAAGGTACTGATTCAGAAAAGAACAAAAAGCTATACTCTAAATGTCCACCACCAGTGTTAAATCAACTGGTGAATGATGATGTTCACTCTGAATCTGACCCACTACTCACAAAGGTTGATGAATCTTCTGCATCAACCCCAAAAGAGGATTTAAAGTTACACGAGAATGTGGGTGGGCCTCAGAAGAATGAGGTTCAGCAAGAAGAAATTAAAAAGGCTGAACCAGGAATGAGAGAACTGTTGGCAAATTCTAATGTCAAAGATACGTTGATGTATCGTATCCACGATGCCCTTCGGAAACTTGAAAGGGAGGGTGTAAAGTCTGCTGATACCCGTCCGTACCAAGAGGTCAAACTATTACCCAAACATCAAGGGTTAGGGTATCGATCTCAAAGGATGTCGAAAGGTTCTGTAAAGCAATATCCAGACAGGATTTGCTATGTGTGCAGGAGACCTGGTCACCTCAGTTCCGAGTGTGATCAGCAGCCACATCAGCGCTGTAACACGAAAGTTGAGACTTATCAAAAGAATAAAACGTTTACTAAAAACAATCAAAACTCAACTCTTCCAGTTCAGCATCAAAGGACAAACGGGGATACCATAAGAAAATCTAAAAATCCCAAAGTTGTTAGCAAAAGAAAATCTTCGCTCAATCAGACTTCTAAGTGGACTAACAAACTGTGTGTTCAAATGCCTAAGGATTCGAGTGACAGGTTCAGCAATGCTGCTGAGAAGACTGGAACTTGGATGAAACTTCCAGTGATTGGAGAAGACGGGAAACCCATGACTATTCGGGCTTGGGTTCCTAATGCGTTCTAATTCTTTCTTCTATGTGA
This sequence comes from Pulicaria dysenterica, assembly GCA_947179395.2. Lineage (NCBI taxonomy): Eukaryota > Viridiplantae > Streptophyta > Magnoliopsida > Asterales > Asteraceae > Pulicaria > Pulicaria dysenterica. Next base: position 1,405,982 of record OX359295.1, read on the forward strand.
AGGGTGTCAACCGCTCTAATCAAGTGTGAGGTATTTGTGACTGTGTGTCTATTTTCTGTGTGACTAAATTGCTCTTTTGTCTTTCAGTTTTATTTTCTGTGTGTCTTTGCGTTTCTATTTTCTTAGGTTTTAGATTGTTTAGTATTTTAGGGGGAGATAGTTATTAGTTCAGAAAACTTAGAAAATACAAAAAAAATCAGAAAACTTAGAAAATAAAAAAAAAATCAGAAAACTTAGAAAAAAAAATTCAGAAAACTTAGAAAATACAAAAAAAAAATCAGAAAACTTAGAAAATAAAAAAAATCAGAAAACTTAGAAAATACAAAAAAAAATCAGAAAACTTAGAAAATACAAAAAAAAATCAGAAAAACAAAAATGAGAAGTTGATCCAACTCAAATGGAAAATGATGGTACACTGGCTTTCAATACAAAGTATGTCTAGTAAAATCAGGACTGAAAGCATGCACATATTCTTGAGAAAACTGTCTGAAAAATTTGAGTTAAATAAGAAACAGATGGCGTGTAAGGCATATGATGAGAGTCTAGGCTGATAAGTGGTTATGCATGTGGAAATCCATCAAAGATTCAAACTATCGAGACATTCCAAGTCTACAAATCAATAACAGTTGAGACTAACTTAATCTGGTGCACACACCTGTTACCATGCCAAATGTGCTTAGATGACAATGAGCAAAATGTAAAAGAGGGTGAAAAATTGACCCCAATCAAATCTGTCAAAAGAAATAGATACATTGATCTATCAATGTTAAATTTTCAAAGAGCATAAAATGCAGTGACAAAAGCTACATTGATCTATTAGTGTTGAATTGTCAAAGAGCATAAAATGCATTGACAAAAGCTCAGCAAGAAAAATGTCTAGAGAGGTGAAAAATTGACCTCCATGTCAAAGAGCATAAAATGCGTTGACAAAATCACAAAGCACATAAGCATGGTGGTTGGGTAATCAAGTTGTGCATTCTACTGAGTAAGTCAAAACACTGTGAGATTTTGAAAGAGATAGTCTTAATCATGTATCCAGTCTAGACAATCTGAAAATGTTGAAACAAAATCTGTTATTATCTGAAGAAAGATAGGTTGACAAACAGAGTTTAAGAGAATATGTTTATGCCCAAGGTTCTTAAATGAATGATTACTAAGTATCGATGAGCTGGTACTGATTCCATACTGGAACCTTCTCACAAAAAGATTTAATTTTCAGGAATTTACTTCTTTTGCAAATTTATTCTGAGTTAATTTCATTTCAGTTATTTTCATTTCTGTCTTTTATTTTTAAGTCTTTAAATAGTTGAATTTAGATTCCAAAAATAAGTTGTTAATAATTTGCTTTTTTTTATCTCGTTTTTGTTTAGAAAAATACAAAAAGAGTTCTAGAATGTTCTTAATCATTCTTAGTGTTTTGATTAGGGGGAATTTATTCTGTTTACATTTCCTTCATCTCATTTTGATGTGTTTTGCTTAAATGTTTATAAGTGATCTTGAAGTTACTGACAGTTTATTGCTGAGTGCAGTACTAACAGTATTAAGGTTCACAGATGAGAAACTCATTACATGCGAAATGGAACCCCACTAAGCACGAGTTACAACTCACATCGTGCGTAGTGCAGGTAAGGGCATGACGAAAGGTATTCGTTATGAAATTTTGCTTTGTGCATGTTACTTTGTGGAATTTTTTGCTTAGTGCAATGGTTATTGATAGAACTAGGTCTTAGGGGGAGTTTGTTGGTGCATATTTGTGAATCCCTAGTTCATATCAATAAAATATATTCATGTTTATTAATTCAAATGTGTTTTGATTAATTGTTTGCATGTTTATATATTCTTAGTGATTCTATGTGAATATCTTAAGCTTACAAGTACTTAATCATGTGTTGATGTGAGTTTGGAAGTTTAAGTCTGTGTGAAAGTTCATCACGTGCGTGATGTGTTCACTGCGTGCGTGGTGAATTCACTACGTGCGTAGTGGATCTCAGTTCGCACGTGGTGGACAAGTCGGTTAATAGGTAATTAATTAACGTTAAAATATTTAAGGTCGTGCGTATTGAACTGACTACGTACGCCGTGCTCTGCACCACGTACGTAGTGAAGTTTTTACTCTATAAATAGAGCTTAACCCCGCATTAGCGTCGGTAATCGTAAGGAATCGTTCGGAACGAATCATAATCGCATATACATTGACCTTATCCGACCTTAAGCCTACAAAATCGCGACTTTGACCTCATAAATCGCAATCTTAGTGATAAATACGAAAACCAAGGGCAGCCTTAAGCATTTCTGTGTGAGTTCTTAGGAGTTGTTCTTGTTTCTACTCTGTGTGTTTCTTAGTGTTACTGTGTGCCGGACACCTAAGCAGATCTTAGAATCCTTAGGAGGTTTGGGAAATAGATATTCCGCACTATTTCTCATCCTAGATCAGTCCTAGCATTAGGGTGTTTTAGTTTAGTTTAGAACCCCGTCCCCCACCCGGTCCTACACTTATGGGGTCGCGTCGCGTAATATTAAATATCAGTAAAATAATACAAGTACAACTGTTGACAGCTGTCATCTCTTTCATGTCGGCACCGCCAGTTTCCGCGTCGCGGACAGGGAAGCTTCCGCGTCGTGTAATCCTCAAAATCCGAATTTTTTTCATTATTCTGCTTTGGTGACGGTTGTCACAGTCTCTCCCCGTTAGGATAATTTCGTCCCGAAATTCAGCTATCCCTGCGGTATAGAGTTTTGCTTGTCAAATAGATGCGGATACTTGATTTTCACTTGATCTTCCCGTTCCCAAGTAAACTCCGGTCCACGCTTTGACTTCCAGCTAACCTTGACAATTGGAATATTACTCCGCTTTAATTTCTTCACCTCTCGTTCTAAAATTGCCACAGGTTCTTCCACAAAATGTAAAGTGTTATCTATCTTGATTTCGTCCAAAGGTACGTGTAGTGTTGCATCTGCCAAACATTTCTTTAGATTTGATACGTGAAACGTATCGTGTATGCCACTCAACTCTTGCGGTAGTCTTAGTCGATAGGCTATAGGACCAACCCGTTCAATGATCTCAAAAGGACCCACATACCTTGGTGCTAACTTGCCTTTCATTCCAAAACGTACTACACCTTTCCAGGGTGACACTTTTAACAGAACCTGATCGCCAAGATTGAATTCTACAGGTTTCCGTCGATTATCTGCGTAACTCTTCTGACGATCTCTTTTCGTTTTGAGTCTTTCTTTGATTTGAAAGATCTTATCCGTGGTTTCTTGCACAATTTCCGGTCCAATAAGTTGACTTTCTCCTACTTCAGCCCAAACAACAAGTGATCAACATTTTCGTCTATACAGCGCCTCGAACGGTGCACACTTAATGCTTGTGTGATAACTATTGTTGTAAGAGAATTCGATCAAAGGAAGATGTGTATCCCAACTTCCTCCAAAGTCTATAACGCAAGCCCTCAGCATGTCTTCCAATGTCTGAATAGTACGCTCACTTTGACCGTCGGTTTGAGGATGATACGCCGTACTCATGTCTCGTCTGGTTCCCAACGCTTTCTGTAGAGTCTGCCAAAAACGCGATGTAAATCAACTATCACGATCTGATATGATAGACACAGGCACCCCGTGCCTAGCCACTATCTCATTGATGTAGATCCTCGCCAGCCTATCTATCTTGTAATCTTCACGAATTGGTAGAAAATGAGCTGACTTAGTCATTCTATCCACAATGACCCAAATTGAATCGTGCCCACTACCAGTTCTAGGCAACTTTGTGATGAAGTCCATGGTTATGTTTTCCCACTTCCATTCGGGAATCTCTGGTTGCTGCAATAAACCCGAAGGTCTTTGATGCTCGGTCTTTACTTTTGAGCAAGTTAGACACTTGCTAACATAGATTGCTATGTCCTTCTTCATTCCAAGACACCAATAGAAATCTCTGAGGTCATGATACATCTTGTCCGCACCAGGATGAACAGAATACCTTGTTGTGTGTGCTTCATCCATGATTAGTGTTCTTAGATTTCCTGTTCGTGGAACCCAGATCCGTTCCACAAAGTACAACCCACCGTCCTCCTTTGTCTCTAGTTGTTTATCCAAGCCTCGCAACATCTCATCTGGAGCGTTGATATCCCTGGTTGCTTCTTTCTGGGCTTCAAGTATCCTGCCCTTGATACTCGATTGAATTATCATGCTCAAAGCTCGTATTCGTCATGGCTTGATCGTCTCCTTTCTACTCAATGCATCGGCCACTACATTTGTCTTCCCTGGGTGATAACGAATTTCACAATCGTAATCACTGAAGAGTTCGACCCAACGCCTCTGTCTCATGTTTAACTCCTTTTGGTCGAAGATGTGCTGTAAGCTTTTATGGTCAGTCTAAATAACACTCTTAGTACCATACAGGTAGTGTCTCCAACATTTGAGAGAAAAAACCACGGCTCCGAGTTCCAGATCATGCGTAGTATAGTTCTTCTCATGGATCTTTAGTTGTCGGGATGCATATGCAATCACTTTTCCCCTCTGCATCAGTACGCATCCTAAACCTTGATGTGAGGCGTCACAGTAGACCACAAAGTCATCGGGTCCGTCAGGAAGCGTCAATATCGGTGCGTTACACAACTTTTCCTTTAAAGTTTGAAGTGCTTTATCCTGCTCTTCTTTCCAATAGAACTTTGTATTCTTCTGGGTTAGTGAGGTAAGGGGTTTCGCGATCTTTGAAAAGTTTTCAATAAACCGACGATAATACCCTGCTAAACCCAAGAATGAACGAACTTTCGAAGGTGTTGTTGGAGTCTTCCATTTCCTTATGGCCTCAACCTTACTAGGATCCACATGTATCCCGTTGCTGTTGACCACATGACCGAGAAAATGTACTTCTTGTAGCCAAAATTCGCATTTCGAGAACTTAGCGAACAGCTTCTCCTTCCTGAGTAGTTCTAATGACAGCTGTCATCTCTTTCATGTCGGCACCGCCAGTTTCCGCATCGCGGACAAGGAAGCTTCCGCGTCGCGTAATTCTCAAAATCCGAATTTTTTCATTATTCTGCTTTGGTGACGGTTGTCACAGATTAACAGTATTTATCAGAGCCACCATCCTTCCCCCAGTCCTACAGTCTTTTGCGTAGTGCCCCAATCGATTACATGTCGTGCAGTGTCGACACGGTATGTTTTGGTAGTGATGATAGTGTTAGATTATGTGCAGAGATAGATAACACGTGTCATTGTGTCCAATACTATGTGACACCAAAGGATCACACTGCTACACACCCGTCTAAAACCATTTGGATTTTACCAAGATACATGTGTGGAATAATTAATTAGTTAATTAATTATTGAGATGGAAAAATAATAATAGTTATTTATTATTTTAAAGGAGAAATTAATACTTAGTTTAAATATTAATTGGACCAATTAATTAATATTTATTAATTAATTAGAAAGGTCAGAGGGCGTTTTCTGCAATTAAGTAATAATTTAATTAAAGCTGGACTTTAATTAAACGGGCTTGGGCCTTAATAAGATTTATTATATAAATAGCCTTATAAGCCTTCGATTCACAAAAGATAATTACAATTGCAACAAGAAAACCCTAGTCTCCTCTCCCTCTCCCTCTGGATTAAAGTTTCAAGATTTTGCTAAAAGGTATAATCTTTAATCCTTATTCTTTGTTTAGTTTCCTGTACGATTTATATGAGATCACTGGAGGGGGTTTTTGTTTGTTTCCGCTGCGTATGATTATTATATGTTTTATGCCCTACAAAACCCTTCAATGGTATCAGAGCCACTTCTAACCTCGTAGGGAACTAGTTAGGTTTCTTCTTATTCTAATGAAAAGGTTTAATTTATCAAGAAAAAGGCTTCTTGATTATCCAGGATAATAAAAATCAAGTTTTGATCTTTATTCGATAATTGATTGTTCTTGATAAAAAGGATTATTAAGATTTAATAGTTTAATTAAATATGTTTTTTTATTGTTGTTATTTGCGCAAAAGATGAAAACCGAACCACCACCATCATCGGCGGCGGCCTCAGCGGTGGCTGCGGTTGGTCGGCGGCGGCCCAGTCCGTGGACGTTGCTGGTCGACGGCGGTCCTAGGCAGGGGCGGCAGTCGCTGGTCGGTGTTCGACGACGGCCCAGCCGGCAGCGGAAGTCGATCGAGACCATAAGCCAAGGTGGTTGACGTCGTGGTAGGTGGTCGGCGGCTAGGGCAGCGGCGGTGGCATGGTGCGGCTTCGGCCCAGGAGCCACAGCCCAAACTGGCCTAGCTGCATATCGGGTCCAAGAGGACTACGGCCCAAACAAGTTTTTGGTTCTGGCCCACTTTTTGCTTATCCCGACCCAATCTTAAGTATTTGGCCCAGATTGCGGTTCAGATATTTGCGGTAGGTGTAAAATTAAAATATAGTTGTTATTTTAATTTTAAGTTTAAATATTATTTCGAGTTTCTGATTAATTATCAAGCACGAAACTTGAAATATATATTTATTGCAAATAACAGAAAAACAATATGGGGGATTTTAACAGGTTGTTAAAATCAGTATTTTCATCAAGATGAATAATTGGTTTTTCTATTCTATGGTGTGGGGAGGCATGCGTGCCACTTACAACCCCTATTCTTTTTGTAAAAGTACTAGATTAGCGGGCTTGCGTGCCTTTGATTATCTTGTAATTTTATATTTCTAGTTTTTTTAGTTTTTAAATAGAATAGTATATAACTAGAATAGACTTGAAGCTGATACAAAGGAGCAAGGAGCAGGATTGGATGCAGGAGCCAGTGGGAGCTTCAGAATGCCATGCCATGTTTGTGGTTTTCCACTTAGGTTTTGGACCGTCGGGTTTTTCGTGTGGTTCACGAAACCGACATTAGTTGAGGGCAAGGCTAAGGCATTGTTGTTTGTGGTTGTTTTATATATGTACATATTATATACGTGCTTGTGATTCTCACGATGAAATAAAACAAGGGTTTTAATAATAGTCATTATTAAACAGTGTTTTTTAAAAGGAAAAACTGACAAAATCCTTTTTAGAAAAATATTAGATCAGTGTGCTACCCACCTAATGGTACACCTTTCCTATTAAACTGTACTCGGGTGTCGGAAGTGACCAAACCTTGGGCATTCGGGTTCAAACCATTGCGGAAAAGGGTGTGAAAGACTCTACGATAATCGGGAGTCCCGGCCAGAGTTCACACTATCTTAGGTGGTGCGATCTATTTTGGTAATAATCGGGAGTCCCGGGCCAAAATGCACTAGAGGGACTAAAGCATGCACGGCTCTTGTAGCTGATGTCCAGCGGATCTAGAAGTCGTGTCCAGGTAGGATACGATTGGTATAGGTTTACCTACCAGAAATAGCATTGTCCCGGTGGAAAGTGCCCAAACCTTTCATCAGGAAATGTGAAATATGGATCCTAGTCTAATAATTTATTTTTAAAAGGTAATAATTGTTAGAGTATATAATCACATTACTGAATCGGTTTTATTTTTTCTTTTTCTGTAGATGTCTATTTTATCTGTTATTCCGTTCTATTCACCCAAGGAATCTCTAAGCCTCATTGTCGGCAAGTGGAAACTTTTAGGTCCAAACTTTGCTGTTTGGAAGATGCATCTGAAGAATGTTTTAGATGCACGGGGAAAGCTACACATCATAGAGACATTGCCTCCAGGACAACCAGGAGTAGATGCCCAGGATAATGAGTATGATGCTTACTATCAGTATCCTGGCTGACGAATCTGACTTTATGTCGATTCTCGTTCTCACAGCCTCATCCGAGTTTACGGATGATCTCTGGGAGAAGTCATCTTTTGAGGCCGTTCAGGGACTAGAGCAAAAGTTCAAGTACAGTGAACGAGTATGTCGTATCTTGCTGATGAAGGAAATTCTTTCAGCAAGGATGAAAGAAAACCAGCCGATTAGCGATCATCTCATTAACATGAGAAGGCTCTTGGATTGCTATGAAAGCTTTGGGTCAAAATCAAGAACACATGAGCTAGTCGTGCTTTTGTTTGGCTCTTTATCGGACTATTACCAGAAAAGGGTAATGTACGTCCTCGGTGATTTTGAGATGACCGTCGCGGAGCTGCCCTAAATCCTTATGTGCGTTAGCGATGAGTTGAATCCAAAGAAGCTAGAGTCAACAGTTGTGGACCCTATGCAGGATGATGACTGGTTGGAAGAGCTTGGAGAGATTTGTTGCCCAGACTGTGACAGCAAGGATTCATGCGAGCACTGGTTTGCCCAATGACTCAGGTATCTTTATGATAGATTGTCTTATTACTTCTTATGAATCATAGGTATTGGACACCGGATACGGTCATCACATATTCAATCATTTGCATGGATTCAAGAGAAGTAGGAAGCTAAGACAAGGAGATATGGACTTGCGGGTAGGCGAAGGCTCCATGGTTGGTGCTGAAGCTTTAGGAACATATTGTCTTAGTTTGCTTTCGGGCATGGTCTTAGAACTAGAACCTTGTTATTATGTTCCTAGACTTATCAAAAACGTTATCTCATTTGATTTGCTTATAGACTGTGGTTTTAACTATATTATGAATAGTAAAGTGATTTCTTGTTTTAAAATTGATGTTTTCTATTTTAAAGTTATTCCGTAAAATGGTCTATACACGCTAAATCTAGATAACGATGATAAAGACATATATCATATAAGTAAAAGCTCCAAGAGTAACTTGAATCAAACTTACCTCTAGCATTGTCGTTTAGGACATATACACTAGAAATGCATAGAGAAGCTCCGAGATGACGGAATTCTATAACCATTTGACTTAGAGTCATATGATATTTGTGAATCTTGTTTGTCTGGTAAAATGACAAAGCAACCTTTCAACAGTGAGAATGAAAGGGCAAGTGAGTTACTGGGGATTATACACACAGATGTGTGTGGACCCTTTACTCCAGAGGCTAGAGAAGGATACCGGTACTTCATAACCTTTACTGACGACTTCAGTAGGTTCATTTATGTCTATCTTATGAGACTTAAATCTGAAAGTTTTGACAAGTTCAAACAGTTTCAGAATGAAGTACAAAATCAGCTGGACAAGAAGATAAAGCTACTTCGGTCCAACCGAGGTAGAGAATATTTGAGTCAGGAATTCGACGATCATTTGAAGGAATGTGGGATTGTTTCACAAACCACACCTCCGTATACACCACAGATGAATGGTGTATCAGAAAGGAGGAATCGTACACTACTTGACATGGTACGATCAATGATGAGTCGAAGTTCATTACCATTCTCGTTTTTTGGGCACGCGCTCAAGACACCGGCGTTCATGCTGAACCGGGTTCCAACAAAATCGGTGGAAAAGACATCGTTCGAGATATGGACGGGGAAAAAGCCCACAATGTCTTTTCTCAAGATTTGGGGATGTGAGGTGTATGTTAAGCGAACATTCACGGATAAACTCAATCCCAAATCAAATAAGTGTATCTTTGTGGGATATCCCAAGGAAACCATGGGATACTATTTCTATAACCCAGATGAGAACAAAGCTTTTCTTGCTCGTAAGGGGGTGTTCTTGGAAGAGAAGTTTTTAAACTCAGAGATTCCAAGAAAAGAAATAGAACTTCAAGAAATTGAAGAGGAAGAGATAACACTACCACCGATAATCGAACCCGTAATTCAACAAAGAATTGTTGAATCTCAACCCGAGTCTGTGGTTGAGGAAGAAGTGCAAACTCAAGACCTTCGCAGATCTAGTAGGCCTCGTCATGAACCAGATAGATATCTGGGATTCCTAGTTGCTCAAGACGAAGGGGATCTTTCAGAACCCACCACCTACCAAGGTATTGTTTCGGGTTTAGAATCTGAAAAATGGCTAGAAGCCATGAAGGTAGAGATGCAATCCATGTATGACAACCAAGTTTGGAAGTTAGTGGATTTGCCTCAACACAGCAAAGTTGTTGGGTGCAAATGGGTCTTCAAGAAGAAGACTGACATGAATGAAAGGGTGCATACTTTGAAAGCTAGGCTAGTGGCAAAAGGTTTCACGCAAACTCATGGTGTTGACTATGATGACACTTTTTCCCCGGTAGCGATGCTAAAGACTATTAGAATTCTTATGGCCATATAAGCATATTTCGATTATAAGATATGGCAGATGGATGTCAAAACCTCCTTCCTTAATGGGAAGTTGACAAAGGACGTATATATGATACAACCGGATGGTTTTGCGGATCCAATAAATCCTAATAAAGTATGCAAGCTGCTAAAATCCATTTATCGGTTGACGCAGGCATCTAGGAGCTGGAACTTACACTTTGGTGAGCGCATCAAAGGGTTTGGTTTTACCAAAAGTGAGTTCGAGTCATGTGTTTACACTAAATTCAGTGGGAGCGCGGTAACCTTCCAAGTCTTGTACGTAGATGACATACTCTTAATAGGAAACAATATACCAGTATTACAAGGAGTAAAATCTTGGTTAGGTAAATGTTTTCAGATGAAAGACTTGGGAGAAGCTGCTTACATACTTGGTATTAAGATCTAAAGAAATAGATCTAAGCTGCTTATCGGACTTAGTCAAAGTACATATATTGACAAAGTCGTGAAAAGATTCAAGATAGATGAATCCAAGAAAGGATTTATTCCAATGCAATCTAGCACAGTATTAAGCAAGGCTTAGTGTTCTGTATCTAGTCAAGATCATAACAAGATGAAGCTGATTCCATATGCCTCGGCAATCGGATCAATTATGTATGCCATGCTATGTACTAGGCCCGATGTTGCCTATTCCATAAGTGTCATGAGTAGATACTAGCAAAATCCGGGTGAAGCTCATTGGGTAGCTGTCAAGAACATTCTCAAGTACCTGAGAAGGACAAAAGACACGCTCCTAGTTTATGGAGGTTCGATGGACGAGCTTAGTGTAACTGGTTACACTGATGCTAGTTTCGAAACCGATAGAGACGACTTTAGGTCGCAGTCAGGATTTGTCTTTACCCTAAACGGAGGAGCTATATCTTGGAAAAGTTAGAAGCAAGATACAATAGCAGATTCGACTACATAGGCGGAGTATATTGCAGCAAATGATGTGGCAAAGGAAGCTGTCTGGCTGAGGAATTTTATCTCGGACCTTAGAGTTGTTGCCAGTATCTCTAGGCCGATTGATATATTCTATGATAACTCAGGGGCAGTGGCGCAAGCTAAAGAGCCAAAAGATCATCAGCGGACTAGGAATGTACTCAGAAAATATCACCTAATCCGAGAGATCATTGGAAGAGGAGATATTAGACTGCAAAAGATACCGACGGACGACAACGTTGCTGACCCGTTGATGAAGCCGCTAGCTACAGCTAAGCATGAGAGACATGCAAATTCTATAGGGATGCAGTACCTGGAATATAGCAGCTAGTTCAAGTTTTTGATTATTACTATAGATGTAACTTGAAACTTTTATATTATGTATTTACATTTCATGGGATTGAAATAAGAGGTATTTACATAATTATTTCTCGTTGTCTATTATTAGCATGTTTTAACCTATCCATGATGAATTCAAGTTATGAATTCTCTAAATGCCCGTAGCTACTTAATGTAGTGGGAGCTACATTAGGGAGATAACGCTATTATGAATATTTGATGATTTATTCGGGGTTGAATAAAAGCACAAGGTTGTGACCAAATATTCGTAGATATTTATCAGGAGGGATAAATATTGGGAGTGATCCGCATCGAGTTTACTTCATGGAGCACCATCATAAGTAAACTTGATAGGTTGTCCTTAGACCTGAGATATTTGGTTTGGGGCGCAGTAACCACTGTACTTTAGCGCGTTTTAACATCACGCCGTAACAGGGTGATTATAAGGGGCATGTCTAGGTGCAGCGGAAGCTGTGTGCTCAAATTGCAAATAGTCAAGATGGGATTTGCACCTCTTTTTTTTAGGAGAGATATTTTTGGGCCCCTCGACGATTGAGACTACTGAAAATGCGTGGCCGCACTTGGTTAGAATGATAGGTTTCATTCGGTAAACCGTAACTACAGAGTGTCGAGATCAGAGTCGAGAAAATCTGAGTATTCAAAATAAGATCCGTGCTCCATGTCTAATACTCACATTACGAAATATCGCGATGCAAGAGGAAAAGCCTAGATAGTCCAAGGGGTGGATTATATCTCTAGATGTAAGAGATCTCATAGTCTGGTTAACCTAAGTGTCTGGCTAGGGACCTCCTTAGGCCAACGGTGTACAAGAAGTGTTACTTATCTTGCACAAGTGGGAGTCTGTTAGATTATGTTTAGAGATACATAACACGTGTCATCGTGTCCAATACTATGTGACACTAAAGGATCACACTGCTACACACCCGTTTAGAACCATTTGGATTTTACCAAGTTACATGTGTGGAATAATTAATTAGTTAATTAATTATTGAGAAGGAAAAATAATAATAGTTATTTATTATTTTAAAGGAGAAATTAATATTTAGTTTAAATATTAATTGGACCAATTAATTAATATTTATTAATTAATTAGAAAGGTCAGAGGGTTTTTTCTGCAATTAAGTAATAGTTTAATTAAAGCTGGGCTTTAATTAAACGGGTTTGGTCCTTAATAAGGTTTATTATATAAATAGCCTTATAAGCCTTGGAATCACATAAGATAATTACAATTGCAACAAGAAAACCCTAGTCTCCTCTCCCTCTCCCTTTGCGTTGACTTCAAGGACACCCCAAGGGGGTTTCGACTTTTGGTCAGACACATACACACACATAGGCTTGCGTGATCGAGTTTTTGGTGATATCCTGTGGCGGTCTAGCAGCCTGTTCGAGGTGGTGCAGTAGCGGTGTTCTACCTTTAGCTATCTGGATTAAAGTTTCAAGATTTTGCTGAAAGGTATAATCTTTAATCCTTATTCTTTGTTTAATTTCATGTACGAGTTAGATGAGATCACTGGAGGGGGTTTTTGTTTGTTTCCTTTGCGTATGATTATTATATGTTTTATGTTCTACAAAACCCTTCAGATAGTTGCAAGTTGTGCATTTTGGTGCCGTACCCAAATACTCTTTCCTTACCGGATTAGCTGCCACGTAGCCGGTTGCTATTTTCGGCCTCTTATTGTTGTTTCGAGAGTTACCCTGCCTACCGGACTCTCCTTCATCCTTCCTCTTCTCCACACCCTTGGTCAATGTGCCATTCTTAACCATCTCCTCAGTCAACACCCCCGCTTTTAGTATGGCACTCTGAATCGTTGGCGGTTCGGTTGCTTTAACCATCTCTCGAATCTGGGGCACAAGTCCCGCGATGTACCTCTCAATTCGTTTGGACTCCGGAGTAACCAGCCGTGGAGCAATTTTGGCTAGCTCATGAAATCTGTCAGTGTAGGCAGCATGGTTTGCACCCACCATTTTGTGGTTCCATAATTCATCATCCAACTTCTGAATTTCGGTGCTCGAGCAGAACTCCTCCTCTATCAACGCCTTAAGTTCTTCCCAAGTCATTCCTATAGCAGCAGGCCTCCCCCTGCCTGGATCTAAGTATTCCACCATGTCAATGCCTTATTAACCAAGGAACATGTGGCATACCTCACCTTCTGGTGTTCATCACAGTTGCTGATATCCATAACCGACTCCATCTTTTCCACCCATCGGGTAAAGGCCAAGGAACCTCCTTTCCCGTCGAATTCCTTTGGCTTACAGGCCGAAAACTCCTTATATGAACATCCAGTACCTCCATGGTTGTTAGCCTCGTCATTATGCTCCTCGTTATTTCCGCCTCCTCCATTGGTGTTGTTTCCGCCCCCATTATTGTTATTGTTGTTTTGCTGAGTGAGATTGTTGCTGATTTGAGTTACAAGGTTTGGAATAAGCGCTTGAAGTTGCTGAGCTATCATTTCAGCGATGTTGGGGTTCGTTTCTTCATCTCCCCCAGCACCATTACCACGGCCACGCCCGAGGCCGCGTCCATTCACACGGTTTGATCTTCTCGGAGGCATATTCTATACGAAAGGTAGATTGATGGGTTAGATAAACATTAGGTATTAGCTATCTTTACCCGCAGTGCGGGCATGTCAAGCTTCGTGGGGTCATAGCAATATTGGTATCTCATGTGTTCCCGTACCCTAATCCGTAGCTCATTTCACAGCATGTCTCGTACTACCTTGAGGGTCCTTGTGTTAAGCATGTGTGCAGGCGTTGGCCAGACGCTATACATCCATGCTTATCACAGCTTATAACAAGGCATTACTAACCATGCTCATCCACTCACATGAGACACTACAGTACCCTATAGGTCCAGGCTTACATGAATATTCTACTGTGCATGACGCTAAAATATATAGTCCTTCGCATAATTAATCCTACTCTAAGGCAACAATCAAACAAGAACATGCAATAAAGCTAGATCAAGAATTCTAAGTCTACAAATTTCGTTCATGCATAGTTATTGGAGCATTTATTCAACCGTTGCCTCTACCTAAGATAACTCCTATAACATGGAACAATAAACTTAAGTAGGCATGTAATGGTTTCACATATGATTGCGTGTTGTAATAAAGTGTTCGAACGATAGTTTCTATGGTTCACTCGCAAAGATGTATAATTGGCGTACACGATGTTTCATGGAATTTAGTCATTTTAATAAGCATACGAGATTTCAACTTGGATTAAAATAAAAGGAGATACTCAAATAGAACACCACTTTATTCATTATCTTTTACTTTTATAGTGACAATAGAAATAAGATATCCTAAAAGAGAAAACAAATAGAAGTTCCTAGTAGTGGTGTTAGGATAGGTGATCGAGCGCATCTAGACTTTAAATTAGCTTCGTGCGTCGGATTCGAGATCCAAGTCGATCTCTTCTTCACTTGAGTCGTCACTCAATATTTCTATCGGCTCTTCTTCAGTCGGCTCTTCGGAGGGTTCCTCCTCGAATGTTTCCTCAGAGGGATCCTTTTCCGGTGGTTCATTGGAAGACCCTTGCTCCGACGGTTCCTTCGGGGCTTCCTTAGGGATCGTGAAAGTGATCATTTGGCCCGGTACGACTCTCTTACGAGCCGTTTCCCTAACAAGGGGTCCTTTACCGTTTACACGGTGAGGCTTCGCTCTAGCTCCAGGACGTGGAGGAATGACGTATGGTGAATGTCCTTTGTTTGACATGCTTGAGCTGAAACCCTTAGAATTCAGTGTTGGTGAACGTGTGCTGCTGAAAGTGTTGCCTTGGAAGGGTGTGGTGCGTTTTGGTGTGAAAGGAAAACTAGCACCGAGATATGTAGGACCCTTCGAGATTATTGAGCGGATTGGCCCGGTAGCTTATCGGTTAAAACTACCGCAAGAACTTAGTGGTGTACACGATACGTTTCACATATCGAATCTAAGGAAGTGTCTAGCAGACGAGAACCTGCAGGTGCCGCTTAATGAAATCAAGATAGACAAGACTCTACACTTTGTGGAAGAACATGTAGAGATCATGGATCAGGAAGTTAAAAGCCTAAAGAGGAGTAAAATCCCAATAGTCAAGGTACGATGGAACTCTAAGCACGGACCCTAGTTTGCGTGGGAACGGGAAGATTACATGAAGTCCAAATATCCACACTTGTTTAAGCACTAAAATTCTCGTAGCAGTATAAGCTGAATTTCGGGACGAAATTCTCTCAAGTGGGGGATGTTGTGACATTCCATCACCAAATCCGGTTAGTCATTTAAATTGCACCTCTTGAAACTCTAATTTTGCTCGTATACATTTTAGATAATTTCTAGCATTTATAGAATATTAGTATTAGTTTTAGGAATATTAAAAACCTAGGTTTAGCTTAGGTTCATTTTGTGCTTAGTTATGTATACTTTTAGATATATGCTCTAAAATGTCACAATTTACCAACTTATAATGTTTTTTTTTAAGAATAAATTTTTTTAATATATATATATATATATATATATATATATATATTGGATTAGGATCAAATAAGATGTAAGTTTATGTCAGATGTGTAAGATGTAAGCTATAAGTGACATGTGTCCTTTTTACAAAAGAGTATGATAGACAATTTAATTATTAAATATTAATTAAAAATAATTTCCTAATTTACATATAACCCTAAACGTACATAGTCTTCCCACCGCCTCCACAATCGACGCCATCTTTGTCGCCTCCCACACATAGCCGACGCCCCTCTCTCTCGTCATCTCCACCCAAATCGCCGCCGCTTTTCATCCTTTTCGTCGGAGGACTACGAGAATCGCCGAGGACGATGAGTCCTGCCGCCTTCCATATGAGTGATTTTAAGAGAATCGCCTGATGATTGCGTGAATCTCCGTCCCTTTTCTAGACGAGTTCCTGCAGCCTTCTATACGAGAATCGCTGGAGGACATGGCGGCGACCTTCCTGCTCGGCTCTCATCGCTCGACAGTAAGTTAATGGCTAAACCGACCTCCTGCCCGCCTCCATTTTGCTGTTGTGTGTCTTCTACATCATCAATATACCGAAGCTTTCATGAGATCAGATTTGGGTATAAGCTTGCAATACATCATCGATTTTTGCTGTTGTCCATTTTCTGAAAACCAAGATCAAATTTGTGTTCATCATCTCTTCATTTTCATCATTTTATTTTTAGGGGTGTAAGTGTATGATATTCGATTTTCTGGTGTCTGTATTTCTTATAGGGAGAATGAGGTTGAATGATGAATTTTTCATCGGAATGTGTTTTCATTAGTTTTTCTTCTTAGCTCGAAGGAAAATGAGGACGAATTATGAAGTATTCATCAATATTTCTTTTTTGTTTTCATCAGATTTCGATTAGCTCATAAGGAAGGAAATGAGTATGAATGATGAATTATTCATAGATATTTTGTTTTCATCATATATGTTTTCATCATATATCTATTCTAGCTACGCTTAATCATTTTGTTTCTGTTTTATTAAGTTTAAATGTAAATTATTCATAGTTTTCTTTAAATCAGTTTTGAATTTGGACAGGAGATTGATTGATCACCAAAAATTACGGCTGAATTAATTGACGAATGGATTTAGAGGATTTGGAATAGTATATTTAAAAAAAAGAAAATCAAATGTATTTTGTATATTACGGTTTTGCCCTTTCCATCATATTCAATAATTTAAAAGAGAGAAAAAATCCCATAATTTTATGATCAAGATTGGATGAATCTGACGGTTGATATTACATCTTACACATCTTATTATTTTTTTACATCTTACAATAACCCTCCCCTATATATATATATATATATATATATATATATATATATATATATATATATATATATATATATATATATATATATATATATATATATATATATATATATATATATAATTTTCAGTTTTTTTGAAGTAGGATAGATTTTTTTTTAGATTAAGATTTAATTTATATATATCCTTATACGTATCCCCTAATTTAAATCCAACCAATCCTTACCATATATAAGTTTAAACCTAAACCCTAACCCCATATACCCCATACGTGTAACACCCTCTCTACCGGTCTAGATTAACGAAGGTAATTAGTTATTAATCTTATTATTTAAGATTTGTTATGTGAATTTAATTATTATGTCTTGTTAGGTGTTTAGTTAATATACATATTTAGTTTAAATTAAATATGTGATTAATTAAAATGTAATTAATAAAAGTTAGTGGATATTGAGGTGTCATTTGTGTATGAACTTAACCACCAACAATTGCCACCAAAACTTCATTTGCATGTGATTAAACAAAGTGTTGTGTGTGTGTGCGCTTGTGTGTTCAGCCGAGAAGAGAAAGAAGAACAAGTTTGAAGATTCTTCATCTTTGCAATTCCATCTTCGATTTATTGTGTGGATTCTGTTATAATCTAATCCAGAAGGTTAGATTAATGATTTAAAGTTGTTAATTGTTAATTTTATTCGGTTTTGAATATTATGATATCCGAATGATGCTTGATGAATTACATGATCTTAGGATGTATGCATGTTAGATTATAATCTTGAATTATGTTATATATGTGTTTATGATGAATTCTGGAATCATTGATTTCATTATATATTCAATATCAGTTAGAATTGAAAACAAATCGAAAATATGCATAAACATATGAAATATTCGGAATTTGGATATGAAGCATACGGATTTGATGAATTCCGAACATCTTGATCGGAATTGGTGTTGATTCCGAATGAACAGTTAGACTTTAAGATGATTTCCGAACATCTTGATCGGAATAAATTATCTGGAATTTGATAAATCTGAGCAAAATACAAAATGCCTTAACACTTCATTCGGAAATGAGACTGATCGGAATTTATGAATACTCGGAATTGAACAATTGCCTTTACTCGGAATTGGTAAACGTTCGGATTTGAATTATGATCGGAATTAGACGTATTCAAAATTAAACGTTATTCGGAATTCGATATATGCCTTTGCTCGGAATTCTATTCTGATCGGAATTACATTATTCGGAAATGGCCCTAACATTCGGAAATATGACTTATTCGAATTTGAGAAGGAAACCCAATACTATTCGGGATTAATGTAATACAGTATGGAGTTGCCTTTGCTTATGCGAAATTGGGGAGCTGGATCCGGAATTATGATAATTCCGTATGTTATATTCGGAATTGGGATTATAAGGATTTCCTTAACAAATCAGAATATGATTTACATATATGATATATGTATATACATGTGATGTGTGAATAAGTGTTTTACTTGTTATGAATCAGTATTGGGAATTTTATACTGACTTATGTTTATATCTTCTCAGGAACTGAGAAGTCTCAGTGAATTAGTCAATTGAGTGTGTCACAGCAGTGCCGACTGTGGTGAGTGGATTTATATATTCGGATATACAGGATATGATATCCTAATTGTTATGATGCTCTTGTTTGAACTGTATACATGTTGTGATGGAGATCAGCGTGGGGGATTTTCGGCTGGGCTGGTTTAGGGATATATAGTATTAGCACGTTACTTGATATGCATTTGTTGTAGTTAAGAGTGCTAATATTGTTATCCATGAAACTGGGCCATCGGTAAACCTTGGTTTGGCCGATCTTGGTTGTAGGTGGTTGCAACACCGCCGGTTCTCCTTATTTATGAGCTTATGTTTTGGGCATGTTTGCCTTGTATATGTGTTTAGATATTTGTTCCCTCACTTAGCTTTGTGCTAATTCCCCACTAGATTATTTTGCAGATACTCCGTGGTGAGTTTTTTTGGATGATGAAGACTGGGAATGTGGACAGACCAATACTCTGATGTCAAAGATTTTGTATAGAGCCTATTTTGTAAATTAACACTGTAATGGCATTTATGTAAATGATAACCAGTCAAAACTGTATTTATCTTTTGATTTTAATCTAAGTATATGTAATTAGCTTCCGTACGCCGTTTTATGTTAATTAAAAAGTACAGTGTAACAAATCGGTATCAGAGCTCTGGTTTGAGGATTTGCATGAATGATTTGTGCAATACTCGAACCGAGGCTCTGGTCAGTCCAGTATTCCCAGGGTGGGTAATTAGTAGTGTAGCTTTGAGGGTGGTTAGTGTGTTTATACTAACGGATTAAATATAACAACTGGTGAGATGTTATGTATAGAACAGAAATGGCTGATAACGTGAATCAGACAACTGCCCCTACATCCCCCATAAGAAACAACAATCAGTCTTCTACTGCAGTCAATGAACAACATAACAGAGTTGGTACTTCTCACAATGGTGAGTCAGATCAGCAGGATTATGTGTTACAGTTAGAAGATACACTGCAAACTCTGAGAGACAAGGTTCAGCAATTGGAGCAGCAGCAACATCAATCATAGTCTTCACAGCAAACCCAGACAATTCATATGCCATGAGAGTCGGCTGTATTTACCCAGTCAATACCTCCTCCTGTATATACCGCCACATAGTTTAATACAGTGTCAACACCGTTTGGGTCCTTACTGTTTGTTACCTTACCACCTGTGTCACAACCTCAACAACAGCACCAACCTCAACAGCAAAACTTCTTCATTCCTTGGTATCCATCTCAGGGAGGTTTCAGACCTAAATGCCAGTATAAAGATTTTATGGATTGTCAACCACCGGAGTATCATGGAAGCTCTGACCCTACCGTTACCTTGAACTGGTTAAGAGAGAAAGTTAAAGCTCTGGATGCTTGCAATTGTGCGGAGTCTGACAGGGTAAAGTTCGCTACTCGACGACTGAAAAATCAAGCTGCTACTTGGTGGGATTCCTTAACTGCACATCTATCCAGGGAGACTCTAAATGCTGTGACATGGGATCAATTTCAGAGCAAGTTCTGTGAACATTTCTGTAACACTTATGATTTAGCTAAAGTGAAGCGAGAATTTATGGATTTGACACAGGATGATAAAATGTCAGTTGATGAGTTGATTTCAAAGTTTAATGAAAAGTTGAGGTATGCGAAACAGTGGGTACCGGATGAACCATCTCAGATTGATCATTTTGTTCAAACCCTGTTGCCTGAATACCGGGGTAACACCCGAATGGCAACATCTTTGGTACAGGCATTTACCATTGCTCGAGCTGCTGAGGGTGATGTGAAAGCCCGGGAAAGAATAAATCGAGAGAAAGGATCGTCTCATAAGTTTGGTGGAAGTCAAGGTAAAGGTAAGTGGCAAGGAAATTCGAGTAAGAACGATCAGAAGTCTAAGGGTTCAGGATCGAATAAGGGAAAACCATGTGTGGACCTTGCAAGTCTCGTCACACAGGTCCATGCACACCACAGACTAAACGGTGTGTAAAATGCGGTGAGTTTGGTCATGAGCCTGTTAACTGTAGGTTCAAAACAAATGTTTGTTGGAACTGTCACGAGGAAGGTGACAGATCTGGAGCCTGCACCAAGCAGAAGTCGACGGGGACGGGGCAAAGGGTAGCAAATATCGGGGGATCGTCTTTTGCAGGTCAGAAGCGAAAGGCGGCACCTTCTGCGGAAGGGAGAGCTTCAAAATGACTGTCCCTGAGGCTGCTGAGAATAGCGATGTTATCACTGGTATGTTCTTAATAAACTATGTGTCTGCCCGTGTGTTATTTGACTCTGGTGCAAATAGATCGTTTATATTTGTATCCCTTTGTGATAAATTGAAACTACCTGCTACTGTGATTACTTCTCCATTAGAGGTAGAAATAGCAGATGGTAAATTAGTGCATGTAACTACTTCTGTGACCGGGGTGTTAATTGATATAGATGGTACTAGCTTCCCTGTAGACTGTTTTTTGATGCCTATACCGGGGTTTGATTTAGTATTAGGCATGGAATGGTTAAGTCACCATAGAGCTAGTATCCAGTGCCACAAGAAACTGATTACTATTTCTTTGGCTGACGGGTCGCATGTCGTGGCTCGTGGGGATAGATCTCAATCTTCTTTCCCGATTATCTCGTATATGAAGGCTAGAAAATCTCTAGTCAAAGGGTGTGCGTCTTTTCTTGCTTATGACATCGATGTGAAGAAGGAGAAGAGACCTGTCACCGATGTTCGTGTTGCCTCCGAATATCCGGAAGTATTTCCAGATGATCTACCAGGATTGCCACCTGTATGGGATGTTGAATACAAAATAGAATTGATACCTGGTACTACACCTATTGCGAAAGCTCCGTATCATTTAGCTCCTTCAGAAATTCGGGAGATGATGACACAGATCCAGGAATTGTTAGATAAGGGGTTTATTCGTCCAAGTTCTTCGCCTTGGGGTGCACCACTACTGTTTGTGAAGAAGAAGGATGGAACTCTTCGTATGTGCATTGATTATCGTAATTTGAATAAGAGAACCATCAAGAACAAGTATCCGTTGTCCAGAATCAATGATTTGTTTGATCAGTTGCAAGGGGCTTCTTACTTCTCAAAGATTGATCTAAGATCGGGATATCATCAAGTCAGGGTAGCAGAAAAGAATATACCTAAAACTGTTTTTCGTACTCGGTACGGTCATTACGAATTCCTAGTAATTCCGTTTGGTTTAACAAATGCTCCTGCAGTATTTATGGATTTGATGAACTGTGTCTGCAGACCGTTCTTAGACAAGTTTGTTATTGTGTTTATTGACGACATTTTCGTGTATTCTAAAGAGGAGGATGAACATGATCAGCACTTGAGACAAGTTTTAGAAATTCTAAAGAAACACAAATTATACGCCAATCTTTCAAAATGTGAATTTGGTTACATGAAGTTCAATTTTTTGGGTCATGTAATTTGTCAAGATGGTATCAAGGTGGATCCGTCCAAGATTGAAATGGTAATGAATTGGAGTGCTCCGAAAACGCCGACAGAGATTAAGAGTTTTCTGGGATTGGCAGGCTATTACCGTAGGTTTATCAAGGATTTCTCTAAGCTTGCTGGTCCGTTGACCAAGTTAACACAAAAAGACATTCCTTTCTAATGGGGTTCAGCTCAGGAGAATGCTTTTCAAACTCTGAAGCGGTTGTGGTGTCAAGCTCCTTTCGTTGCCTGAGGGTTCAGAGGATTTTGTTGTTTACTATGATGCTTCTCACGCGGGGTTGGGTTGTGTTTTGATGCAGAGGGGTAAAGTAATTTCTTATGCTTCAATACAGTTAAAACCTAATGAAAGAAATTACCCGATTCATGATTTAGAGTTAGCTGTTGTGGTATTTGCTTTGAAATTATGGAGACACTATCTGTACGGAACCAAGTGCACGATTTGCACTAATCACAAGAGCCGTCGGTATGTGTTTACTCATAAGGAATTGAACATGAGACAACGACGCTGGTTGGAATTGATTAAAGATTATGATTGTGACATTCAGTATCATCCGGGAAAAGCAAACGTAGTTGCTTATGCACTCAGTCGAACGGAATCTTTAGAAGATGTGAAATTTATGCGTTTGGAAATCAAGTCTGATTTAGTGGATCAACTTTTGGTTGCTCAACTTGAAGCTTTAAAAGATGAAAATCTGAAGGATGAATTGATGTTAAAACGACAGAATGAGTTAACTACCGACTCGCGTGGTTTGAAGGTTTATCATACACGAGTTTGGGTACCGAAGTTTGGAAACTTTAGGGAGTTAATTTTGAATGAGGCTCATAAGTCTAGATTGTCAATACATCCGGGTAGTACGAAAATGTATCATGATTTGAAGACTTGTTATTGGTGGCCGACAATGAAAATGGATATCGCTCGATTCGTTGAAACATGTCACATCTGTGCACAAGTTAAAGCGGAACATCAGAAACCGTACGGATCCTTGAAACAGTTAAAAATACCTGAATGGAAGTGGGATCATATTATGATGGATTTTGTAACTAAACTTCCACGAACTCAAAGGGGTCACGATATGATTTGGGTTATAGTCGACATGTTAACCAAGAGTGCTCATTTTCTTGCTACCGCCAAAACAGCATCGTTGAGTAAGTTAGCACAATTGTATATTGATGAAATAGTGTCAAGACATGGAGTTCCTTTGTCCATTGTTTCAGATCGAGATTCAAGATTCGTGTCTAACTTCTAGAACAGACTGCAACAAGAATTGGGATCCAGGGTCAACTTGAGTACAGCTTATCATCCACAGACAGATGGTCAGTCAAAGAGAACCATTCAAACTTTAGAGGATATGCTTCGAGCATGTGTGTTAGAGTTTGGAGGTTCGTGGGATTCACATCTACCATTTGTTGAGTTCGCTTACAACAATTCCTATCACTCAAGTATCGGTATGCCTCCGTATGAAATGTTATATGGTCGTCCTTGTAGGACTCTGACTTGTTGGTTAGAAGCTGGGGAAAAGCAATTTGCAGGACCTGATATAGTACAGATGACGGCTGATAAGGTAGCAATTGCTCGAGAAAAGTTGAAAGCTGCAAGAGATCGACAGAAAATGTACGCTGATCCGCGTTGTCGATCAGTATCGTTTTTTGAGGGAGAGAAAGTTTATTTAAAAGTATCTCCATGGAAGGGAGTTATTCGCTTTGGTAAACGCGGAAAGTTGGCTCCCCGTTACATTGGTCCTTTCAGAATCAGACGGGTAGTAAATGATCAGACAGTTGCTTTGGATCTTCCTGATGAGTTGGCAGGTATTCATGACACTTTCAACGTGTATTATATGCGCAAGTGTAATGTAGAGGATCAGACTCAGATTCTTCCAATACAAGATCTTCGGGTGGATACTAAACAAAGGCTTATCGAGGAACCAGTTGAGTTACTTGATCGAAAAGTGACGAAGCTGAGAAAGAAACAGATACCGATGGTTTTGGTTAAGTGGAAACACAGTTTGGGTTCAGACTTGACCTAGGAGACTGAAGCTGATATAAGGAACCGTTACCCTTTTTTGTTTGAGCGCGAAGAGATTCCGAGGACGAAATCTTCTTAAGGGGGTAGATTTATAACACCATCTCTACCGGCCTAGATTAACTAAGGTAATTAGTTACTAATCTTATTATTTAAGATTTGTTATGTGAATTTAATTATTATGTCTTGTTAGGTGTTTAGTTAATATACATATTTAGTTTAAATTAAATATGTGATTAATTAAAATGTAATTAATAAAAGTTAGTGGATATTGAGGTGTCATTTGTGTATGAACTTAACCACCAACAATTGCCACCAAAACTTCATTTGCATGTGATTAAACAAAGTGTTGTGTGTGTGTGCGCTTGTGTGTTCAGCCGAGAAGAGAAAGAAGAACAAGTTTGAAGATTCTTCATCTTTGCAATTCCATCTTCGATTTATTGTGTGGATTCTGTTATAATCTAATCCAGAAGGTTAGATTAATGATTTAAAGTTGTTAATTGTTAATTTTATTCGGTTTTGAATATTATGATATCCGATGCTTGATGAATTACATGATCTTAGGATGTATGCATGTTAGATTATAATCTTGAATTATGTTATATATGTGTTTATGATGAATTCTGGAATCATTGATTTCATTATATATTCAATATCAGTTAGAATTGAAAACAAATCGAAAATATGCATAAACATATGAAATATTCGGAATTTGGATATGAAGCATACGGATTTGATGAATTCCGAACATCTTGATCGGAATTGGTGTTGATTCCGAATGAACAGTTAGACTTTAAGATGATTTCCGAATAAATTATCCGGAATTGGATAAATCTTAACAAAAGACAAAATGCCTTAACACTTCATTCGGAAATGAGAATGATCGGAATTTATGAATACTTGGAATTGAACAATTGCCTTTACTCGGAATTGGTAAACGTTCGGATTTGAATTATGATCGGAATTAGACGTATTCAAAATTAAATGTTATTCGGAATTCGATATATGCCTTTGCTCGGAATTCTATTCTGA
Organism: Pulicaria dysenterica; assembly: GCA_947179395.2. Lineage (NCBI taxonomy): Eukaryota > Viridiplantae > Streptophyta > Magnoliopsida > Asterales > Asteraceae > Pulicaria > Pulicaria dysenterica. Next base: position 1,431,217 of record OX359295.1, read on the forward strand.
TCGGAATTACATTATTCGGAAATGGCCCTAACATTCGGAAATATGACTTATTCGAATTTGAGAAGGAAACCCAATATTATTCTGGATTAATGTAATATAGTATGGAGTTTCCTTTGCTTATGCGAAATTAGGAAGCTGGATCCGGAATTATGATAATTCTGTATGTTATATTCGGAATTGGGATTATAAGGATTTCCTTAACAAATCAGAATATGATTTATATATATGATATATGTATATACATGTGATGTGTGAATAGGTATTGGAAATTTTATACTGACTTATGTTTATATCTTCTCAGGAACTGAGAAGACTCGGTGAATTAGTCAATTGAGTGTGTCACAGCAGTGCCGACTGTGGTGAGTGGATTTATATATTCGGATATACAGGATATGATATCCTAATTGTTATGATGCTCTTGTTTGAACTGTATACATGTTGTGATGGAGATCAGCGTGGGGGATTTTCGGCTGGGCTGGTTTAGGGATATATAGTATTAGCACGTTACTTGATATGCATTTGTTGTAGTTAAGAGTGCTAATATTGTTATCCATGAAACTGGGCCATCGGTAAACCTTGGTTTGGCCGATCTTGGTTGTAGGTGGTTGCAACACCGCCGGTTCTCCTTATTTATGAGCTTATGTTTTGGGCATGTTTGCCTTGTATATGTGTTTAGATATTTGTTCCCTCACTTAGCTTTGTGCTAATTCCCCACTAGATTATTTTGCAGATACTCCGTGGTGAGTTTTTTTTGGATGATGAAGACTGGGAATGTGGACAGACCAATACTCTGATGTCAAAGATTTTGTATAGAGCCTATTTTGTAAATTAACACTGTAATGGCATTTATGTAAATGATAACCAGTCAAAACTGTATTTATCTTTTGATTTTAATCTAAGTATATGTAATTAGCTTCCGCACGCCATTTTATGTTAATTAAAAAGTACAGTGTAACAATACCTCCTATCCCTCACTATCTCTCCCTCTTTACGTCGATTTCAACCCTTCCCCTCTCCCCTTTGTCGATTTCTTTCAAAAACACAAGGATCAAAGCTTCAAATCTAGTGTTATGATCATTGGCTAAGAGGTAAACCTTCAATCTTTATCAACTTATGTTCTCCTCCATGTCTCCTTCTCACTTCTTATTCATATTGTTCTTGTGTCCATAGAAACATGTCTAAGATCATCAAACAAAAGTTCAAAAACGTTTTTATGAAGAGTCTAAGGGTTTTACAATAAAAAAAACAAGGTTTCTATTCCTTAAAAGTCAAAAGACATGAACCTGTTTTTTCTGGTCAGTAGGTAGGGTCGTGTTTGGGAAGGCATAACAGGGTCCATTAGTGGAGTTTTTTTTTTTCTATTCTTGGGTCTAGAATGTAGTGTTTTGAGTCTAGTTTCACCTCAACTAGGGTTTGTAATTTTTGAAGGTCGTTTGGTCGGTCAAAAGGTTTTTACCATAGAGGTGCGCAAGGCTGCCAGTGTATCCGGCAGAATTGAGGGTAAAGTTTTGGTTTAGAAACCCGTTCAAAACATAGTATTTTTAATCAATATTTTTACAGTAGAATTTTTATAGAGTCTATGATACCCTGTAAAAATTTAGTAAATTTTAGAAGTCATTTACTATTTTTACAAAATTCGAACATTCTGTTGCGCGTGTGCAGTTAGTTTTCTGTCAGTAGTAACTCCCGTTAATTATATAAAATAGCTAGCTAGGTTGGTTAATTCTGGAAAAATTACATAATATAGTTGAAACATTGAAACTACTGTTATAAAAGTTTGAGGATCAAATTCGGACGTTTAGCATATTTTAAAATTACGTAAAGTCAGCCCATAGAAATCAGTAAACATGTATTGTGGCATTAGGTTTAATATAAACAAATCCACACGCCTTTGGGCTATACTACGGAGTTTCAAACACCTACATACGACTCATGTGCACTTATACTGTTCCTTTACAAGACTAGAATTCGTTGAGAAACTAAGGTGAGTACTTGTAGCCCTTTTACGTGCATAACTTTTGGGGGGAAATGACAATCAACATGTTTTACTATACCGTGTTCTAAATTATTAAACTTTTAATGACGATTGTATGTTGCATCAATACGTGCTTGTGTGAACTTGTATTGGATTATGCCTATGAATGATTATATTACTTGAGCCAACTTATGTTCCCGACCGGCTTGTAACATCCTGAAAATAGGCCTAGAAGTACCTAGTTGTACCTCGTGCTTGAATAGTTGTACAACGAGTTTAAGTGATTTAAATTAGTGTGTTTTAAGTTAATAACGCGTGTTATGCGTTAATTAGAGTAATTATGTGAAAAGTGTCAAACACGTTTGAAGGTGATAAAATGTTAAACGGTTTCGTGTTATGATTTCGTAGATATCCCCGTTAGTTAGAACGGAATAGCGTGTGTCAAGTTGTAAGTTGAATAGGGGAACGAAATACCCGTGTTTTATTGTTTGGGTTGCCTAAGTCTGTTATGTGTCCTTATCCCCTGGAGAACACAAAACACACACAACACACACATACAATATACGATACACACACACACTCTAACACTTGAAGATTTGGAAGTAGAAATCAAGGAAGAAGGCAAATTGAAACTGAATTCAGAGATTCATCCAAGTCTAGAGCCTGATTTGTGTTGTCTTCTAGCTTGCAAGTAAGTGGTTCTTGAGCTCTAAACCTAGTTTTGAGTCTATGAGTAAGAAACACCAATTTGAAGGTGTGAATGGTGTTTTGATGGTTAGTTTTGGTGTTTATTGTGTTTATAAGTGTCTATGGATGTCAGGTAAAGTGTATAAGTCATTGAAACTCGATATTTGATCGATTAAAGGTCAAAAAATGCGACTTACAGTAGCTGTCGTGAAACAGAGTCGAAGAACACTGCGTCGGGGGTCCTTGCGGTCGCAAGGGGGAGTACTTGCGACCGTAAGGGGTGTCTTGGTTCCTTGCGATCGCATGGCATGTGCTTGCGATCATAAAGGGTGTTTGTGAATTCTGCGCCACGTAAGTTTTTGAGGTCGCGCCGCGTAAATGTGTGATGTGATCGCATGTGATAGTCTTTTGACCGTAAGTCTGGTATTTGTGTTATGCGATCGCATGGTAGGTCCATGCGATCGCATGGGTCTGTTTTGTGGTGTTTACCGCTTACGAGCGAAGGAAATAAGGTTTGCGACCGTAAGTATGTAACTTGCGATCGTAACCAACCCTAGAATCATGTTTACGATCAAAAGGTGATGTCCCTTGCGATTGGAAGCATGAGTTGGGAAAAAGGAACCTTTGTGATCGCATAGGGTATCCTTGCGATCGCATGGCTGTTCTGTGGGGTCCCTTACGACCGCAAGGCAGTTCCTTGCGACCGCAAGCAGGGGATCCAACCTGACAGCTTATGTAATTTGTGTTTCGAACTAAGTGTACTATGTGTAAGTGGTAACCAAGCGTGTGTATGATGTGTTAGGGATATCTGTGGAACCGGAAGACACGAGTGGCGTATCTGCCTAGTGAGGACTTCAGGTGAGTACCGGTTTTCCCATGAAACTCAGTAAGTAGGGCTATCTATTGTGTATTGAAACATGCTATTGTAATAGTGGTGGATGCATGTGCGAGGTAAGTGGTGTAGTGACGTGTAGTGTTATAACATGTGTAACGTGATTATGGTAGTGACGATAGATAGGTGGAGTGATACAAGATAGACCCAAGTAGGGTTATGACTTATGTGACAATTATGTGCTATGTTTAAAGTGTAATTGTCTTCTGCTCATCAAGTATGAGCAGAAGCTAATGTAATAATGTGTATGTGCATGCAATTGGATCCTTATTGGATCGGTTATGTGTTTATATGTTATGTCCGGACAATTGGGGGACTGTACCACAATTCCTGGAGATTGGTTAAGGTCAGCCGTGTAGGCTGGTCCCTGGGGGCCCGATAGGGTCTGGAAGTAGGGGATTAACGGCACCGGTGGTATACGCTTGGTGACGGCTCTGCAGGCCACCGTTCCTTGACGAAGATGGGGTTCTTGGCGTAAGTCAGAACTGGTTATCTAAGGGGGTTCTTGGCGTAAGCCGGAACTGGTTATGAAATGGGGTTCCTGGTGCAAACCGAAACTGGTAAACGCGATGGTGGGTTGCTCTTCGCTCCCCACCGAAGCGGACGGTTGTGATTGATTTCTCAGCTTGGATCGTTGAGTCATGCTAGCTACCTCACAAGATATGATCCCGCTGACTTGTCGGCACACCGCTATGTGATAAATTAGCTTTGTGTGCCTTATTGTGTTATGATAGCATGCTTATTGATGCTTATGTGTAAATTGGTGCTCACTAGCTAGTTGTAGCTAATGATGCAAGATTTTCCTTTTTCGCAGGTTTGAGACTGATGGCCTTGCGAGCTTGGGTTACTCATGGGTAATAGTAGTATTTAGGTTTGTGGAACACTATTTGTTATTTATATGCATGTGATCCGATGGTCGGTCGTTAGTCGTGGTAACACCTGTTTTGTGAAATGTTAACTAGTCAGATAACAATCTGATATTTTAGTAAATGGTGATTATATCCGCTGCAGGCGTTTGATAAATAAGTTTAAAAAGTTTTAATTGGCGCTAATTTTAAGCTCGTGAAACTCGGTGTTACACGGCTAAAGTTTGTTGGAAGACTAATTACTCTTGAACCGTTGGGGTTCGGTTATTTCTATGTTGATGACTAATTACTCTTGAAACGAGGTGTTTCGGTTATTGCTATGCTCTAATTGCAAGTACATTACTACCATGCGACAATTGTCATGTTATATGTTATACACGATAAACTTATTTCTTTTAAACCTGCGAGCTCACCAACCTTTGTGTTGACGTTTTAGAGTGTTCATTTTCAGGTAACGCTAATAACCCTACCTAAGATAACTAGAAGATTCTAGACGGACTTTAGCAAGACTTATCTAGTGCAAGACTTTGAACACGTTTTATTTAATAAATTTTAGACTTGGATTGCTTGGTTTTTGGGCTTGCATGCCCCGTATACCTGTCTCGGGTTGTGGGATTTATTTCTTGCGTACTTATCACTCTCGTTTGACTATAATGTCGTGAAATCGACTTATCGCAGCACAAGTCCCCTCTTGTGTCGGGGAAACGTCGTGACACGTTGATTTATTGCATTTAGTGATTCTCTATTATTATGTCAATGTGTTATGATGATCCTCTCCGTCACACTTCGCGTTTCCGCCTTGGCGGGGTGTGACATTAACTAATGATGTAAACTTAAATCAAACGTAGTGATTGTTAAGTGTTAATTAAACCTAAACATGTTATGTTAGGTGCTCCTGAGGACTTAGAGGACTCTGGACATTATATCTGTCTTCTCTAACTTCGAGGTGAGTACCGGTTTCCATAAGGCTCAATAAACAGGGTTGACTGATATTTGTTTCAATATGTTATCCCTGTATTCACACGTGCGCACACAAGGTGTGATATGATATGATATGATATACGTTGATTATGAAATGCATGCATGCTGTGGGACCTGAAACGGGTCATATGTGTACTTTGTACTTGTCCGGACAATTGTGGTGGCATGGTTGAGGTCAGCCGCGGTCTGGATCCCATGGGACCTTAGGTTGGAAATTCGGGATTAACGGTACTCGATGTTGTATTCCGAGTCTTGGGTGATGCAGACCGCCGTTCCTTAATGTGAGGGGTCTTGGCTTTTGGCCAGATCCGGATTGAGTCCATGTGGCTCTGCAACGTGCTGGGTGGACTGCTCTTCGCTCCCCAACCAACGTTGTTGGTTGTGGTTGATTCCCGGTTAGGGTCATTGAGCTGGACTACCTATGCCGCAAGATATGAATCCTACTGACATGTCGGCGCACTGCTATGTGATAGGATAGCATTGTGTGATGTTTCCTATGTTGTGGTAGCATGCGTATTGATACTTATGTGCAACATGTGCTCACTAGCTAGTTGTAGCTAATGTATGATTTCCATTTTCGCAAGTTAAGACTAGGTGGCCTGGCAAGTTAGGGTTACGTGTTGGGAGTTGTAAATATATCTTTTGTGGGGAACACGTTGTTATTATTATTATCTGCTCATGGTCAGTATGTAGCTACGGTAACACCGATGATTTTGGACTTGGCACATTTTGGTTGTATCTTATACTTGCCAAGGCGAATAGCAATACTTATTATTTGTAATCGGTGGTTTAATTCCATTGCATGCTTAATACAGTATAAAAGTTTAAATTATCACTGATTTTAAGCTTGTAAAACGTGGTGTTACACTCTCTCTTATTTTATTTAACCACTTAAACTTTCAGCAATAAGAAATGATTAATATATCATTCAAATAACCTAAGCCACACACCTACTGTAAATTAATATTTTTTTCTTGTTTAAAAAAAAATAAAATCAACAAAGAGTTGATAGAAGAACAAATGAAAATAAAAGGTTGAAACTATTTGCCATCGTAGCAGTATACGAGTACCACAAGACGAGCCAATTATCATTAATATTGTTGATATTGATCCTAAAAATTAACAAGGTTAGTATAATCTATTTTGTATGTACATACTAGCCATGTGTATGTCCCATATAGACCTGTGGTTGTTTGGTTTTGCATCTTGATAATGGCAATTTGTTGAAGCCATTTGAAGATCAAGATGAAGACTGAGAACTAGTATATGAATTTGGTTCCATCTTGTCTTTAAATTGACATTCAGATTTTATGTTGTCTCATGAAACTTGAGGACTGGATTTGAGTTTAGCATATAACAGTTTGATTCTTGGTCGTAACTCTTGTGCTTTTGGGTTCAGACTGGCTTTAGAACAGAGTACAAAACGGTTTTAAAATGTAAAACAACATTCTTCGTAGTCAGAAATGATCATTTTGCAAAAAAAAATTTGGTGTAACTTCAACTAACGAATACGACTAAGGTGAATTGTCTCATTTTTTGGTATAGGTTTCGAATGATATATTATTAGGTAACGGGATCCCAACGGGTAAAGATAACCTCATAAGAGCATAACATGCATACCAAATATATGCCCACTTGTAAACCCGAGAATCCATCCAATAGTTAGAAGACAATCAAGAACTTGAAGAGGATGAGACATGATATGGTTTTATACTTAGATATGAGACTAGAATACCAAACATTATTATCACTGGTTAACATGGGAGTTATGAATATATTATTCTTTTAAAGATATGTATTGAATCAAAGGAAGGTGGTGTAGTGGGAACTTGGTAACTGTCTGAACATATAAACTAGTATTTCGTATTTCAAATCAAATCCAGCAAGATCGACTTAAACAATCTAAGTCATTTTACCCGAAACTTAAAGATTTGTTGTTTGGTAATTAACAAAAAATCCAAGTCTAACCTGGATTGTTTAACATGGTGCATTGATTTCGTCCTCTGTTGCTGGATCAAGCTACATGGTATAATTTTGGACTGGTCAAACCTCACCATTTTGTTATTCCTTGGTGCTCTTCATAACCTTGTATAGTGCATCATGAGCTTCCAGAATCGATGAACGTGCATTTGCTATTTCTACAAGTGTTTCTAGGGCTGCAATAAGAAGTAAACACAGTTAATTAGTTAAATTTTATTTCAAAAAAGAGGCAAGATAAATGAAGAACAAAATGTCAGGAACAAATATCCTCGTGCTTGGATTTTGGCAGTTCATAGCAAAAGTTTGGTAGTCAACTTAAACCGCTTTCTACATTTCACCTGTCTCGAATGATAGCTGAGAAGCCCGAAGCTTTGGAGAAACCAAAGTCCCAAACGTTGATAGAACCTTCCCTCGTTCTTTCTGGAAGTGGATAGACAAAAAAATATTTAAAAAAATAATAATGGGGAAAAACATAGGAATCATATCGTGAAATACTACACATTTCATATAAAAATATAGTACTCGGTAGCTTTTTTTGTCCATTGAAAATACCAACAACCATGTCGTGGTGTTTCATGAAAATTGCAACAAACAATTACTTCTTCAACCATCAAACTTGTTTTTTTGTTGAAAACTAATAATTTTGCTTGCAAACACTATTTCAAAAAAGGAGAGAGACCGCTTTTTCCAAGAACGAGTGGTTTTGGACAAAATTCAGGCCCCATAAGAACGGAAAAAAATAAAGAAATGCATAACCACATAAGTACTCGATTTGCGACACGTGATCTTATTCATAATTTAATAGGAATATGTCATTATTAGCAAGGTAAGGTAGGAGAATCCCAGAAATGAATCTCCATCTCTTTGTAACAATATTGATGAGCAAGTATATCATATACAAAATATAACAGATAAAAAAACGAAACAGTTAAAGCTTTAACAGGGTATTCCAAAGAGGAGTTCAGGATCATAATTATTCACTCACAGGGTTCTCTGTTTTATATGGTGATGCAATGGTTTCAGATCCGTTGCTTTCTAGTGGTGATGCATTAGTTTTGGTTCCGTTGCTGTTTTCCAGTGAACTCTCTTGATTTCCTTGGCACAAGCAGAAAAGGAAACTATATACTGTGAAGTTTTCTTTTAAGGGTTAATCCTAAAAAAAAGAATACTAGTGTTATTTTGATATAAAATCTTTTTAAAAAGAGAGTGCATATTAAGTCTTTTACATCAAAATCATTAGCTTTGGACTTCAAAAATATTGTGGGTTAATATGAAACAAAATCATTCACATTTTGCATAATTGATACTACCAGACAGATAAATGTATTTACCAGAATCTGAATTGGTCAGATTTTCTTTTAACTGCTCAGTGTTTTCCTTCTCCAAAGAGGAGTTTCCGTTATCAGATGATGCCATTGCCACCCATTTGCATAAACTGAAGTGTGTCGTAGAGCCATCTAAAACAGATGCATGAAAATTAATCAGCAATCTTCTGTTGCCATAATTAGAAAACATGACATCTAGAGACATGTTCTGAATCTGAAAGTTAGAGGGACCACAATTCAAAGGGTAATGTGATATCATCATGAAGTGTAGCCTAAATATTCCTGTAATGGACACTTAGGCATAAGCTCCCCCATATCCTCATACTCTCTTAAAATTCATGTCCATAGGAAGATTATGAGGCTAATTTTTTAAATGATAAAGCATTTTCCTAGAAACAATAACAAGGACCTATGGATAGAATCTGCAAATCTTAGGGCCTGTTTGTTTTTTGAAATAAGTACTTATTTTTAGAAATGTCTGAGCAGACATTTCATTAGAAGACTGTTTGGGACACCGGTGGTTGGTGGTGGTCACCGGTGGTGGTGACGGTGGTGGAGGTGGTGGTTGGTAAATATAGTAAATATTAGCCGAAAATATATGTTATATATTTAAATTATTCTGTTGTATTATCTCTTCCTTTTTTAGCTGATTGTTTGTTATAGTTTCCTTATTTTCCTGATCTGTAAACTTGTATATATATTGTTTCTGATCAATGAGAAAGGCATCGATTCCCATAGAATTTGATAGGAAATAGACTAGTGGTATTTTAGAGGGACTAAAACAGTAAAATTAGTATTGATAATAAATAGAGGAAAGAGAGTCGATGAGAGGGGACGGAAAATACGTAAGGTTTAGGTTTTGGCTCGTAAGCCTTTTGGCGGTCGAGAGAGGGGAGTCCCCTGGAACAATCAGCCGATTGTGGTTGATTGTGATTTATCATTGTCGATTTCAGATTTCTATTAATATATAGCTTCCTTAATTTTACGTTTCGAATCATTGGTCCGACCTGCCGTCGACCTGCCGTGTTGCATCTCCGATCTGTTCCACGTCAAAGTGATCCATCGCTCTCCGATTAAGCAGTCTCGATTAGCAGTCTCGATCTGTTGATTTTCGCCAAACTGCTGGATTGCAATTTCCGATTTCCAATTTCCAATCACGAGGGAAATTTCCTATTGCAGTCCCGACTGGTAAGTATCGCTGTTTCCCATTACTTCCAGTACTCGGTCTGTTTTTGGTGGGTGCGCTATCGAGTTGGAATCTATCGATCGATACTGTCAGCTGCTCCTCTCGATTGTGATTTGGACCTACAGTTTTTGATTTTGGGTTGTGATGTTCATGCTTTCTGTTGGTGGGATCTGTTGTTGGACTTGAATTACATTATTGCAATATGTTTCCTCTCAATTCGTGTTTCTCTTCCTGCCGATTCTGAATTTTTTGAGTTACAGCCCTACTGCTCTGTCTGTTGACTGTTTTCATTGACTTCCATGGGTTCATCTTTTTTGTTGGTGTTGTGCTTGAACTATCGCTGGTTCTTCAGTCATTGATTTCATTGCTCTTTGCAACTGTCCCTGTTGCTTTTGATTTTGCGCCTTGAATTGTCAACTGTATTGCAATTAGTTGCTGTCGATTGAGTGTGGCCTGCTGTTTTGATTGCTGGGCTTCTTGTTGATTTCCATGGAAACTCGATGTATTCATTCTCGATTGGATATTCACGAGGAGCAGATTCAAAGACTCCAATATGATGTTTCTGCACTTAAATCATCCCTGAAGACCTTGGAAGTAGATCGAAACGAAGAAAGGGAGTTTCGTAAGGTTATGTTGGGGTGGATAAAACAACAGGGTAAGCAATCACAATTTGATGTTTCTTCACTCAAAACGACCTGGGAAGCGGATCGACTTGAAGAACGGGAGTTCCGTAAAGTTATGTTGGGGTGGATAAAGCAACAAAGTACAAGTTCCAGTTCTGATTTTAGTCGGGGAAACGGGTTTGATGGTGAATTGATTGGTAGTAAGGGCTCGCGTAATATTTTTGTTTCCGGTGAGATGGAAGGTGATTCTGGCAACGGTGGGACATTGGGGGCTGATGGTGGATCTGTTCTTATCTTAGACTCTGATGGTGGGAGTGAAGACTCGGGTGGTTTTGACTATACAGTGATAGAATCGACCACAATGGAAAATGAGGAAGAACACCTAGCTGCTATTCGGGTCAGAATCGATGGGACGAATAGAATGAAGTTGGCTATACAACCGATGGGATTGGGAACGTCTACTCCATCAACTATGAACGATCAAGTCAAGTCGAATTGGCAACTTAGGACATTTGCTGAAGCTATCACTATTCGGGTCAGAATCGAATATCAGATCTTCATGATAGTTGGGAATTATGTAGTTGTGGGGCAGCCTTATGAAGAGGTTTACAAGGGTCTGACTCAAGCTTTTATTAATGGGGACTATTGTTTGTTTGAGGAGATTCGAGTTCGCGATTTACCTCCTGGAAAACCACCGGATCATTGGCCTCGTTTGGAAGCAAGTCTTGAGGATAAGACTTTTTTGAAGGCGGAAGTAATGATAGGAAATAGACTAGTGGTATTTTAGAGGGACTAAAACAGTAAAATTAGTATTGATAATAAATAGAGGAAAGAGAGTCGATGAGAGGGGACGGAAAATACGTAAGGTTTAGGTTTTGGCTCGTAAGCCTTTTGGCGGTCGAGAGAGGGGAGTCCCCTGGAACAATCAGCCGATTGTGGTTGATTGTGATTTATCATTGTCGATTTCAGATTTCTATTAATATATAGCTTCCTTAATTTTACGTTTCGAATCAGAATTACATGGTATCATAGCCACAAAGGCTCAATACCTATTTTTCTTTCAGCTACGGCTGCTCTCCTTCTTCTTCCCTACAGTCGACCTGTGTTTAACCATGGCCGACAAGCCTGAAGCCAACCCTAGCAAAGTCATCCATCCCGTATACACTGTACCCAACATTCAGAACAAGGTTCGAATCCTTGATGGCACCAAGGTTACGTATTCTTCTTGGGTGCGCTTGTTTAAGCTTCACGCACGCGGGTATAAAGTGCTTTCTCACATCGATGGGACTGCCCCTCCTGCAGAAACTGATCCGAAATACGAAGCATGTGCGGGTTCTTGACCAGACCACTGCTCTCAGCGCATGGAATAAAGTTAAGGAGATCTTCCTCAACAATAAGGGCTCTCGTGCTGCTGCTTTGGAACATGAGTTCAATAACCTTACCCTTCGATCCATGCCTTCTCTTGAGGCCTATTGTCAGCGCCTCAAAGATCTGGCCAGTCAACTTCAAGACGTGGAATGCCCTGTTGCTTCAAATCGACTTGTTTTGCAATTGGTTCGTGGTCTCCCTTCTGAGTTTGATACTGTTGTTGCGTACATTAATCAAACCCTTCCTTCGTGGGATACAGCCTGCTCTATGCTCCAACTGGAACATCAACGTCAACGCGCTCGGGACGCTCATTCGCCAACTGAAGTTGCTGCTGCCATTGACCATGAATCTCCAGCCGCCCCTGCACCCAGACGTGATTCTTCTGGTCCTCGAGGTCGCCAAACACAGCAACGCAACCCCTCCCGTCGCCACACTTCATCAACATCTCAAGCCAGACCTGCGAACCAGCCTACTGGTAGCCCTAACAGTCAGCAGAACCCACGGCGTAATCCCTCCTCTAGGCAACAGCAACCTGTTTGGCCTGCTTACCAGCCACCGCCACCTTGGGCCTCTCCTTGGTGGGCTTCTCCACCTCCTTGCCCTTACCCAACTCAACCCGGTTGGACCAACCCATGGGCCACCTCTGCTGAACCTTTTAAACAGCCCACGCAACAGGCCATTCTTGCTGACGTTAACCCTCTGGAGCCATCTGAACTTGGTGCTGCGTTTTCTACTATGACTCTTGACCCTCAAGACGATCAATGGTACATGGACTCAGGCGCCACCTCTCATCTCACTGCGGATGCAGGTATACTCACTAACCCTTGTGTTTCGTCTATTAAATATGTGTTTGTTGGTAATGGTAATCAGGTACCCGTCCTTGGATCAGGCCACACCACATTACCTCATCCACCCAAACCCTTTTCCCTTCGCCATGTCTTACACACTCCTCACGTCGTTAAAAACCTAGTGTATGTTCGTAAGTTTTGTCGAGATAATTCTGTTTCGGTTGAATTTGACCCCTATGGTTTTTCTGTTAAGGAACTCAAGACTGGGAAGCTCCTGACGAGACACAATAGTGATGGTGATCTCTACCCGTTCACAACTCCAGCCAATGCTCCAGCTTTATCTTTTTCAATTTCTACTAGTTTGCCACTTTGGCATTTTAGACTAGGACATCCAGGAAATCATGTAATGGATTATCTTAGTTTCAATAAACATATTGTTTGCAATAAATTTGATAAATCATTTGTTTGCCAGTCTTGTCAAATAGCCAAACATAAACGTTTACCATTTAAAGACTCCTCATCCACCACTCTACATCCATTTGATCTAGTTCATGCGGACTTATGGACTTCACCCATCCCAAGCAACACCGGTTTTAAATATTATCTCGTCTTAATTGATGATTACTCTCACTACACGTGGGTTTTCCCCATCAAATACAAATCTGAAACTTTTGATAAAATCAAGAACTTTCACAAGTATATCCATACCCAATTCAATGCTCCCCTTAAAACTTTTTAATGTGATAAAGGGGGTGAATTCGATAATCATCAATTCCAAAATTTCGCTTCTTCTACCGGCCTCCAAATCCGGTTCTCTTGCCCACATACTTCCCAACAGAACGGCACAGCCGAACGCATGATTCGTCGCCTAAACGAACTCATGCTCTCCCTTCTCACTCACGCATCTTTACCTCCATCTTTTTGGGTTGATGCCCTTCACACTCCCACCTACCGCCATAACATTCTACCCACTTCCACTCTCCAAAACCGTACCCCTACTTCTGTCCTTTACCTTAAACACCCCACCTATGATCACTTACGTATCTTCGGCTACGAGTGTTACCCCAATCTAAATGCTACCCGCCTCAATACCGTGGCTACCGCTGTCTCGACCCATCTACGGGAAAGGTTATTCTCTCCCGTCACGTTACATTTGATGAAACCTCCTTTCCTTTTACCACCCACTCCTCCACCCCACCCACCTACCCTTTTCCCGATTCCGATCCTAACCCTCTCCTATTCCAACCCACACACACCACCCCCACTAGCCCGCCCCCTTCTTCCTCACTACCGTCCCCTGTCGCACCTTCCTCTCCACCATCTTCCGCTCCTACTACTACTACCACTCAAAGTCAGCCGTCCCCAACCCCCGCTCAATTCCAACTCACTTACTCTCGACGAAACCGTCCACCCCCACCTCCCTCTCCCTCCACCTCTCACCATCCTATGCAAACTCGCCTCAAAACAGGCACCTCCACACCGAAAAACTACTTCAACTTAAACACTACAACCACCCGTTCCTCCATCTCCCCCCTTTCTAAATCCCATAAACATGCCTTGTCTGATCCAAACTGGACCTGTGCCATGACTAATGAATACAAGGCTTTAATGGACAACAACACATGGGAATTAGTGCCCCGTCCACAAGATGCTCATGTAATACGTTGCATGTGGATATACCGCCACAAATTTCATGCTGACGGGACTCTTGCACGATACAAAGCACGGCTGGTCATAAATGGCAAATGTCAACAAGTCGGGGTTGACTGTGACGAAACATTTAGTCCCGTTGTTAAACCCACTACAATCCGAACAGTTCTCAGTCTAGCTGTCTCCCGCTCATGGCCTATACATCAGCTAGACGTGAAAAACGCCTTCTTACACGGGGACCTCAAAGAAACTGTTTATATGTTCCAGCCTCCCGGATTTATGGACCCACAGAATCCGAACCATGTTTGTCGCCTACGCAAATCGCTTTATGGTCTCAAACAAGCTCCCCGCGCCTGGTATCATCGGTTTGCAACTTTTATTCAACAATGCGGGTTCAAGAGTGCTACAAGCGACACCTCTCTTTTTGTCTTCCACAATAATCACCAAATGGCTTATCTACTTCTGTATGTGGACGACATCATCTTGACTGCCTCCGACACTACAACTCTTCGATATTTCATTGACTTACTATCTAAAGAGTTTGCGATGTCTGATCTTGGGTCGCTTCATCATTTCCTTGGTATTCAAGTACACCATCAGAACGGAGGTCTCTTTCTTACTCAAGAACAATATGTCCAAGACATACTTCAGAGAGCTAATATGCAAGACTGCAAACCGTGTGCCACCCCGGTCGAAACCACATCCAAGCTCAGTGCCACAGCCGGCAATCCCGTCCCTGATCCTACCCTTTATCGCAGCTTGGTCGGGGCTCTGCAATACTTGACTTTTACACGGCCTGACATAGCCTATGCAGTTCAACAGGTGCGTCTTTTCATGCATGCCCCACGGGAGCCACATTTTAATTTTCTGAAACGCATTCTGCGATACCTTAAGGGCACAAGCAACCATGGTTTACATTTATTTCCCTCCAAATCCTCTAAGTCAACGGCTTACTCTGATGCGGATTGGGGGGATGCCCGGACTCCAGGCGCTCTACATCCGGCTATTGTGTGTTCCTAGGTGATAACTTGGTCTCATGGTCGTCTAAACGACAACCCACCATTTCCAGATCAAGCGCCGAAGCCGAATACAAAGGAGTTGCAAATGCAACGGCTGAAACTACTTGGCTTAGTAATCTTCTTCTAGAGCTCCATCTGCCTCTACGCCAAGCCACGATCATATACTGCGACAACATTTCAGCCGTTTATCTCACGAAGAACCCAGTGCAACACTAGCGTACGAAGCACGTTGAGATTGACATACACTTTCTTCGCGAGAAAGTTCGCATGGGTGCTCTACGCGTACTTCATGTCCCTGCCGATTACCAATATGCTGACATTTTAACAAAGGGATTACCTCGTCAACTCTTCACTCGTTTCCGCTCCAGTCTTTCTATCAGACCAGCTACAGATTCGACTGCGGGGGAGTATTAGCCGAAAATATATGTTATATATTTAAATTATTCTGTTGTATTATCTCTTCCTTTTTTAGCTGATTGTTTGTTATAGTTTCCTTATTTTCCTGATCTGGTTTCTGATCAATGAGAAAGGCATCATTCCCATATAATTACAGTAAATAAGACATTTCTTAAAATTAAAAAAAAAACAAACAGTCTTATCTCGCAGACATAAGACCTTTTAAACCACATCTTATCCTGCAGACATGGAATAAGACATAAGACATTTATCTCTTCAAAAAACAAACAGCACCTTAATCTCTGCATCTCGTAAAAGTTGCAACTTCATTTTGGGACGTACACCTACTTGCAATGTTTCCTTAATGGCATAAATATCAATAATTACTCAATTTTACGTTTCTATAACTAAGTTAAACTTTCTATGATTATAGTCATGATTTACAACATGCAAGGTTAAACTTTCCTTGGATAACTTTGACCTTGTAACTTTCACAACATGGTTTAATGACTTATAGTGACAGTACAGAACTTTGTTTTTTTACTAGGCAAAAGAGTTGAAGCAATGGCAGTTCTTTCACTTTCAATATCCAGACAAATAATATTCACACACACATACATATATCCTAATAAGCTTCTCACAATTATATTGATCACATCCTTATCATCCAATTCACATCAAAATTTAAAACACTAAAGCCGAGATTGAGGAAAACTTTATTAGTCTATATGTTGTAAGAGGGCTGTTACAATGTAATAGACATTGCAAATGGGCCCATAGGGCTTTACTTAGATCATGGTTGTTTCCAATTCTGATTACATGGCAGTAAAGCATGACTCGCTCTAATTTGGTGTATTTGTGTACCTTGTGTCGTGCATGTTGTCTAAAAAGAACACACATTTAGGGTACAAATCATCTAGCAGCCATCATAACCTCAATTAGGGTACCTTGGAAATTTGACATCCATCCGATTACCGATCACGGCCCAGGCGCCATCAATCGTTGACGCCACTTGCCCATGTGTGGCCACATGAGGAGGCGTGTGACGAAATTTCACTGTCGGATTTGTTCTTCCGATTATCCAACAGATGAAACCAAGGATAATGATTAGCACACAATAAAGCTTATGGAAAAACCATTCTAGTTGAATTGATGTTTTTGTATGATACACGCATAATCCTTTTGAGCGAATTGAGTGTTGATATCCTTCTGTGAGTGTTCATGGAATTACCTTATGTCAATATGAAAGCTACATGTAAATTAATGATATGTTACTTGTTTTGAACTCTTGAGCTCGTGAAATGCTATGAATGACTAAAATGCTTGCTTGTTCTTGAACCATTACATGTTTAGATGATGTCATTGCCGAGCACGGTCAATGAGCTAAGTGTGGGGGTGTTTGATAAGTGCTATTTTGTTTATATTTTCTCATTAAAACCCTTACATTTTAATACTTGTTTTTGCAATTAAAAGATCCTACTAATCATGTTTTAACATTATCAATGATAGGACAAATGTTGGTGAAAAAAGAAAAAAAAGGATCAAGTAAAATATGCACACAAAAAGTACAAGCTATACTAGCTGCTGGGTATTTGGCCTGCGCATTGGAAGTTGTACTGTACAAGC
The DNA here is from genome assembly GCA_947179395.2 of Pulicaria dysenterica. Lineage (NCBI taxonomy): Eukaryota > Viridiplantae > Streptophyta > Magnoliopsida > Asterales > Asteraceae > Pulicaria > Pulicaria dysenterica. The sequence continues at coordinate 1,448,579 of OX359295.1, forward strand.
AATTAAAGCAGCACTTCAAATGGCCTGCAACAATAACTCTCTTGACTTTTATTTTGAAAAAAAAAAGAAACTTGTGAACATGGACTACAGGCCACACACAAAAAAAAAGAGGCAAAACAAAAAAAGAAAGGAGGAGAAAAACTAGGGCAGTTTCATGGAGTCGAAGGAGAAAAAAAAGACGACGCAGGCAGAGGAAGCAAACAAGAAAAGGGGATTTTCGTATTTTTCATCATTTTTCAGAATTCTTCTTTAATTTCTTGTAATCACATTAAGGTATGAGTAGCTAATTTTATTTTCTAGTAATGGGTTTGTAGTTTTGATTTTGAAGATTGTGTTGAGACTTTTAGTGGGTTCATTGAAATCTCGATTCTAATTACAAAAGCTTTATTTAGATTGTTTCCCATTGTTGATTCATCGGATTGAATGTGGCTAGTTTAGTTGATTGGTTCAATTTTGGATTGTTAATTGAAAGTAAGAATACGTAATTGTTCTTATTTTTTAAGTAGTAAGAGTTAATACTTCAGAGGATTATCGGGACATTTGATTTGTGTTAGAAGCTCTTGTAATATGGTTTAAATAATTAGGCGTCCGATTGTTGGCTACTTGGCTAGGGTTGGTGTTTATCTAGATACTAATGCGATTGGCTACTTGATTTTTATGTTCGTAACTAGGATCTTGTAAGCTGATTAGGGATAAATTATATGCTTCATTAATTTATCTATTAGTAAGGATGAACAGGGCATACAATGCGTATTGATGTCTATGACCAACCTAGAATCAATTGTGAACTTATGTTTAAGAGGTCCATGATACACATCTTTGAATCATAATTTGAATACCCATTGCTAGATATTTCGTATTCTATGCAGTTATCTCGGTCTGAAATCAAATATCGGTCAAGGACCGATATTTGAAATCGCGGATATATCGGTGAGATATCGGTGAGATATCGGTTTTTATATTTTGTAGAAAATATATATATATATATATACCATCGAGACTAGACTTTAGACATAATTATACAATTATTGTTATTTCTACAAAGAAGTAAAGATATATGAAAAACAATAAATAGAAAACTCTTATGTGCCAGTTATAAATAATAATATAAAAAGGATAATCAAGAGAGAAAACTTGTAAATGGTTTTTGTCTTTTGCAAAGATGCTTTTTCAGTTTTCTCTATTATACTATCTTTTTTTCTTCTCCAGACCTCGAGCTCCACACTCCCTACTCCCTAGTACACTACACATTAACAGTTACTTTTTAAAAACTCAATCTTGAATCTATACTCTTGAAATCTTCTACAATTTTCTCCTCCATGAATCACTCTATTTACGATTGTCTATCAATGGCCGTCGTCCCGCCGATTATGGGACGGAAGCATCGCCGGAAGGTAACAGGTGAAGGCATCATCGTCGGAAGGTAAGACGTGAAAACAAAAAAAGTCCCCAAATGCAAAAATCGGTTATATTCCGATATTCCGATATCATAATATCGGCCAAATCTCGGACAATATCGCCGAGATTATGCCGCCGATATATCCTAGCGATATTTGAAACCGATATTTTGCTAAGGTCCGATATCCGATATCTCGACGATATATCACCGAGATATCGCCGAGATTGACTGCCCAGTTCGTATTATTGACTTTAACAATTTCATTTAATGTTAGTAGTATTGTAGACAATTACCAACCCCCCCCCCTTTTTATTTTTATTGTTTCGAACAACTAAGTATTAGTATTTAACTTTAAATTGCGAGTCTCTGTGGGATCGACCCTACTTATCACTATCTCAATTTATTTTGAGTTGGAGGTATTAGGCATTATTAGTTTTGGTGGATTCGACACCCGTCACATAAATTAATTATTTATTTGATGTTTGAAAAGTTTGGACAAAAGGTGTCAGGTCAAACCCACCAGTACACCAAAAAGACAAAAACTACTCATTTTGACCTATTACCCAGCCCGCCCATTACATCTCTAAGTTTAGCATCAAGCATTCTTTCCCCTTCTTGTCTAGCCTTTCCCATGGATTGCAGGTTTAGGTAACATTACACCAATGAAATCAGTTTCTCATGAACCTAGTAGCACTTTCTAAAGTTCTATACATCCAACATTCTTTAGTAGACATACTCTTAACGATTATAGACAAAACAGAATTCCCACATTAGTAAAACATACAAATGTCAATCTAATACATCATTCCAGAAACTCTAGAATAAGAATTGGAGGAGAAGAGCAATGAATTAAGTACCATGGTCATAATCTACTTCGACAACCGTAGCAGCAGAATGATGTTTATGACTAAGCAGGGTACTGTTTACACGTGAAACACCCATTGAATAGCGAGCACTTGCTAATTCCAGCCATCCCTGAAACTCACATAATCACAAATACCTATATTATTCTGCCTCCGCTTTATTAAAACAGTAGCGTCATACAAGGAGGACAATAATATGTAAATCACTTGGACAACTATACCCACTGTTTGCATTAAATATAAAACCTGGCTCAGTAGTACTAAAGCTTACATTTTACTATACTACAGTTATATAACTTATATTTACACATATTTACCAAAATCATTATGAAGAAAATTCAACTAAGAAGTAAGAAGACAAAAATAGTAATTTAAGCAGCCGTCAGAAAAAAATGGATCATACTACCTCAAAAGAGGGCATTTATGAACATAATAAAACCTAACATAACCAAACTCTATATGCTTGCAAACCCTATAACTGTCCAAGTCAAATATCGGAAATGATGATTCTATAAGATAAATTGAAACGAAATAAGATAAACGGAATACAAACATATAGGCAGAAAAGGAATCAAATAAGATAAACTGAAACGAACCAAGGAATAAAGTAGAGAATTTATTACTTTATTAGTAAAACAACACCATTATTTAGCAAGATCGAAGAAACAGTCTTTCATTACCTGGCGAAGAGTGGAAGTCAGTGTATCGATTAAGATGAGATAATTATCCAGTGAATCAAGAAAATTCAACGTGTTTGTTTCTTCTACTTCTGCCGATGACTGTTCAGAACTTTGATTGTTTGCAGGTTCCATGGCAGCAAATCACATACGTTATTCGACTGGACCTTCCGCCATTATGTGATTTAGATTAGGTAAATGTGCATCAACGTCATAAGATATGTATGCTGTTAAGATACTTCTAAGAGCCCATATCAATAACTTAACTCAGACCCATTTCCAAGCATCTTTCCCTGGAAATGGTAGACTTACAGATATCAAAGAAGTGAAGAAAATCAACTTACTGTTCAAATCGACCTATGCTTGTGTGGTGTCGCACCTAGATTAATCGACAACTGCTCAAATCGCTTGGCCTCTCTTGGAATAAATCAGTTAGGGTTTAGTTTAAGGAGCACCTCTGTTGGACGAAGAGTAGCACCTCTGTGGGTCTGTTCGATACTTACGATTGATAAGTGTTCGAAGGATACAAGTTTGAAGGATAATTTCATATATATCTTTTCAAACTTTCATTATTACACATATATTCTTTCAAACTTTAATATTACGTATATGTCCTTCTAAAACCTCTAAACTCTCGTATATATCCAAATACATATTTTCTTATTATTTAATCAATTTAAAATTCAGTAACAATAATCATCTGATATACTTATTTATATATTTACTATTTTACCCTTAATCTCTTTTTTTCCCTAAACCATCTGATATACCCAAATCCATCTGATAAACCTGCCGTTTAAAAAAAAATATGATAAACCCAAACCCCCAATATGCTCGTGCCCTAGGTTCCTGGTCGTGGAGATGGCAATTGATAATGAAAGTTTACTAAGGTGGTGTTTGGTTTGATGGATTTTTTTTGAAGGAATTGGATTTTGAAGGATTTGGAATTTGAATCTAAATCCTTCCTTCTTGTGTTTGGTATTTTGAGGAATGGAATTCACTTCCCCACCACAAACCACCATCGCCACCTTCACCACCACCTCACTACCGTCGCCGTCGCCGTCGCCCCCACTGCCGCCGCCACCACCTCACTGCCATCGCCACCATCACTACCTCACAGCCGTCGCCACCTTCACCACCACCATTGAAAAGAAGAATGAAGAAGAGAAGAGAAGAAGAGAAGAAGAGGTTACCTCGTCGGAACCCTAGATCGCCACTTTCACTGCCATCGAAACCCTAGATCGCCACCACCTCTGGGAAACCCTAGATCGCCACCACCTCTGGTCGAAACCCTAGATCGCCGTTAGCCCTTGGTCGAGCTGCCGTCGAACGCCGTCGCCCTTGGTCGCCGTCGAACGCCGTCGCCTTTCGTCGGCCACCGTCGAAGCCCGTCGCCTTTGGTCGGTGGTGTACGAGTTTGAGGTCGGGATTTTAGAATCCATGGGGTATGGGAAGGATTTTAAAATCCATCAGTCATGGGAATATATTCCATCATTCAAAATCCTTTTCCCTTCTTATTTTTGAACCAAACATATGATTTGGTTGGAATTGGATTCCAATTCCCACCAATTCCCAAGGAATCCATCAATCCAAACACTACCTAAATGAATTTGCAGCATGATGAAGAATTTGTAATCAAAATGATGCAAAAATTTTGCTCTCCCAACTCTCGAGTAACAAAAGTGGGAAGAAACTTAGGGTGTGTTTGGTAGAGAGAAAAAAAATAAGGAGAATTGGAAATTGAAATGGGTGAGAAATGGAAATAGTGAGAAATGGAAATGAGTAAAAAATGCCTTTGTTTGGTATCATCAAGAAATGAAAACGAGAGATGTGGCTCAGGTCACCGGAAACTCGTCACCGCCGCCTTGCCGACGCCGGACTATTCTTCATCACCAAAAACTAGTTTAGGGTTTAATCTCGATGACGACGTCGACGGCTGCGGCGTTGGCCGCCTTGCCGGAAACACGTCACAACAAACATTGACTCGTAAAGGTTCAATCGTACAGCGGCGGTGGCGATTAGGGTTCAATCGCAACAGACGTCGATGACGACAATGACGGCTGCGGCGTTGGCCGCCTTGCCGGAAACACGTCGCAATAGGCATCGACTCATTAGGGTGCAATCGAACAACGGCGGAGGCGATTAGGGTTCAATCGCAACAGACGTCGATGACAACGACGGCTGCGGCGTTGGCCGCCTCGCCGGACACACGTCGCAACATACATCGACTCATTAGGGTTCAATCGAACAGCGGCGGAGGCGATTAGGGTTCCATTCCAACAAACACGCCGGAAACGTCCCAACAGAAAATATCACAGCAGAACGACGATGACGACAACGGCTGCGGCATCGCCGCCTCACCGGAAACACGTCGCCACCTTCGCACAACGCAACCAGATACATTTCTCCCCATTTCTTCACCTTTTGTAGAGAAATGAAATTACAAAGGAAGTAGAGAAAGAGAAATGGTTGGAGAAACCAATTCTCCGCCTATTTTGAAGTTGAATTCTCCCAAACAAGAGAAAACCCATTTCTCTCTTTTCTTTTCTCTCTACCAAACAACCCCTTACATCCACTTATATAGAAAGGGCTTGCTATGGGAGAACCCACACCACAAGAAGAAAACAATCAGCAAATCGTACCACTGATTAGTCATCGAACAAGGTGATGGGATCGTTAGATCAGCCACCGAGCTATACGAACACGAATCCGATTCAGAAAATACAAAACAAGAAGCCTAAAATTTTGCTCTCCCAACTCTCAAGCTTCCCCCAGTCCTGGTAGACGATGCAACAGAATCGTTGTTTTTGAATCTCATAGCGTTTGAAAGACTCCATGTCGGTGCTGGAAACGAGGTGACTTTTTACATATTTTCCATGGATAATATCATCGATCATGCGAAGGATGTTAGTCTTTTGCATTCACAAAGGTATATTTTTCATGGTGATGGGGGTTTGGGTATTATCAGATACGTAATGTCAAATAGGGTTCGTGTATATCAGATGGTTTAGGTAAAAAAAGATTAAGGGTAAAATAGTAAATACATAAATAAGTACTAGCATTGTACCCGCACAATGCGACGGCGACGAATGGTTTGTGTTCGATTACATGTCGATTTCAAAAATGTAAATGTATGATACTCACAAAATGCGGTGTGAACAAATATTTTCTAATCAACAACGTATCCATTTATTTTAACTTTTTCTATTATCTTTATTTCTTATTTTCCCATAAACTCATTTATTAATTTTCAAATAAATTATGAAGAACAATAAAATAAGAAAAATAATATAAAAATAAATAAATAGAAAAATATTCTATTTTAAAAAAAAAAATTGTGTCATGTTTGATGAGTTGTTAATAGTAATTACAATAAATTAGTTGAGATAATTAAGAAGATAATTAAATGGATTATTGCTTTAAGAGTTTGTACTATTTATATAATAACATGTACTACTTAAAATTAAGTAGTATTAAAAATTTTAAGAGAGAGAATGTTAAATGTTTTATAAGATAGTATATATATAATGCTATGACATAAGAAGATTAAATGGAAATAACAAGAAGTGCAGAAGCTTTAAGCTTTTGCATTACAATAAAACAACGAATTTCAATTATATTTAACTTGTTTAAAAAAATGGAATTTGCATAAGTAGTGAGAAACAAACCTGCATAGATTAATCTAAGAAAGCAAGTAAAAAATTGCTAGTAAAAATCTTTAAATATAAGAAATACCTATTTGGAACAAACGAGCAGAAATACCAAAACTTCAAGGCTTATGATCGAATTATATAGAAACCATTCTACCTTGTCCAAGAAACACAAACTCAAACAATGTTTAAAGACACAAAATTCTTATAGCTAATTAAACATACGTGTTTCAAATGGTTTCATATGTAAACTCATCACTTATTTAATCTTCTAATCATCAATAACAAATTAAAAGACTCCAAAAGGTATGTACATGACAAGTAAATTTAACAGAAAAGTTTACTTAGGCTCCCAAAACAAAGTAAAAGAAAACTTAACATGAAAATAGAATTTCAATAGGTAATATTTAAACCTTTTGACGACCTTTTGAGAACCCGTAATCAGCACATGAAAACTAATAGAACCGTACATGATGAATTGAAGAGTTAAAAGATGAGAAACACATAGGTTAGAGGAGTAGAGATTGTGAGAGAATCAATTTATTTATTTGTAGCTAGTCAATTTGCGTTATGCCAATTAGCAGTAAATTCCTACAAAAACACAACGGAATCAATTTAATATATATAAATGGAATATGATTGACTTTTCTTTTATTTCATCCTTATACGGATTGAAAATTTTAAATCCTACCATAATTAATATTCTATTTAGCTTATAAAGATTTACTAATGACATGTTAGGGGTATTATAGTATTTTCAACTTACTTAAAAATTAAGAGATTTATAACATAAATGCATTATAAGATAGTAAGATATCAGATATTATAATTATTGAATTTTAAATTGATTAAATAATAAGAAAATATGTTTTTGGATATATATGAGAGTTTAGAGGTTTTAAAAGGACATATACGTAATATTGAAGTTTGAAAGGATATATACGTAATATTGGAAGTTTAGAAGGATATATATGAAATTATCCCTATAAGTTTAGTGCGAACTATATAAAAAAAAAGCAACCAAACTTGCTATTACATAGTTACGTATGTTTGGTTGATATTATTTCATGGGATTTTTCAGGAATGGAATTTTAAATCTTGTGGATTTGTGTTTGGTTGTAAAAAATGCAAAGGAATTGAAATGATGGTATTCCTTAAAAAACCCCAAATCCTTTATAAAAAATTTGTGTGATAAATTCTTTTTTTTTAATTAAGGGTGCGTTTTTTCACGGAATGTGAAGGAATTGAATTGGATTCCTTATATTCGTAATCATGTTTGTTTCACAAAAAAGTATATGTAATTGAATTACATTACATTCCAATTTTGTGTTTGTTTTGCACATTAAATAAAATAATTGCAATAGAATTATATTAAAAATCAAAATACCCTTAATTTATTTTTGTATTAAAACTTTATGTGTGTTCCATCTAAACCAACCGCCACCGCCACCATCGTCGCCGACCACCACCAACCGCCACCACTACACCCACCACCGCCGCTGAACACGACCACCGCCGCCGACCACCACCAACCGCCACCGCCACCAACCGCCACCGCCACATCCACCACTGCCGCCGACTACAGCCACCAACCGCCACCGCCACAACCGCCGCCGACCGCCACCAACCACCACTACCACCGCCACCGACTGCTACCAACCGCCACCGGCCACCACCGCCGACGACCACCGTCACCGCCTCTGACCATCACTAACCGCCCCTGCCACCATCACCACCGCCGCCGACCACCGCAATCAACAACCGTCGCTGCCACCACCACCTCCGCCGACCACCAGCAACCAACACCGTCACTCTGGCGGTTGGTGGTGGTCGGCGACGGTGGTGGCGGCAGCGGTGGTGGTGGCGGTGGCGGTTGGTGGTAGTCGCGGTGGCGGTGGGCGGTTGGTGGTTGTCGGCGGCGGTGGTGACGTGGCTTTGAAGGTTGGTGACGGTCGGCGGCGGCGGTGGAGGTGGAGGTGGCGGTTGGTGGTGGTCGGCGGTGGTCGGCGGTGGTGGAGCTTGGCGGTGGTCGGTGGTGGTGGTTAGCGGCGATGGTAGCGGTGGCGGTTGGCGGTGGTTGGCGGCGGTGGCGTTTGGTGGTGGCAAGGGTGGCGGTGGCGGTTGGTGGTGGGTGAGGGATTAAGGTGGGATTAGTTGATTAGGGTTAAATTAAGGGTAATATTGTTTTTTGTGAATATTACTTAGAAAAATGAATTGAATTACATTGAATATATTAAAGGATTTGAATTACATTACATAAAGAAATGTTTAAATTCCAAAGAATTTAATTACGTTGCAAAAAATTGACCAAACACAAAATACGATGTAATTGGAATTGAAATCCTTTACATTACGGTGAAACAAACGGGACCTAAAAGTATAAAATATTATATTAAACAGTAATACAAAATGTGTATAAAATCTAAATCGATTTAAATTTTAAAGACATAATATCTACTATATTTTTAAATATTTAAGTTTAAATATTAATATCTATAGTTTTTTTATCTATGTGCATTTACCTCATTATGCAAATTTGGCAAATAAAACCAAATGCCTTAAAAAAAATCCAAAAGGTACATTTACCCATTCCCCTTCGTAAGGCCGGCAATTTGGGTCGGGTTCATGTTATTGGGTTTGTGTCGTTAGGGTTCGGGTCAGTTTCGTATCGCCCAATTTCGACCTATTTATTTTCATGTCATGTTCGAGTCGTGTCATTTTTTTCGTGTCGGGTTCGGGTCGTGTTTCGTATCAACCCATTTGGTCAAAAGTATTTAACTAGTATTTTTTTTTGATTTTTGATTATGGTTTTCGAATACGGGTTTCGGGTACAGTTTTTTATTATGGGTTTCGCATTCCATTTTCGAGTACGGTTTTCTTCATAAAATTTTTGAATTCCTTGTTTGTTTCCAATTTTCTCTACTATCTAGTGATTAAAATATCAAATATCAATACACTTTAATAGCTTTAATACAAAAGTACTAACTAGTGAACAAACCATGAACTAAAATAATCTAAGGAAAATTATCCAATTTCAAAAAACAAGTCGTTTTTCTTCTTTACCGCTGTATTCTCGGAAATAATATCGGGTTGGGTGGGTTTCAAAGAGTCTTGATTTAAATCATTGTAACTATAATATTGTTTAGGTTTAAATTTTACCAAATTGACAAACGTCAAAGTACCAAAAGTCCAAAACAGTATAGTCAAAATAACAAATAGCAAAATATGTAATATAGTTTAGGTTTAAATCTTTTATTATTTATTTCAGTTTTTAGCTTTTAAAGATTTTATACTTTTTTTATCGGATTTATTGCGTAAGATGTCACCCTCTCATTTGAATTTACAATCTCTTTTTTAAAATTTTAATTTTAAGTATTAAAGAAAATTTTATAATTTTTAGTTTTACGCTTATACGGGTCGTTTTCGGGTTCTCGGGTTGACCCTAACCCTACCAATTTATTTTTGTGTCAATTTCGTGTCGACCTGGTTTTAATCTATTTCGGGTTCATGTCGGGTTCGGATCGTGTTTCGTGTCGAGTTAGGGATTGTCAGCGTTTATGAAGTGATAAAATTCAACCGATCAAAAGATTAATGAATGGCCCCGCCCTCTTGCTATCATGATTAAGAAAGATAGACCGGATCCATCACTTTCAAGAATTGTTTATTTTTCAAACTTTACTGAAATCCTCCCTTCTTCGTTACACCTTTTAACCTAACCAAAGAATCGATTGCTATCAGACATTTCACATTTCATCTTCCCAATCAAAACCCTGTCTAAGTATTTGGATTCTTAAGCAATTGTTTCCCTTTTCTGCGATCTAGTCTTTGCATCGATCTGTGGGTACAAATCAAGAATCTTGAAATCGAAAAGGCGGATCTTTTGTTCATACCCCTGTGGCTGCATCAACTTAATGAGGTCTGTATTCTTAACTTTTAGTTGTTTGTGTATTCTTAGTGCATTCAATTCCTGAGTTTCTGGGTTTTATGTGGATGTTTTGTTGGATTTCATCTTGCTTCTTGCTCACAAAGTTTCTGATTATTTTTTAGGGCATTGTATCGTGAGTTCATGACCTTTTCTGGGCAGTCAAACACTCAAAACTCAATCCTTTATATATACATATATATATATATATATATCTATATATATGTATATACATACACACACACTCAAATTTGTTATTGATTCTTCATCCTGTGAAACAATTCCTGTTTCAGAAATTTTCGGACAGATAAATGGAGCTGCATATTTTATTTTTACATAAAATGATTATCTTGCAAGTTTTTTGAAGTTAGAGAATCACTGATTTGACACCCAAAAGTTGTTATTTTCATACATTTTAACAGCTGGGTGTGTTCATAATTCTATGGGTTCATTGACTTTAGATGATCAAACCTAGCAATATTAAAAGTTAATTTCCTGCTAGCGAATTTTGACATTTTTATCACCAAATGCCAGGATGAAACTAGTAATAATAACATGAAATTGTTTGACTAAAATGTTTAATTTTAAAAATGAGTTCTATAGAGCAAGGAAAATATGGAAGTATTGTTTTATATGGTGTTTGGTTTGCTGCTGTAGCTTGAATTTGTAAGAGTTACTTTTGATGTTGTTTAGTCATTAAATTCAGATTGTTTAAGGAAATTATAAGAATGGTTTTTCTCTACACTATGATAATTAGTTTTGGCATAATCAAAGTTTCAAAGCTTAGCAAGCTGTAAGCCCGTTGGCTGCCTATCAATGTTTGTACAAACGTAACAAACTCTCCCATTGCTCATTAAAGTTAGAAAAATGGGCAGGTCATTGGGTCGGGTAATGGGTCAACCCATTTGACCTGTTAGAGATGCAATATAACCCATTTGGTTTCCATATTCATAGTCGGTTTAATTAGCCTGTTTGATGCATGGGTAAACTAAGATTGTCTTAGAAGCCATTCTACCAAGTCAAGTACTTACCGAACCATACTAAATCCAAACTCCACGTTGATTTTTCTAGGGATGTAAATGAGCCGAGCTATTCGCGAGCTATTCGAGCTCGGATTGTTAAAAGCTCAAAACGAGCCGAGCCTTAACGAGCTCGAGCTCGAGCCTAGATTAAAGCTCATTTAATAAAGGAGCCGAGCTCGAGCTCCAAAGAGTGGGCTTGTTTAAGCTCGCGAGCCTAAACGAGCTCCATATATAAATGTAATTTTATTTTATATATTTAATTTTAATACTTATATATAATTTTAGTACATATATCAAAATAATACTCGAGCCTAAAAAAGCCTAGCTTAAACGATTCTAAACGAGCCGGCCCGAGCTTCATAACTCTCTAATGAGCCGAGCTCGAGCTCAACATCACAAGCTCTAAACAAACTGAGCTCGAGCTCGAGCTCGAGCTTAAAAAATCCTAAACGAGCACGGCTCGATAAGTGCTCGGCTCGGCTCGTTTACATCCCTAGATTTTTTAGAGTCAAACATACTATCATATATGAAATTTATATGGTTTCTTGTGCATTGAACACTGAAGGTTTTCCCAGATCATAGCATGTATTGTATGCTTTAATAGCAACAATAAATAACATTGTAAACCATATCCATTTCGAGTCCAATTTTAGTCATTATCATTTTGATAATTCAAAGCTGATCCCTTGCTGCTCTAGCTTCAGAAGTTGACTTTTTAAAGTCAAAGGACAATTTCTGAGTTAAAAGTAGAATTCCCAGTTTAATTATAATCTATGGTTTAGTTTTAGGAGTCAATCTTGATGCTTACGCTTTGAATTCATAAAAATGTATGTTGTCTGCTTTAATGTGGTTAAATACGTATTTAACCATGTCTATTTATATGTTTGAATTTAGTCGCTTTGGACCTTTTGACTTTTCTGCTCTAGTTCTACTATCTAAAATCTAGTATTCCTTCAATATCAAGTGTTGAACTAAAACCTCTTTTCGTGATTTTGTTTTGCATTCATCTTATAATCTTGAATGTTCATATGACCAGGCGCGGGAGCAATCGGATGTGCAAACTTACTAGAATGCAAGATGAAATCTGAACGACACAGGGTTGAAACTTCACATCAAGAACTAGAGGCTCCCAATGTATCGAAACCTCTAGTTACAAGCATTAACCGAAAGCCGAAAAACAACCACAATGGAAATGTGATGGATGATGATGATGATGACACGAGAGGCATTTCATTCAGGTGTCTGAGTTTGTATAGTCGGGGTGGAGGGTGCAAGGTTGGAGCCGCAACTAGTGACGAGTTTGGTGAAGTCATCGGGAACGGGAGGTGTGGGACCCACGACGCGAGTGCCGATTGTTTTTCGTATGGATTTTGGAAAAGAAACATTAATCGAAAGAAGCGTTTTGAAGTCCCGAAAGAGCCGCAGAGAAACAAAGCAACAATGCATGTCTTTCTTCCGGATGATATTCTCGAGATGTGTTTAACGAGACTCCCGTTAACGAGCCTAATGAACGCCCGACTCGTGTGCAAGAAATGGAACGCGTTGACTACAACGACCCGTTTCATGCAAATGAGACGAGACGGTTGTTACCCGACTCCTTGGTTGTTCCTTTTCGGTACGACAGTTAAAGATTCTCGCGAGAACGAGATATTCGCTTTCGACGTTTCTTTCAACAAATGGCATCGAATCGAGGCGAACGTTCTCAAGGGTCGGTTTTCGTTCTCCGTTGCCACGGTTGGTATTCGTGTTTTCATCGTTGGAGGTTGTTCAAGCTCGGGTAGAATGGACCGAAAGACACACAGGGGGGTCTTGGTTTTTAGCCCGTTAACGAAATCTTGGCACAAGGCTGCATCAATGAAACATGCAAGGTCCAAGCCGGTTCTCGGAGTCTATGAAGTCAACTCAGATTGTTTGACCGTCAAAAGTCAACCCCGGACACGGGCACGAGTGTCGGACGTATATGAAGATCCCCATAGGCTTTCTGTTAGGCGGAGTCTAACAAGAAACGAGAAAATCAAGAATGTAAAACGGTTCTTGATAATTGCTGCAGGTGGGATTGGTTCATGGGAGGAGGCGTTAGATTCATGCGAGATTTACGATTCTTCAACAAACAGATGGACGGAAATCCAACGGCTGCCGATTGATTTCGGGGTCGTGTGTTCGTCGGTTGTTTGTAATGGGACTTTTTACGTGTACTCTGAGACTGATAAACTTGCGGCTTATGATATTGGACACGGGTTATGGGTTCGGGTCCAAACAACTCCACCGCCACGAAGGAGGGTCCACGAGTACTCCCCGAGCCTCGTGTCTTGTGATGGTCAACGGTTGTTTATGGTGTCGGTTTCATGGTGCGAAGGAGATGGTGAAATTGGAAGGAGGAACAAAGCGGTTCGCAAGTTATGGGAGCTTGATCTTGATTATTCGACTTGGAATGAAGTTTCTAGGCACCCTGATGCACCCATGGACTGGAATGCGGTATTTGTTGCTGATAAAAACTTGATTTTTGGGGTCGAAATGTTCAAGATTTTCGGGCAGGTGTTGGAATTTTTGACATTGTGTGATGCCGCGAACCCGAAGATGAGTTGGGTTCACGTATCAAAGAATCAGATGGCTCGTGAAATGGATGCGTCTTCATGTGTGATGAAATCGATGGCTGTTGTGCATTTGTAAGTTCATGTTCAAATGAAGTTTCATATATGAACTTTCGATTTTTTATAATTTATGGAATTCATGTGTATTTGATTCAATTCATGAGGCAAGGATATAATGAGTGATATGGGGTTGTTTTAATGTATGGTAACTATTTCATGAGTAATTATTTACCGGATTCCATGAGGATTAACTAGCATGAAAATTGTTCGCATATATCATAGACTTTCTCATGGAACTTGCTAAAAGTGAAAAAATCCGTTTTAAATACAATATTAAAAGACACTCGACTCTCTAGGGAGCCCCCATCTTGAATTGTCATCTCCGGTCGCCATAGACCGAAGAAGAATAAAAAAACATGGTTTAGTGACCCCAACTTCCATCGTGAATTGCCGCCTTCATAGAATGAAGAAGGATAAGATTAACATGATTTGGTGACCCCAACGACAACAATACTTACCACCCGTCATCATCTCATTTTTACTACATCTCTATCTCAATCAAGTGTTATACTTCATGCATTGTTCGGGTACATCAATAAAAATTTTATATTTAATATTTTTTATACGTTCTCCTTTAAAAATATAAAATTGGATTTCAAATTTTAAAAGTTTTTAATGTAATATTAATATGTTTACTGTTAATAAAATTAATATTTATGTAATAGATAAATGAAAAAACACTTTATCGCGATAGAACGCGTGAATAAGAAATATAAGGATAGCGGATTTTTGTTATTCCATAAATGTCTTTTTATGTATACGGATGCATGCCAAACTATCAATTACATACATACATACATACATATATATAGGGGAAGAGTTATTTAAGAATCGTTTTTATTACGAGTAACGTGATAACCAATCATGACCTTTGATTTAATTAGATCAATGACAACAAAAATGACGACGGAGTCATTCATGGCGGTCAACCTAGACGCAATTCAATGCTATTGATAGATAACAAAAATAAAGAATATACATATTTTTAAAAATGTTGCAATACAATGAAATTTATACCAAAATATAAATAGAAATGAGACGATAGCTAATATATAACTATTTTTCTCTAAACAAAATATATCACAAGTTATTAAACATAATTTATAAGCAACATATAATTAATTACACCCCCCCCCCCATTTTTCATAAACATACTCAAAATAACATTTCATTAGTACATCTCACATTTCCATGTCACCATTTACGTAACATTTATGGTTGACAGATTATTTTTTCTCTCTACTCTCTCAACCATATATATATTGGGGCAATTTGCATTAAAACACAATTAACTTTATCTTAGTTACCAATATGTACAATCAACTTTATTTTTAAAAAAATAATACAACCAACTTTTATAATCCTCACATTGTATGCAATTTGTTGTACACTATGGAAGTTATGACAAAGTTTATTGTATACAATGATAACTAAACAACAGACACATTAAAAAGTTGTTTGCATACAATGACAGAATTATGAAAGTTAATTGTATTATTTTTAAAAATTTAAAGTTGGTTGTATATAATGGTAACTAAGACAAAGTTCATTACATTTTTATGCAGTTTGTCCTATATATTAAGAGAGGTGATATATCCTCCTACTCACAAAATCATCACAAGTGTCAAATTCAATGGATAGGATGAAGAAAGAGAATTAATGGAGTCTACATGTCATGTTTGTAGTGAGTAGGAGGATAAGATGAAGTAGGAGGAAAGAGTGAAAGGATATTTTATTTTTGATATATTAAATCTCGTATGACTAAAATATAAAAAAGGGTTAAAGTTGCGTAATAGCATGAAACTTATCTCAATGTTCCAATATGGTACTTAAAGTATTTTTTTTTACTCATTTGACCATTAAACTTGTAAAAAACGTGTTAATATGCCCATTGTTTAACCCGTAACCGGTTTAGCCGTACTCGCTGTTGGAGCATCGTTTCCATTCTCCCCGAGACTTGCTCAACTACCTGGTTGATAATGTACGGAACGTTCTCTTGTAATGCTTTCCCCAGTTCCACTGCTACTATTTCCCTGACCTTGTCACCTTGTGAACCATGCAATTCCTCGGTGCCTGCTCCCCGTGAAGGGTTACCCGTAGGTCCTTCCGTCAGTATAGGAATCACATCTGAAGCAAACATACTTCGGTTCTCCTGGGATCCACTAGTCCCAGACTGCTGGATTGGGTCCACACCGGTCCCTACTATATGTTTCATTTGAAATGTAGGAAGCTTTAACATATCATATAATAACAACTTTCTCTGTCTTTCACAACAAGGTATGTAATATTATCAATACTTCATTTATATCATAATCAGTTCTTATTTCCTTCACATAACTCATACTGTCACGTATTACCCATTACTTGATTCACAAGGCACTGCCATGACAATCTCAAGCTCAACTACATACCATATGTTCTTTACACACACTGGCCAAGTGCTGTAAGGGACACATTATACACAACCGTACTTGGTGCCGTCATGGAATACCCTGATTCACAAGCTTAGGTCACGTATGTAAACTTAAACATCTTACTCATGCTCAAACTATAAATCAATTAACAATTCATAACGTCTTACTACAATATGCTCACCAAGGTTACTGCCCCAGGAATAACTCCACTTTATCTCAAAACCACGGTTTAAGTTTAGACATCACACTCATATGTGCCTAAATTCCTCAAACCTTGGCTTTGATACCAAGTTGTAACACCACTTTTCTTTAAAAGACCATATTTACATAAACTGCCAATTAGCGTTTCCAAAAGAGATTTGAGTTCACCAAAATAAGTATCTAATTACATAACGCTAATGGATTTAACAAAATTAGTGTTAGTGTTTAAACAAAATACTCGGAGCTATCCGACCAGCTACACTGCTGGGGCCTTCCCCTTGCTACTACCTGCTGCACCTGCATGAAACACAAAACGTAAGCTAACGCTTAGTGAGCATATTACTGAACAGATAAACATATAAAGCATGAGTACTCTTCTCGGGATGCTTTACATCCCAGCTACAACTTGTAAAACCATAAATGGTTACTCGTACCGATGTATGACCACACCTAGCGCGTAGTCAAACCCCTGACACCTTTTCTTGGGTATAAGGATCTCAATATACCCTTCTTCTTTCTCTCTAACTTCCCAGTTATGACTACTCGTAATTAGGCTTCCACTTTTCTTAGTATAAAGCTACTCTTAGCTAAATACTATCTTTCCGTGCGCATCGTTATTTGAATAACAAAATTAAACATCTTATACACATAAATCATACATATGTACTAACTAAATACAGTTAAGTATACTCACCTTATCAGCAGCTAAGCAAATATACTCCTATTAGTATAACGTCAAGCTCTTAACGCCTACAAGTCATGAACGAGTACTAAATTAACTTCTTTAACACTTGGCGGCAACTCAAACAGAACACTAAACAATAAACAACACCTTTTGGCTATGGGCTCCCTACGACCGCAGAGAATTATCACTGCGCCGGTAGCAATTTCCTCCACTACGGCCGTAGGGATCCACCCTGCGCCCGTAGGACTGGTTCTCTACCTCCTACGGTTGTAGGCTATGTGCATTACGCCCGTAGGTTCTACTCCGTCGTCCTTAGAAGGTATTTCCACAAAACACAATCCTACGCCCGTAGGAACACCTACCTACGGCCGTAGTAGACAAAAGTCAAAAACATTAAAATACATTCCTCGCCCGTAGGAAATAATCCCTGCGGCCGTAGGAACAGTCGGTACAGAAGACCAGTTTGCTCTGTTCGAACAGCAACTGGGTTTTGAAGTAAAATCCTCTAAAATCGATTCAAAACTTGATTTCTCAGCAATTAACATATACTCACATGTACTACTACATCATGAACACCCAATGAACATCAAAAACAAAGGAACACACTCAAAACCAAGGATTCAACCTATGAATCCATCTCTTGACCTAAAACCACACAAAACTATGAAAAACTTATCAAAAACACATATCTCTTGCTTCTAAATCACCCAAGAATCAATTACAACTGCTTGAACTTCACTTGACAATCGAAATCAATCACAACAGGGAAGGTATGTGTGCATCGTATGTGTGTTCTTGGTGTAGGCAGGGAATTTGACTACAAGTGTCAAATTAACTTCATCTATATCTAACTATTTTCAATATGTGACACAAATGGCCCTTGTACTTGTAATTTTGCTGAAATTACACTTTGGTCCCTCAACTTATAATCATAAAACATAATTCACATAATGATATTTTTACTAAACACAAAAACACTTAACATAAAGATTAAGAAACACATAATGGGAGTTTTCAAACCTTGGGTCGTTACAGTAGTCTATGTAATCTTGATTGTAATTCTCATTGACTAATTAGAAGATTTTTCAAAAATTTCGGTAGAGCTATTATACAGACTACAAACAATTTTTGGATGACAAGGAAACTGAACTTGTCATGTACAAGGGAAAGTTGGAGATATTAGAGTAAAAAATGGAGGAAAAATGAAATTTTCGGAAGATGTTTAGATGTGTACAAACAAAACAAAAACTTTAAGTACCATATTGGAACAATAGAACAAGATTCCTACCATACCCTGACACTTGAAATAGTTTAAAACCGTGGATTTACCGGCTAAGCCGGTTGCGGGTTAAAAAGTGGGCATAAGAACACGTTTATAACAAGTTTAATGGTCATATGAGTAAAAAAAATACTTTAGGTACCATATTGGAACATCGAGACAAGTTTCATGCAATTAAGCAACTTTAACCCTATAAAAAATACCTTATTAGGGTTTTCCTATTTATGTTTTTTCTAGTATATCTTTATACTTTTTTTTTGTTTTGAATTTATGGGTGTTTCTTTAATCATATTACTTAAATTAAAGAATTGATCAAGAAATTAGGGATTACTTTTGAATGTTAACTATTTTAGTTTTGGGTAAACTGTACAAAAAACTAACGAATTTTTACTAAGCTATCATTGTATACAACCAACTCTGAAACTCCTACATTGTATACAAGTATACAAGCACCTGTTATAACAACTCACCTTCACTTGGGGTTCAGATCTGGAAACTAAAATTAGCACCTGTGCTTAAGAACAATCCACACCTCCTTCAAGAAATAGTCACCACCGCTACCACCAAATCAACCCATAGCACCGCCGCCGACCTCCTTCTAGCACCGCTGTCGCTGACCTTCAACACCACCGTCGCCAGCGCCAAACCACCTTCGCTACCACCGCCTTCATACCTTCATCGCCGTCGCCTTCTAGTCCAGATTCGATTAGGGTTTTCTTGGTAGATCAGTGATGTTCAGATCCAATCGCCGCCGCTTTAAACAGCCACAACCACCGTTGCTCGTGGGTTTTCAACCACCACCATCGTCGCCGGTTTTGTGGTCCAAACCACCATCACCGCCGCTGCCTTGAAGATCCACCATCATCGTTGCCTTCATAGTCCTCCAACCATCACCGGTTTTAAGCCACAAGTACCACCACCATCGCTGCCGGAAGTTGGGTTTCGAGATTCAATCGCAGTTGGGTTTTAAGGTTTGCTTTCAAGATTTGATAACCAAAAATATCTTTGATTTGTGTTCATGTTCATATGAGATTTCTCATGGGTTTGAATTGACTTCCACATTCAATCGATTTAGGTTGCTATGATTAGGGTTTTAACGATTTTAGATGGAACCGATTTGTTATCTGGTTTCGTATTCTAGATCTGTATCTTATTTCCATACTCCAGATTTCGTATTCCAGATTCCATATTTGTATCTAATTTCGCATTCTAGATGAAACCCATTTAGATTTGTTCATTATTCATATTTGGAGAAAATTTCACTCATGGTCCCTGTGGTTTGTCACTTATCACATCCACGGTCCCTTATCTTCGTTTATTACACTAGGAGTCCCCATGGTATGCACTTTGTTTCACTGGTAGTCCCTGGTCACCTCATGTGGACATGAAAAGACCAAAATACCCTTTTCTCCTTAATTTCTTTTATTTTTATTCATTAAATACTATTAATATTATTAAAAAAATTAAAATAATACAATAAATAACAAACACCGCTGAAAAGTAGGTACCCGCCGTCTGCCACTACCTAAACCGCCGTTGACCACCGCCACCGCCGTTGACCACCGCCGTTAACCACCGCCGTTGACCACCACCAAGAACAGTGGAAGAAGCCCTAATCGAAGATCTGAACAAGAACAGTTGCAGAGGTATGAACAAGAACAGTGGAAGAAACCCTAATCACCACTACCAAAAGCTTGAACCACCGCCCACACCCTTGACCACCGTCTACAACCCCTTACCACCACCCACACCCCATCACCTCCAACGACAAGTTAC
The DNA here is from genome assembly GCA_947179395.2 of Pulicaria dysenterica. NCBI lineage: Eukaryota > Viridiplantae > Streptophyta > Magnoliopsida > Asterales > Asteraceae > Pulicaria > Pulicaria dysenterica. Next base: position 1,469,118 of record OX359295.1, read on the forward strand.
CAGATGAAAAGCAACCTGAATTTGAATCTAAATCAGTTTCTACGGCCCCCATCACCTCCAACGACAAGTTACCAGATGAAAGGCAACCTGAATTTGAATCTAAATCAGTTTCTGAATCATCATCAGAGGAATATTATACTTTTTCTACCCCTAGCAGATCCTGGATTGAAACCTCTTCAAATAGTTCACGGGATTCTGATGTTACCTCTTATAACGTTGAAACAGTAAAACCAAAAATCAATGTGAACAAATCTAATCATATCGATGAAGATATTGAGCCCCGGTTTTCAAGATCATCTTCTCGGGCTGATGATGGACCTTCACTTTATGAACCTTCTACAACCACTTCTGGGTTTTGGAGTGGCAAGATCCATTAACCACTTCTGGGTTTTGGAGTGGCAAGATCCATTCGAAGAACTCCACCATTGATGATTTTTAACCATCTGGCTCCAGTGAGACCAAAAACATATCGCACATGGGGTTGAACGAATCGATGGTGCGGTGGCAGATCTGAAATCGCATGGGGTGAAGGATCTGAAATCGCATGCGATAATGGTGAGGGTGGTTGTCTTCTTCGGCAGTGGCGATGGCATATCTGATATACGGCAGTGGCAGCCGGTTGTCTTCTCCGGCGAGGGTTCGGCTGGATAGTTACGGTTGAGAGAAAGCGAGAGAGGGGTGAGGACGGTGGTGGTTTGCTCTGATGTGGTGCTGGTGGGTGGCCGGTGAGAGTGGTGGGTGGACGGTGAGAGTGGTGGGTGGCCAGGTGGCCGGTGGCTATGATAGGTAGCTGCCGGTGGTTTTCTTCTTGAGAAGAAAGAAGATGGGGTATGAATGGTGTGTGTATATTAATGTATATAAATATATAAGTTGTATATTAAAATAATTTTAAATCAAGAAAATATATAAAAAAAATAAGAATAAAGGGTATTATAGTAGTTTAATTGAAAAAATAGGGGTATTTTGGTCTTTTTAGTTGGACCAGGGACTGCCAGTGAAACAAAGTGCATACCATGGGGACTCCTAGTGTAATAAACGAAGTAAGAGACCGTGGATGTGATAAGTGACAAACCACATGGACCATGAGTGAAATTTTCTCTTCATGTTTAAGTGCTGGGTTTGTTCATAAGATATGAATAAATGTTTATAATTTCTGGTAATTTCTTCAAGAACAAATGATGTAAGAAACTTAAAAATCATTAAACAAATAAAAATAATAAGAGGTAACCTGCTACCTCTTCACCGGGTTACCTATTGTATACATTGGTGATATTTATAAAGTTTGTTGTATATATTTTTTAAAAAAATTTAAATTTGATTGTATAAAATGATAGTTTAGCTAAAGTTCATTGTATATGCAGTTCATTGTATAGAATGGTAGTTTAGCTAAAGTTCGTTGTAGTTTTTTCCTATTTATGGTTTTATTAAAGTAATTTTATAAATTTAAAAAAGAGAAAGAAAAGAATTAATTAACGAAATAAATATTAAAATATAATTTAAATATTGATTAATAATTAAAGAAAATAAAAAATTAAAAGGGTAAGGGCATATAGGTCATTTCAAGTTGAAGAGGGACCAAACGTGCAACAACTTTGTTACAGTAGGGACCATCCGCGTAGTTTTTCAAAATGAGGGACCAAACCAGTAGAAAAGTGATAACCACATGGACCAAATCAGTAATTAACTCTGTTTTCAATTTATTGCCGTTTCTTTAATCATATTACTTAAATTAAAGAATTGATCAAGAAATTAGGGATTTCTTTTGAATGTTAACTATTTTAGTTTTCTCATAAGTTTAGTTGTATTTCTTTGTAACTGTTTGCATTATTTGTTAGATTTGTATATATAGTTCACATGTGAACACGAATTTAGTATTAAAAAAACTAGGTCTAATTTGAAGATGTATATATTGTTTTTTTTAACATATCACGAACATCGGAAAAAGCATAGTTATCTTTGAAATGTTAACATATGAGAAAATATAATCTAAAAATTAAAGGTTTATACATGATGTTCACATGTTTTATTAAGGTGTTTTATATGGTTTCACAATTCACATGTTTTCTCAAGGTGTTCACATGTGAAAGTTTTTTTTTTTGACAATATTCATCACGAGGGAAAAAACAAGAATACAATATACGTTTTAGTTTTCACATGTGAATATCATCGATTGTGATACCAAAAAGAATCTTTTATCATATTGTTAACAAGCAAAGAAACTATTGGTCCTGAAAATATCGGAATTAGGTAGGAGAGGATACATATCAAATTTTGTTCATTTTTAAAGTAATTAGATAATCAAAAATGTTGAAAATAAGAAATAAAACTAAGGGTGTGTTTGATGAAACTAGCTGGGGTGATTAATTGATAATCTCAAACTCAATCCATAATTCATTTGGAAAGACTTTTATTTTGAAGGATTATGAGTTATTATGTTTTTAATATTTAATAATCCCCTAAGATTTTAACACCTGAACGATACTTGAGGGCTAAAGATTATGAAAAGTAAAATCGAAATCCTCTATAATATCCTATAATCCCGTTATCAAGCACACCCTAAATGGCGCCAGGACCAGGATGTTCTTCTAGAATTTGATCCTTGTGTTTATTAGTTTATGGCTGACCATCTTAGCAACTATTGACAACGCCAAATTTAGCAACCACAAACACATAACGCTCGAAAGAAACCCCTAAACTTCTTGAAAAATGCTTTCTTAATCGTGGCTATTATTATCTGGCCTGTAAATAAAGGTGACAACATTAAACTAATAAGAGAAAATCATATTTGGAATAAAGAGTTATGTGCACTGAAATATAATAAAGTATACCCATTTTAATATACTGTGTAACGAACTAAATTTGGTTACTATTAATACATTAAACTTGTTAGAGTATGCCCACTGACACACGTATATTAGTAATGCTACTGATGATACACGAGCCTATTGAGTCACACGCCAAGGATTGATCCTGACAACTCGCAACAGAAAGAGAGAAACTAAGATTCTGGAAACGGTGTTTCCGCGCCGCGTAACCTTTTGGTTTCCGCGGCGCGTAAACCGTCTGACAGTAACTTGACCTTTTGGTTATTGCTTGGCTCAAGTTATTGACTTTGGTGACATTGGGGAATGGCATGCACGACTTTGTTGCCTTGCTTATCTGCTGAAATGAGTGATAAAAGTCTTTGGGGTCATTCATATGTCATGGGGTTGATTAATTGATCAAGTATTTTGCAAGAGGAAATTCTCTCTCTATTCAAGAACACTTGCATACACTTTAATAAGTGTTCTTGAGTATTCTTGTGTATCTCCAGAAATCATAAGTGTTCTTAGTGATTTTGTGGAAGTTGTGAGTTGTTCCAAAGAGTGATTTCAAGTCTTGAAGATCACAACTTGGCATACTAGTGTTTGGGGATCAAACAAACTTGGTGTGGACTAACAATAGAGAGTTGCTCTCTTGTGACTTAGAGTTCATCCAAACTTGAAGATTTCAGAAGCTGGAGCATGGTATAATTCCTTATTCCATCTCTTCCTTTTAATTGTTGCATTTTGTAGTTATAGAGTTCTTGGTCCATTTTGGGTTTCAAGCCTTTTAATGCTTCATATTCTTGGGCTATGCTTCCGCTGCTGTGTTCATGGAAACCCAACAGTGGTATCAGAGCCACCTCTATACTAAAAATGTACATGGTGGCCTAAAAAACCCGAAATCGAAAAACTGGTTTTGCTGTCAGGTAGATTCCGCGGCGCGGAACCACTTGGGTTACGCGGCGCGTTATTTGGTCTGACAGATTGTTTTAAATTTTTTAAAAACAGTTTTGCAGTCGGGTTTTTGGCATCCAAAAATGGTTTCTGGAATTTTTGTTCCAGAAATTATTTTTTGGTATATTAAGATGCCTTGTATCTTGGTTGGTGTATTTATATGTATATTATTATTTTTTGGCATAAAAATAATAATTGCATATACTTACATTATGTATATATGAATATGTTTCATCAAAAATGGTTTGTTGTTACTAATGCATATATACATGGGATTATTTAGTGCCTTGAGTTTTGAGAAATAATCTTAATCAAGATATATAAGTTTACATGGTTTTGTGTGGCACACCATGTTGTTCATGTTGTTTATGTGATGTTGGTAACCAATAGATGCCCTAGACCTTGTGGATGTTTGGTTGTGTTAAATTAGTTATTCATTCATTTGGTGACTATAAGTCACATGGTATGTAATAATTAATTTATTTAATTTTGTGGCTTGCATGCCATTTAAAATCCATATTATGTATTTTGTACTAGAAAATAGGATTTGTGGCTTGTATGCCATTTATTTCATTTTCTGTGTAAAATTAATATGGAGGCAACCATCGGGACTCAAGGATTGATGTCTTGGCAAACACGAAACCGATAGGCCCAATGGAGGTAGGGGGTTTAGTGGGAGCATATCCAAGTCAAGGAAATGTCCTTAGATGACTTCGTTTTTCCGTAGTGGCTCACGGGAAAACGCATAGGTTTTAGGGGCATGGTTACCAATCTTAATGTATGCGTGTGGTTGTTTTATTATTTATTGTTCATGCATGGATTATAGGATTGATTGCATGCTAGACAATTTTTACAATAATAAAACTCAAGAGTTTTTAACAATGGTTTAACAAACTCTCGCGCGTATACATGATTAACAAGACGGATATAAAATTGGTTTAGTATCCGATTAGTGAAAACTTTTGGTTATTGTCACTTTTGTTAATCAAACTCAAAATGGTTTTATAACCGGAAAACTAAATCCCGTTTTCTAAATGTAAATTGCACACCACCCATAAGATGACACCGTCCGAATCTAGCCGTGCAAAGGTTGATTGTCGAGCTCTAGCCGAATTGACCCTTGTATGTGCTGTGTGGAAGGCGCGTGTGGAAACTCGCAAGGTCGATTGTTGAGCTTTAGCCAAGTCGATCATTGGGCAAGAGTACCACCATGTATCTTGATGGTTGATTTACGATTTCAAAATAACATTTTGGATGATTGTCGAGCTCTAGCCGAGTTATTCAAAATCTTAGTTTGAAGTTGGTGTGGAGGGATCAAACATGCCAAACTAGAAACAATAGTTGTCTAGTAGGATCCCGCAAGGAACTAAGAGTTGCAATAATGGATTGCAATCGGTCAATGGTTGCCGGCTTAAATAGCTTTGCCACGTGATCCGCGGAAAACCCGTCACGGTGCAAGGTGAAATAGGGTTCTTAGTCCTTGTCAAAAATAGTTGTTTTTAAACACATGGGGTAATTATTATAACAAGGTTTATCAAACTAACTAAAACTTCTCTGCGTTTATAGATGATATCGACAAACATTAACAACACCGACTTTACTCTACGTATGTTTCTTGAGAAGGAGAAACTCGATGGAAGTAACTTTATGGATTGGTCTAGGTAATTGAATATTGTCCTACGACGCGAAGACAAGTTACACACCATTGAGAATCCCCTTCCGGAAGCCCCTGCTACCAACGCAAGTAAGACCGTTCATGATGCCTATAATAAACGCGTCAAGGACACCAACGAGGTCTCTTGCCTCATGTTAAGCATGATGAGCCCCAAATTGAAAATAAAATTGGAGCTTCTGAGTGCTTACGAGATTATGCTTGAGTTGAAGGACATGTTCCAACAACAAGCGAGGCAAGAACGGTTTGGGTGTTTGAACGACCTACTTGGTTGTCGGCTGCAGGATGGTGAGAACATAAGCATTCACGTGCTTGAGATGAAAGCACTAGTGGAGCGCTTGGAAAGGTTAGGATTTACTATTAAAAGGGAGATGACGGTAGATATTATCCTACGATCCCTTCCACCATCATATGAGCAATTCATTGTGAATTATCACATGTATGGTATGATCAAATCCTTAATGGAGCTTCACGGTATGTTGAAGACTTTTGAGTCTAACATGGCCAAATGTAAGCTCACCTTGTCCACTCTCACTAAGGCTACCAACAAGCAAACTACCTCAAATGGTAAGCTTGGTTTAACTAAGTTCACTATGACAATGGAGTCTGAGGGCAATAAGATTACGCCTCTTGATGAGACTCCTAATGGGGAAGTTTGCTACTTTTGTGGAAAGATTGGAAATTGGCGCAACCACGCCTGCCCTAAGTGCCTGGAAGAGTTAAGGACACACAAAATGAGAAATGGTGGTTCCTCGGCTTCAGGTACATTCATGACCAAACTCCACTGATCTTATACTTCTAAAGGCAAGTTTTTGATACTGGCCATAATACTCAAGTTTGTTACAAATCTTGATTGTTGCAAAGTGCAGGTAAGAAGTAGAAATATAAGATATGGAGAGCTGGATTATCACATGTATGGTATGATCAAATCCTTAATGGAGCTTCACGGTATGTTGAAGACTTTTGAGTCTAACATGGCCAAATGTAAGCTCACCTTGTCCACTCTCACTAAGGCTACCAACAAGCAAACTACCTCAAATGGTAAGCTTGGTTTAACTAAGTTCACTATGACAATGGAGTCTGAGGGCAATAAGATTACGCCTCTTGATGAGACTCCTAATGGGGAAGTTTGCTACTTTTGTGGAAAGATTGGAAATTGGCGCAACCACGCCTGCCCTAAGTGCCTGGAAGAGCTAAGGACACACAAAATGAGAAATGGTGGTTCCTCGGCTTCAGGTACATTCATGACCAAACTCCACTGATCTTATACTTCTAAAGGCAAGTTTTTGATACTGGCCATAATACTCAAGTTTGTTACAAATCTTGATTGTTGCAAAGTGCAGGTAAGAAGTAGAAATATAAGATATGGAGAGCTGGATTTCATAACGGGAAACAAGATGATTGTCCCCTATTGAAAAGGATTGGAAGACAGGATCTTGCCACTCCTTCCAGCTAGACTATTACTTTACAAGATCTATGTTTTATGCCCTGCGAGGCAAGAAAACTATAAATCTATTATGCCGTTGATAACGATGGATATTGCTTTGAATTATGTATTTTTCATGGTTTATTTCAAAGTTCATCCATGTTGTGGCATTTGCTTAACAAGTAATAGAATGATCATGAATGGTTTATATAAGTTAATCTTATAACAATAGTCAATTTAACCATATAAAAAAGGCTTGCATCACCAAGCTCCATGTGGTTAGGAACTTGGGATCTTTTGATCTTGTATCAATTGTTGATTGCAAATCTTTTTTATTAGGCTAAAATGACTTACATATCCTTCACTTGTGTATGTGAGAGGAATGAAGGCTTGTTGAGTTTCGTTCACATTTATGTGAAGATCATTCAAGCAAATAGTGAGTAGTAACAATGGATACTTTGTACCTTTACCAATGAAGATAAAAGGGAAGGGAATGTCTAACTTGTTAGACAAGCGTCTGAAACCTTGAAAGGTGTTCAAGACACACCTGTGACAAAGTATATGAATAAGAGGGCAAAAGGACTACAATACTCAAATCTGATAGAGATGTTGAGTGTTTTAGTTCTGGATTTTAAATGACCATCATAAGAGTTATGATGTTATCTCATAATTCATTCCTCCTAGGACACATTGTGAAATGAGTCGCCAAGTGGAGGAATCGGACATTTTAGAAATGGTCCGTCTTTGATGGAGTATATTATGAAAGTGGTGGGCAATGTTCTTAATCTCAGACCAACAAAGATGGTTAAATACGCACCTTAGATGATGAGACTAGAAAGGATGTCTTTGCTAGTTCATCACGAAGTCTGGATTATCCAGCCTACGTTTAGACGTGAGGTGGAAGAACCCGGAATCTAGAGGTGCTGTTGTGTTAGGTATTTTACTAAGGCAAATTAGAGTAAATATACCTTAAACAAAAGAACCTGATGTTGGCACTAGCACACAATCAGAAATGATTGTAACTCAGCATGGCAATGCTGGAGTACCTGACATAAAATTCATTACCTCTCTATAGAATTAGTAGAAGTTGTCATAAAGCCAGAAAGATATAGTTTTATATCTGAGGGAGACAACTTAATGATGGATACATCAACTACTGATAAACCAGAGTGGGCCCAAAGTCCACTAAGAGAATACAGGTAGTGATAGTGAGATGCAATCCATGTGGATACCCAAGTATTGAATTTGGTTAATCCTACACCAAGGTGGCAACCCAAAGGGTGAAATTGGTTCTTTGTAAAAAGAGACCAACATGGAAAAATTTGCAAGTTCGAATACCGACTGATAAGAAAAGTTTTAGTGATGATTGACCATTTGGAAGGTATCATCTTGAAACTTTATCTCAATGGTTATGTCGAATAATAAGTTTATAGACTTCAAAAACCGACTAGTAGGAGATGGTTTTACGATAATTGACCATGAGGAATGTATTATCTAAAACTCTCTACTGGTGGTTATGTTGAAGTTTACTCGGATACTAATTGTGCCTTTTTATGACTGTGACAATTTGATGTAAAAACCACATTCCTTAATAGGAATTCTCTGAGGAAGTGCTGACAACACTTTTGAGGGTCTATTACATCAAGCGTATCTTTCTAATGTCTACAAACGAAAATGAGTCCACAAATGGACTTATATATATATGCATCTCAAAGTTCAAAATTTGCTTCAATATGAAAAATCAAAAGTTTGAGTTTTCAATAAGCAAAAATGAAATATGACTGAATGTCAGGGCTAGTGGGAGCATTGTTGTAATTCTATATTTGTACTCACATACAACGTAATAGAGATAATGTCCTGACCTTACTTTAAAAGATAAGTTAAGGAATTATGCATCCATAACGACTATAGAATATACAAAACCATATTAGGGGATCAAGAAATATTGAGATATGTTCTTGGTGCTCTATACAAGAAGAAGCTAGAAGTAAATTATTACTCAAGTGCTGTGTTCTGAATAGAGAGGGATAACTGCCGATTTTAATCGGAGATAACGATCCTACAAAATTTGGTGTTGTTGATCATAAATTGTTCTTAAAAGAATCACTAACCCTATTGGGATCTTTTGAAACAATGAGGGTATGATGGCTTTCATATAAGAACTAAAATCCCAAGCATCATTTACCTTATTGGGATTTTGAGACAATGAAGGTATGATGGCTTGGAGTTCGAACTTCATTTACCTTATTGGGATCTTTTGAAACAATGAAGGTAAAAATGGCTTGAACGAAAGACCATAATCTCTCCAACGCATACTTTATAAGTGATCGGTTGTGGAAGATATATGGCCACTGGCAAAGAACACACGGATAGCTTTATAGCGGATCCGTAAACTAAGTTGTTGTTACAGGCTAGTGATGATTGTCATACTAGGCCTAAGTGAACAAGACTTGAGTTTGTTTTAGTTATAAGTTTGATACATATATTTCTTTGGGGAACGTAAAGCAGTATTGTACTTCATACTATATCGATTATTCAATGGGGATTTAATAATGCGCTTAGGGCGGATATTTTCATGAATCCTTACTGTGTTCCATCTTAGCATGTTTAATACTTCCCAGAATGATTTTTCATTCTAAATGTCCACAGTCGGTCATTCTTCATGGAGAGGAAGTTTGAGATAAGGCTGATGGAAGTGGTTGGTCGCTATCTAATAATGGATTAGATAAAGGAGACGCAACACTTCGCCTGTGCTTGCAATGGTCAAGTGACTGGACGACCCGCACCTGAGATTACTTCATGGTTTTTGTCACGAGTAACTCAGGATGATAATATCATTTCGTCCTTAGACCGGAGATACATGTGTTCCAAAGCATGGTCCAGCTTTGCTTTGATTGCTTTCTAACGCATGTCGTAACTGGCTGTTATAAGGGGAGCTTTTGGGTAAAGTATGGGGTATGTGGCGGAGCAATGTAGTCAAAGGGATTCGTTCCTCTAGTTTTAGAGAGATATCCATGGGCCCCTCGATGATTGAGAGCTGACGTAAAATGCATGGCCATGCTCAAGCTGCAATGATATTTGATCAATTGCAACTAGATTTTAGGTCACCATCAAATAAGATCGAGAAACATAATCGTGAACGATCTGGAGATTTACATCTAACCATGTCTCGTGTTCACTCGGATATCGTGTAAGAAAGGATGATTGATCACTTATCAATCGGGCCATATTAAACCTATAGGGTTGTGATTTGGTACTTGTCTTGGGATGACATAACTCGCGTTGACTTGGGTGGCAGAGATGCTTTGCTAGAGGCCGCTCTCTGTCAGTGTTACTTATCGATATGTTGTGTCATGTGCAAGTGGGAGTTTGTTGGAGTATGCCTACTGACACACGTATATTAGTAATGCTACTGATGATACACGAGCCTATTGGGTCACACGCCAAGGATTGATCCTGAAAACTCGCAACAGAAAGAGAGAAACTAAGATTCTGGAAACGGTGTTTCCTCGTCGCGTAACCTTTTGGTTTCCGCGGCGCATAAACCGTCTGACAGTAACTTGACTTTTTTGGTTATTGCTTGGCTTAAGTTATTGACTTTGGTGACATTGGGGAATGGCATGCACGACTTTGTTGCCTTGCTTATCTGCTGAAATGGGTGATAAAAGTCTTTGGGGTCATTCATATGTCATGGGGTTGATTAATTGATCAAGTATTTTGCAAGAGGAAATTCTCTCTCTGTTCAAGAACACTTGCATACACTTTAATAAGTGTTCTTGAGTATTCTTGTGTATCTCCAATAATCATAAGTGTTCTTAGTGATTTTGTGGAAGTTGTGAGTTGTTCCAAAGAGTGATTTCAAGTCTTGAAGATCACAACTTGGCATACTAGTATTTGGAGATCAAACAAACTTGGTGTGGACTAACAATAGAGAGTTGCTCTCTTGTGACTTAGAGTTCAACCAAACTTGAAGATTTCAGAAGCTGGAGCATGGTATAATTCCTTATTCCATCTCTTCCTTTTACATGTTGCATTTTGTAGTTATAGAGTTCTTGGTCCATTTTGGGTTTCAAGCCTTTTAATGCTTCATATTCTTGGGCTATGCTTCCGCTGCTGTGTTCATGGAAACCCAACAAAACTATCCTAAATTAACATCTAATGTAATATTTTTGAGTTTGACCTGTAATCATAGGTTAGGTTACTTCTATTTTTTTGTTATTATTAACCAGTCTCCGGCTCCCAAGTCGCACGTTGATGTGCGTTAAGCATACTAGTTCTAAATTTATAAAATCCGAATTATTTACGTACGACTACAACACAAAATAGGCAAGAGGACCTAATCGTGTTATAGTATAGAAAATAAGTACGGGTATCGATGTAACACCCTCTTAACCGGCCTAGATTTATGAGGTAATTAATTAAGTTAATTTTGGGATTAATATTTGATTATGTGGATTAAATGTTTTATGTGATTAAATAAGTTAATTAATTAATGTGTAAGTTGGTGGATTGATGAGGTTTCTCGGTTTTTGACACATAACCCCAACATCAACACCATTATCCTCATTACATGCAAATTTGAAAAAAAGAAGTTAGAAAAAGTGTGTGTGTGTGTGTGTTCTTGTGGCTCTCGGCCGAGAAGAAGAAAGAAAGAAAGAAACTGATCATCAATTGTTTGATACATTTATTACTGAAGATTATAACATTATTGAGGTTAGATTACTGATTTATGATTGTTAATTGTTAATTGTTAATTTAATTCAGTTCTATAGAATAATTTATGAATTCCAATTGATACTTCATGAATTGATAAAATTAGGATGTTGCATGTTAAAGTTTGTTATGAATTCATGTTGTTTACATGTTTAGAATGAATTCTGGAAATTTAGAACAATTGCATGTTAGAAATCAGGTGATAATTTGATTAGAAATCGAAAATTGATCTAAGTTATGAATTTGTCGGAATTGAGGTTTGAATATATCGGAATTGAGAATTCCGATTAAAAGATTATCGGAATACATGAATACAGATCCGTTTTCTCGGAATGTGATAGATTCCGACAACATGGACTTATGAAATGATAAAATGCCTTAACACTTTTATCGGATTTGAATTGATCGGAATTGGACATTTATCGGAATTGAGATTTATCGGAATCTTATTTTACCGGAATCCTATTTCTTCGGAATTGATATATGCCCTAACACTTTTATCGGAATTCAATTTTCTCGGAATTGCATATTTTCTCGGAATGTGCCTTTTCTCGGAATTGCCTAATTTCTCGGAATTGCTTATTTTCTCGGAATTGGACAATTCACTCGGAATCCGGATTCAACCGGAATGGATACAAATGGAATGCCTTTGCTTGATCGGAATTTCAAGATGGATTCGGAATTATGACAAATTCTGTATAATATATTTGAGGTTTGGATTCTTAAGTTTCCTTTGAGAAATTCAGATATTATGTATTGAATTTAAATGTATATCTGTGATATGAGTATATACATGTGATGTATGAATAAATGTGTTATTTATTATGAAGCAGTATTGTGAATTAAATACTGACTTGTGGTTACTTATTCTCAGGAACTGATAAGACTCAGTGAATTAGTCTACTGAGTGTGATCCAACAGTGCTGACTGTGGTGAGTGGATTTATATCTACTGATATACAGGATATGATATCTTATTGTTACTTGCTCATTGGACTGTATGTCTTGCTTTTGAATATGTATAGATGTTACCTTTGGAGATCAGCGTGGTGGATTTTTGGCTGGGCTTGGTTTAGGGATATATAGTATTAGCACACAGTTTGATTTTTCATTTGTTGTATTCAATGGTGCTAATATTGTTATCCGTGTAACTGAGCCATCGGTAAACCTTGGTTTTGGCCGACCTTGGTTGTAGGTGGTTGCAACACCGCCGGTTCTCCTTGATTTATGAGCCTTGTGTTTTGGGCATGTTTGCCTTGTGTATGTTTAGATATTTGTTCTCTCACTTAGCTTTGTGCTAATTCCCCACTAGATTGTTTTGCAGATACTCCGTGGTGAGTTTTGGTGCTGAAGACCGGGAATTTGGACAGACCATTACTCTGATGTCAAAATTTTGGATAGAGCCTGATTTTGTAATTAACACTGTAAATGGCATTTTATGTAAATGATAACCAGTCAAAGTTATGTTTATCTTTGATTTTCTTATAATTATATGTTATTAAGCTTCCGCACGCTATTTTATGTTAATCAAAATGTACAGTGTTACAAATTGGTATCAGAGCCCTGGTTTGAGGATTTGCATGATTGATTTGTGCAATACTCGAACCGAGGCTCTGGTCAGTCCAGTATTCCCTGGGTGGGTAATTAGTAGTGTAGCTTTGAGGGTAGTTAGTGTGTTTATACTAATAGATTATATCTAACAACTGGTGAGATATTGTGTATAGAATAGAAATGGCTGATAACGTGAATCCGACAACTACCCCTACGTCCCCCAGAAGAAACAACTTGTCCTCTACTGCAGTGAATGAACAGTACAACCGAGCTGGAACCTCTCTTAATGCTGAATCTGATCAGCAGGATTATGTCTTGCAATTGGAAGACACTCTGCAAACTTTTTGAGATCGAGTTCAGGAGTTGGAACAGCAACATCATACTCAGTCTTCTCAGCCAACCCAGACTATTCACATGCCCCGAGAATCAGCTGTGTTTACCCAATCCATACCACCTCCTATTTATGCAGTTGCACCCTTCAGTACAGTGTCAACACCGTTTGGATCTTTACCATATATGACCTTTCCACCCATATCACAACCCCAACAACAGCAGCAACTCCAACAGCTGAATTTCTTCATTCCTTGGTATCCTAATCAAGGAAGTTTTAGACCGAGGTGTCAATACAAGGATTTCATGGACTGCCAACCGCCGGAGTACTCTGGGAGTTCTAATCTGAATGTTACTCTGAACTGGTTAAGAGAAACTGTTAAGGCGTTGGATGCCTGCAATTGTGAAGAAGCTGATAGAGTTAAGTTTGCAACTCGGAGATTAAAGGGTCAAGCTGCAACCTGGTGGGATTCTTTGACTGCACATCTATCCAGAGAGGTTGTGAATTCTGTTACTTGGGATCAATTTCAAGCCAAATTCTGTGAAGAGTTCTGCAATATGTACGATTTGGCCAAGGTAAAGCGGGATTTTATAGACTTAGCTCAATATGATAAAATGTCGGTTGATGAGCTGATTGCAAAGTTTAATGAAAAGCTGAGGTTTGCTAAGCAATGGGTACCAGATGAACCATCACAGATAGATCATTTTGTTCAAGCCCTGTTTCCTGAATATCGGGGTAACACCCGGATGGCAACATCGTTGGTACAGGCATTTACTGTTACTCGGGATGCAGAAGGTGACGTGAGGGCTCGAGAAAGAATGAATGTGAGAAAGGGTCATCTCACAAGTCCGGTGGAAGTCAGAGTGGAAATAAAGGTAAGTGGCAGAACAATCAGAACCGGGGTGATCAAAAATCGAAAGGTTCGGGATCTTATCAGAACAAGCCATGGTATGGACCTTGCAATTCTCGTCATATAGGTCCGTGTACACCACAGACTAGAAAGTGTTTGCGTTGTGGTGGGATGGGTCATGAGCCATCAGATTGTAAGTTTAAAACAAATGTTTGTTGGAACTGCCATGAGGAGGGTCATAGAGCTGGAGCTTGCACGAAACCGAGATCAGCAGGGACGGGGCAGGGGGTAGCGACTGTCGGGGGATCGTCTTCTGCAGGTCAGAAGAGAAAGACTGCACCTTCTGCGGAAGGGAGAGCTTTCAAAATGACTGTTCCTGAGGCTGCGGAGAACAGTGATGTTATAACGGGTATGTTTATTGTAAATTATGTGCCTGCCCGTGTGTTATTTGATTCTGGTGCAAATAGATCCTTTATATCTGTATCCTTATGTGACAAACTGAAACTGCCTGCTTCTGTGATTACTACTCTTTTAGAAGTAGAGATAGCAGATGGTAAGATAGTTCATGTAACTTCTTATGTGACTGGGGTATCGATAGACATTGATGGTACTAGTTTGCCTGTATACTGTTTGCTAATGCCTATACCGGGGTTTGACTTAGTACTAGGCATGGATTGGTTAAGTCTCCATAGAGCTAGTATCCAGTGCCATAAGAAACGGATTAATATTCCTTTGGCTGACGGGTCACATGTCGTGGCTCGTGGGGGATAGATCTCGATCTTCTTTTCCAATCATCTCGTTTATGAAGGCTAGAAAATCTCTAGCCAAAGGGTGTGCGTCTTTTCTGGCCTATGCCATCGATGTGAACAAAGAGAAGAAACCTGTTACCGATGATCGGGTTGTGTTAGAATATCCGGAAGTGTTTCCAGATGATCTACCAGGATTGCCACCTGTACAGGATGTTGAGTATAAGATAGAATTGGTACCGGGTACTACACCGATTGCTAAAGCTCCGTATCGTTTAGCTCCTTCAGAGATCCGGGAGATGATGACTCAGATCCAAGAGTTGTTAGACAAGGGGTTTATCCATCCGAGTTCTTCGCCATGGGGTGCACCTGTACTGTTTGTGAAAAAGAAAGATGGAACTCTCCGTATGTGCATTGATTATCGGGAATTGAACAAGAGAACCATCAAGAACAAATATCCGCTGCCCAGAATTGACGATTTGTTTGATCAGTTGCAAGGTGCTTCTTACTTTTCAAAGATTGATCTACGATCAGGTTATCATCAGGTCAGGGTAGCAGAGGAGGATATACCTAAGAATGCTTTCCGTACTCGATATGGTCATTACGAATTTCTAGTGATGCCGTTTGGACTGACAAATGCACCTGCTGTATTCATGAATTTGATGAATCGCGTGTGCAGACCATTCTTAGACAAGTTTGTTATTGTGTTTATCGACGACATCTTGATATATTCGAAGACAGAGGATGAGCATGATCAGCACCTGAGACAGGTTTTGGAGATTTTAAAGCAACATAAATTATATGCCAAGTTTTCGAAATGTGAATTTTGGTTACGTGAAGTTCAATTTCTGGGGCATGTAATTTGTAAAGATGGTATCAAAGTGGATCCGTCCAAGATTGAAGCAGTAATGAATTAGAGTGCACCGAAAACGCCAACAGAGATTAAGAGTTTTCTTGGATTGGCGGGTTATTATCGCAGGTTTATTAAAGATTTTTCTAAGCTTGCTGGTCCGTTAACCAAGTTGACTCGAAAAGATGTTCCGTTCTAGTGGGGTTTAACTCAAGAAGATGCTTTTCAGACTCTGAAGCCGTTGTTGTGTCAAGCTCCTGTTCTCTCGTTGCCGGAAGGTTCAAAGGATTTTGTTGTTTACTGCGATGCTTCTCACGCCGGGTTGGGTTGTGTTTTGATGCAGAGAGGTAAAGTAATTGTGTATGCTTCGAGACAGTTGAAACCGAATGAAAGAAATTACCCGACTCATGATTTAGAGTTAGCAGCAGTAGTATTTGCTTTGAAACTGTGGAGACACTATTTATATGGAACCAAGTGCACGATTTGCACTGATCACAAAAGCCTTAAGTATGTGTTTACTCAGAAGGAATTGAATATGAGACAACGCCGTTGGTTAGAACTGATCAAGGATTACAATTGTGACATACAATATCATCCGGGAAAAGCCAATGTTGTTGCAGATGCACTTAGTCGAAAGGGATCTTCAGATACTGTGAAATTTATGCGACTAGAAATCATGTCTGATTTGGTGGATCAACTTTTGGCTGCTCAGCTTGAAGCTTTGAAAGATGAGAATCTAAAGGATGAATTGATGGTTAAACGACAACATGAGTTAACTTTTGACTCGCGTGGTTTGAGGGTTTATCATACACGTGTTTGGGTACCGAAATTTGGAAACTTGAGGGAATTAATTCTAAATGAGGCTCATAAGTCTAGATTATCGATACATCCGGGCAATACAAAGATGTACCATGATTTGAAGACTCGTTATTGGTGGCCGACAATGAAAACAGATATTGCTAGATTTGTTGAGACATGTCATATTTGTGCTCAAGTTAAAGCTGAACATCAGAAACCGTACGGATTATTGAAACAGTTGTAAATACCTGAGTGAAAGTGGGATCATATTACGATGGATTTTGTAACTAAACTTCCACGAACTCAGAGAGGTCATGATATGATTTGGTTTGTTGTTGATAGATTGACCAATAGTGCACACTTTCTCGCTACTGCTGAAACTGCTTCTTTGAGTAAACTGACACAACTGTACATAAATGAAATAGTATCAAGACATGGAGTTCCATTATCTATTGTTTCAGATCGGGATTCGAGGTTTGTGTCTAACTACTGGAACAGACTACAACAGGAATTGGGGTCTAGGGTTAATTTGAGTACAACTTATCATCCACTGACAGATGGTCAGTCATAGAGAACCATTCAGACTTTAGAAGATATGCTGTGAGCATGTGTGTTAGAGTTTGGGGGTTCATGGGATTCACATTTACCTTTGGATGAGTTTGCTTACAATAATTCCTATCATTCCAGCATTGGCATGCCACCGTATGAAATGTTAAATGGTCGTCCTTATAGAACTCCAACTTGTTGGTTAGAGGCTGGTGAAAAGCAATTTGTAGGGCCTGATATTGTACAGATGACTGCTGATAAGGTAGTTATTGCTCGGGAAAAGTTAAAAGCTGCAAGAGATAGACAGAAAATGTATGCTGATCCGCGTCGTCGACCAGTATCGTTTGTTGAAGGGGAAATGGTTTATTTGAAAGTATCTCCTTGGAAGGGTGCAATCAGATTTGGTAAACGCGGGAAGTTGGCTCCCCGTTACATTGGTCCTTTCAGAATCAGACGAGTCGTCAATGATCAGACAGTTGTTTTCGATCTTCCTGATGAATTAGCGGGTATCCATGATACCTTCAATGTATGTTACCTATGCAAGTGTAATGTGGAGGATCAAACACAGGTTCTACCAATACAGGATCTTCGTGTGGATATGAATCAGAGACTCATTGAGAATCCAGTAGAGTTACTGGATCGTAAAGTGACCAAGCTGAGAAAGAAGCAGATACCGATGGTTTTGGTCAAGTGGAAGCACAATCTAGGTTCAGACTTGACTTGGGAAACTGAAGCCGACATGAGAAGCCGGTATCCTTCTTTGTTTGAGCGCGAAGAGATTCCGAGGACGGAATTTTCTTAAGAGGGGTAGATTTGTAACACCCTCTTAACCGGCCTAGAATTATGAGGTAATTAATTAAGTTAATCTTGGGATTAATATTTGATTATGTGGATTAAATGTTTTATGTGATTAAATAAGTTAATTAATTAATGTGTAAGTTGGTGGATTGATGAGGTGTCTCGGTTATTGACACATAACCCCAACATCAACACCATTATCCTCATTACATGCAAAATTGAAACAAAGAAGTTAGAAAGTGTGTGTGTGTGTGTTCTTGTGGCTCTCGGCCGAGAAGAAGAAAGAAAGAAAGAAATTGATCATCAATTGTTTGATACATTTATTATTGAAGATCATAACATTATTGAGGTTAGATTACTGATTTATGATTGTTACTTGTTAATTGTTAATTTAATTCGGTTTTATAGAATAATTTATGAATTCCGATTGATACTTCATGAATTGATGAAATTAGGATGTTGCATGTTAAAGTTTGTTATGAATTCATGTTGTTTACATGTTTAGAATGAATTCTGGAAATTTAGAACAATTGCATGTTAGAAATCAGGTAATAATTTGATTAGAAATCGAAAATTGATCTAAGTTATGAATTTGTCGGAATTGAGGTTTGAATATATCGGAATTGAGAATTCCGATTAAAAGATTATCGGAATACATGAATACCGATCCGTTTTCTCGGAATGTGATAGATTCCGACAACATGGACTTATGAAATGATAAAATGCCTTAACACTTTTATCGGATTTGAATTGATCGGAATTGGACATTTATTGGAATTGAGATTTATCGGAATCTTATTTTACCGGAATCCTATTTCTTCGGAATTGATATATGCCCTAACACTTTTATCGGAATTCAATTTTCTCGGAATGTGCCTTTTCTCGGAATTGCCTAATTTCTTGGAATTGCTTATTTTCTCGGAATTGGACAATTCACTCGGAATCCGGATTCAACCGGAATTGATACAAATGGAATGCCTTTGCTTGATCGGAATTTCAAGATGGATTCGGAATTATGACAAATTCTGTATAATATATTTGAGGTTTGGATTCTTAAGTTTCCTTTGAGAAATTCAGATATTATGTATTGAATTTAAATGTATATCTGTGATATGAGTATATACATGTGATGTATGAATAAATGTGTTATTTATTATGAAGCAGTATTGTGAATTAAATACTGACTTGTGGTTACTTATTCTCAGGAACTGATAAGACTCAGTGAATTAGTCTACTGAGTGTGATCCAACAGTGCTGACTGTGGTTAGTGGATTTATATCTACTGATATACAGGATATGATATCTTATTGTTACTTGCTCATTGGACTGTATGTCTTGATTTTGAATATGTATAGATGTTACCTTTGGAGATCAGCGTGGTGGATTTTCGGCTGGGCTTGGTTTAGGGATATATAGTATTAGCACACAGTTTGATTTTTCATTTGTTGTATTCAATGGTGCTAATATTGTTATCCGTGTAACTGAGCCATCAGTAAACCTTGGTTTTGGCCGACCTTGGTTGTAGGTGGTTGCAACACCGCCGGTTCTCCTTGACTCCTTGATTTATGAGCCTTGTGTTTTGGGCATGTTTGTCTTGTGTATGTTTAGATATTTGTTCTCTCACTTAGCTTTGTGCTAATTCCCCACTAGATTGTTTTGCAGATACTCCGTGGTGAGTTTTGGTGCTGAAGACTGGGAATTTGGACAGACCATTACTCTGATGTCAAAATTTTGGATAGAGCCTGATTTTGTAATTAACACTGTAAATGACATTTTATGTAAATGATAACCAGTCAAAGTTGTGTTTATCTTTGATTTTGTTATAATTATATGTTATTAAGCTTCCGCACGCTATTTTATGTTAATTAAAAAGTATAGTGTTACAGTCGAACTCAAGAGGAACGCGTATGATTTGATAAAATTATACTAATTTAAATATTAAACTAAACTAAACTACTAAAATACAATAAAATAAAGAAAGCAATAAAGGGGGGATTTTATGATGTTGTTGTGAGCTTTCAACCAACTAATTACCACTAACACTAGAATTCACCAAAAACAAAGCAATAAAGCAATAAAGCGAAGAACTTGGAAGATTATATATTAATGAAGATTTTCCCTCCCAAGATTCAGTTAAACACTTTTCATGACAATCAATTCATGGCAATAAAAGCTAAAGATACTTAAAACATTCATGCATCAATTTCTATATTAGTTAAATCTTGATCTAGTTCTAACCGTCTAATTACACCAATTAATAACCTTTATGGTCAAAAGCGCGATTAAAGGGTATAATTAGCCAATTAATTCGATTTACAAATAAAGCTTCAACCTTTAATGTTTCATATGATCAACAAAACACCAACTAACACATAAAGATTATTATATGTTGAATCACATGCAAAAGTATCTATTTTAAGTTGCTAAACTCTAGGATTTGATCAATCATTAGTTCTTTAATTACCTACTGGTCCTAGATAATCAAGATTCAAGCTTTAGATAATCAAAACACCAACTAACACATATAACTCAGATTATAAACAACTAAAACAGATTCTAAAGCATGGATGAACTTAGATTAAGCTAAACTTGATACAAACATGAATTAAGCATAAAAAACCATGAATTAATTAATCATTACAAGAGTTTCATCTCATTTAGGAAGGAAAAACAGAAAAATAGCCAAGAACAATCATGCCTAAGCTCTAGAGATTATTCATAAACATAAACATGACGAATAAGAATGAATAAAACCGTAAAAGCCGAATGGTTCTAGCCGTAAATCTTCACTTTTGAGCTCCAATCCTCCAAGCTATGCTCCAAGCTTCTCTGGAATGAATAACAGGTGTTTTCTAAAGTTTATGATGGTGGAAAGTCAGGGTGAAAGATGCCAAGCCGAATGAACAACAAACGAATTTAAAGAGCTGCCAAACCGAGGGATCGCAACGCGACGCGCCCTATTCTGCTGACTTCTCGCCGATTTCAATTTCAAACGTGGATAAGGAATGCCAGATGAAGATCGCGACGCGACGGACCATATAGATCGCGATGCGACGCAGGCCAATTTTTGACTTTTTTGACTTTTTCGATCTTTATCTTCGTTTATCCTTATCTTTTCTCTCAAACCTCGAATTTATGCCCTGAAAATAGATAATAAGGATGTAAATCACCTTTTTTAACATATTTTATATATTTTCTATTAAAAACAATCGGATATCACATAAAATTTATAATTAAAAACCGCGATATCACCCGTCCTCCCTCTAACCATCAATTGGGCACCACCTCTGCTGAGAACCACCGTCCTCCATTGCCAACCTTCTTCTACTTCCCCATCAGTTGGTCACCATCTCATTTACCTCTTTGATCAATTAGATTTGGTGGTTGCACCTATCCCTTCAACAAATCTATGTTATTACCTAGCACAACCACACCCCTTCCCCTTTTGCGTTCGATTTTAGTGTTCTTTCTTGTTTTATTTTCATGTTTTTCATTTTAGGGTTTCTCAGTTGTAGAAATGTGCTTACTTGTTCAATAGATAGCTTCGCGGATAGGGTTTCTTCCTCGTGATTAGTGTGTGGAATCAATGTGTTCAAACATTGTATGTTCTAGATATGGGTCTTCTTTTGTGAAGATCACAGATCTAGGTTTTAGTTTTTGTATATGTTTGATTCTTGCTAGGATTTCGATTAACACCCTTGAACTCACGATCTTGGATTCTTCATGTTCATCTTTGATCTGGGTTTCGATTCACACCATTGAAAATCCCAAATCTAGGTTTTAGTTCTTGTACATCTTCATGATTAAAAAACAAATGGTTTAAACCTACTTTTTTATTAAGTTAATGCTTCAAACCTTTAAATCACAGGTCTACTTTGAAAATAATAATAATAATAATAATTATTATTATTATTATTATTATTATAATAATAATAATAATATTAATAATAAATAAATAAATAAATAATTATTATTATAACAATAATAATAATAAATCAAAGTTGACCTGCTTAACTTATGGATGCATGTGACATTACATAGAATGTAAATTTCGGATAGAGCAACAACGTTTTGATTGTTACACAATAAATTAAAATTAGTTTACTTTATTACATTTTGTGCACTTAACACTTGGAACTAAAAGCAATATAAAAACCAAGAACACTACCATCTCATCCACAAGAACAATATAAGTAGTATCGGTTTCAATAGTGTTAACGAGGCATTTAATATGTCGCGCGTTGCAGCGAGGTTTGAAATATAACATATGTTCTGCTGTTAAAAAACTAACTCTTGCGTTATATATATTAAACATGATTCTTATATTTTGTATTGTACTTTTCATAACGTTCGTAGTACGCTTAATATAATTTAGTTTGAATTCAAATATATAGATCA
The DNA here is from genome assembly GCA_947179395.2 of Pulicaria dysenterica. Lineage (NCBI taxonomy): Eukaryota > Viridiplantae > Streptophyta > Magnoliopsida > Asterales > Asteraceae > Pulicaria > Pulicaria dysenterica. Next base: position 1,491,554 of record OX359295.1, read on the forward strand.
ACTTTTTCATACTACAAATAACGTAATGTTGACCGAAAGAGTACATATTTAAATAGACATCATATCAAAATAAATTTTATATCGATGTGTAGATAAAAATGAGACCATTACAAATATATATTCATATTTATGCTAGACATTATATGCTGAAAAAGGAAAACAAAAAACATATCAAATTAATTGCTTTAATATAATAATAATAAAGTATAAATAACAAAACAACGATTGTGTCGGTCGCATGAAAGTTGTGTTGATAAAAAAACAAATTGAAAGATGCAGATATTCAATCACATGACCTATGGGTTGAAATCTGAACCACTTACTTTGTGGTAGATTGTTGGTTTGATACATTAGGAATTATATATAACTACACATTTATCAGGATACTGTTCATTACCCTGATAAATGTTAGTATATATAATGTAACTATGTTGTTTCTAGTGTTGAACAATACAAACTTGACCTTTCACAAATCTTTGCCAGTGTTGGTCACATTGGGAGAATAATATCGGGCAACATATTTGTTACTCAAATCCAGGGCTAACTAGACACTATAAACAAATATTTAAGAACTAGATTTGTATATATTAGAATCTGAAATACAGAAAATGTAACACTCTCATAATGAAGATAATTCATTACCCATTAAAAGCTCATAAATTAGGAAGCATACCTAGCAAGCAGTCGATGACTAAAACATGATTGAGTACTCTCCTTAATGCACAAGTTATTACCTAACATCAGTAGAAACATCATCCCATTTTATTCAATTAAGCGGCTTTTGATTGAGAGAGAACAAAACCAGTATGGCAGGAATAAGAATAATAAACACAAGTGTGTGTAACGGTCAAGAAGATCAATCCAGACGTATATTAGTATATTACGTATCCAATTGTGCAAATCGATAGATGAAGTTTACTAAAATCAATCAAAAATGTGTTGCATACTCAATTGAATACCTTGTTAGATTTCTAAGGTGCTGGTTGTTTTTTGAAGTTATGTCTTATTCCATGTCTGCATGATAAGATGTGGTTTAAAAGATCTTATATCTGCGAATGTCTGCGAGATAAGACTTTTTGTTTTTTTAATTTTAAAAAATGTCTTATTTAAATACTAACATTTTGCAAGGCAAAATATCACTGTTCATCCGATAATAAATAGCTTGGCTTTGCTTTTTATCAACTTACACTTTCTTGGTCTACCGGTAAACACATTCTTATTATCTACATAAGAAACCACCGTTCGACTCCGCCACATATCCTCTACCTTTTTTTAAAAAAACTTTTGATTGCTATTTTTGCACGCTACCGAGTACCGTGTCACATCCATGCCCTACGTCACTCCACAGTCCACCCCATACCTCAAACACTCCCACATCTCTCCTGCAACACGTTTCCTTTTCTACATACCGAAGGAAGGTTCTACGTTATCTGAAAACCATTCTTGGGCCAGACTCAAATTCAAAGACATAACCCTTTCCTCTTTTCAACCTGTTTGCTCTCCATGTTGTCGATGAACTGCCATAGGGGTGATTTTGTCTTCGCAAGTTAATCGGTCGATTTTAACACATGTGTGCTCTCCTCTGAGTTCTGAATCCGCTTTCTCGACACATCCGCATCACAAGCCACACTTTCTCAGTCTTCTTCAGTTATCTCCTTAGTAAGTATTAATGCTTTGGTCTTAAGTCTTATGTTGATTTTGGTCTCAAGTCCAATTATGAAGTATCCGATCAGTACTATGTTGATTTTTGTATTTGATTATAATGAAATTCTCTTTTCCAAGTTAGTTTTTCACTATGCATGCCAACTGTTTGCTAGATTGCTCAAGTCCATGAATGTTTCGAATGATATTACTTATGTATCAAATGCGGGTCAACACCGTTAATCAACTTGAATTATAGAATTCAAGTGTACTATCTTCTTTCTCATTTAGAAGAAAAGAATTAAAAGGAACGCTAAAGGATAGAATTTTACAATTATTAAAGGATGAATGAATCAAAACAATTTACATAAGAAAAAAATTAACATAGAAATCCACTATGTATATGAGGTTTAGGTTTATTTGAACCTCTTTTTGTAGGTTCACATAGATTTGACATGTTTAAAACATGAAACATATGAAAATATGTAATAAGAATATATGCCTTCTTCTGCTTCCTTAAGAAGGTGGGTTCGAAGAATTTGTGAAGCAGATAATATTTTGACTCCAAGATCATGTAAAAGTTTAAACAGGTTGGAGTTTTCAACATCTTCTTTTTTAGCGGTCTTTGAATTTTGACAATGGTGGACATGGGTACTAATTAATTTGCAGGTGGTGTTTGGGTACTGATTCACAAGTAGTTGAACTTGCAAATGATGAAAGGCTTAGAGTATATTTTTGTGAGCTTAGTTTTGGGGTTTTATAAATAACATCATATCTAAAATTTGTTTCTTTTGTGGTTTTAAGTTTAGTCAAATACAGAAGCTTGCTAATTAAAATGTCGATCACAGCTAAGAAAGTGGAGGTTTTGCTGAGTCGGAATTAAAGCCAAGTAAGGTTGGCTTCTATTTTCATGATTTCTTTTTCTCACAATTTTGTCTTATATAAATTCCTTCCATTCTCTTAGTATCTTCAATTTTGTGATTGCTGAAAACAACATATTTTTTGTTGGTTCGTTTTATTGCCTGATTTTAGGTTTCCACGGGTTATTATGGTAATCAAACTGGTTTTATCTAGATGAATCTCCTTGATTTTGGATAGATGCCATATATTATAGATTATCAATATCAATTATCAATTGATGTGTCATATGAATGTACTTTGCAAGAGTTCTTGCATTATGATACTGTTCGCTTTGACATATCAAGAGACTTAACATTTGATGAATTGATGTATTCGAATTGAAATCGATTTTTTTATGCTCTCTTCTTCTTTATTGCTTTCTTTCTCAAATGATCTCCTACGATTTATATTATTTGGTATAGCCCGCCTTTGTACTATATGAAGACCCCCTTTCATGATAGACAAATTAGAGTAGCATGTCGTTTTAGTTAATTCTATTTTTTTCTTAAAACCTATCGACTAATTATAAACATATACGTGAATATGTGGGTTTCTTTTTTTTGCTCTTTGTTTCCATCGCTTGGTACTTATCATGTGAAGCTCTAAATTATATATTTTTATTTGTTGTGTGCAGTCGTTTTGAAACATGTTGCAATAAATGCAGAAAGCAAAAACAACTTTGGAAGATCCTGTATGCAATGGAAGTCGACATATTGACATGTCGTTATTTTCATTTAACATCATAACATGGGAGCCAAATAGATGGGAAAAATCTGCCTCAAGTAGTCCTCAGCTACGAACCATCAGTTATCCAAGAGCAAATGTAAGCTAATTAGTTTGTATTCTTAAATTTGTTCACCTTTAATTTGTCTTTTAAGTTTATGTATCTTCAGTTTGTTCCTATGTCATATATGTATGCAGGTTTAGAATTCTAATCATCTAGAAAATGCATACTCTATATGCATTACTCGAATGTATATAAATCTGCAATTTTAGATGCAACATAGATAAACTTTTGTTAAGGCCCTTTTAGTTGGAAACTATGTTTCTTGGAAGCCATTTGCATTCCAAACTATGTTGCTTGGAAACTGATTGAGTAAAAAAGTGTATTAGTTTATATATTTCTTAATTATTTTATTTAAAAAAATACTTAAAACCCGCCGCAACGCGCGGGCACCAAAACCTTGTTTACTATATCTACCAACCACCACCTCTACCACCATCACCGCCGTTGGTGATCACCACCAATCGCCATCGCCGACCACGGCCAACCACCGCTCCGCCGACCACCACCGCCACCGCCACCACCGTCGTCGACCATCGCCGCCGACCACCTCCGCCAACCACCTCCGCCAACCACCTCCGCCACCAACGCCGCCGACCACCACCAACGGCCACCACCACAACCGCCACTGACAACCATTAACCGCCACCTCCACCACCGTCACCACCACCGGCGACCACCACTAACCGCCGTCGCTGACCACCACCACCGTCACCATCGCCGCCGACCACCACCACCGTCACCATCGCTGCCGACCACAACCAACCGCCGCCTCCGTTGACCACCACCAACACTACCGCCGCCGACCACCTCCAACCGCAATCTCCGCCAACCGCCACCAACAGCCACCACCACCACCGCCACCGACCACCACCAAACGCCACCTCTACCACTGCCAACGACCACCACCAATAGCCGTCGCCGACCACCACCAACCGCCACCGCCTTCACCAACCGCCACCGCCGACGACGATTGGTGGTGGTTGGCGATGGAAGCGGTTGGTGGCGGTGGTGGTGGCGGCGGTAATGGTGGCGGTGGCGGTGGCGGCGGCGGTGGTGACGGTGGCGGCGGTGACTGTGGCGGCGGTGACGGTGACGGTGGTGGCGGCGGCGGCGGGGACGGGGCGGTTGTAACGGTGGCGGCGGCGGTGATGGGGCGGCGGCGGTAACTATGACGGTGGTGGCGGCGGCGGTGACAGGGTGGCGGTAACGGTGGCGGTGGCCGGTTGGTGGTCGGCGGGGGTGGACGGTGGCGTCGGCGGCGGTGGGTTTATTATAGAATAAGGTTTAAAATAAGTGATAATAAGTGGTTTTAAACCACTTATCAAAATAAGTGATTTTAAGTTCAAATAAGATCTTATTGCATCTTACGTCTGATTTTAAACAAACGGTCTTTTAATGAAATGTTTGCGAGCCCGCATACATTTCTAAGAATATGTATTTATTCCAGAAAAACAAACGAGGCCTAAGTATTATATTATACGGTAAAAAGATCTTCATTTCATGAGTATTATATAGTCTATATGAAAAACTTCCATCTTTTATTTATGAACTAGTTTGTTGTGTGTATAACAGTGATATGATAATTCTAACATGACTATTGTATTTAGTGACATGTTTATTTTATAGGTTAAATATATAGAAGTGCAATGTTTATTATACCAATATGATAACTAAAGTTTTTCTATACACAATATGGTCATTGATGTTTGAGTTTATGTACAAATACGGTACATTTGATAACCGGTTATGCAGGTTATCGTTTTCGACAACTTAACCATCTCCAAACATCTTCAAATGAACAAATTCTATATAGTTTAAAGTAAAGGACAACTATTTGCGGTGAATCACCATGACTTACAATCTCTTCCGGTGACTCACCACTAGTTTAGGTAAAAATAATATTTTTAAACCTATATCAGAAACAACATTTTTCCTGCAAGATTATGTAGAATCTGACGATTTTATGGATGAAAATGTCACTAGATACTATGTTTAGTGAAACATTAATAACCATTTTGTGTAAAAAAATATATAAACTTTAACCCTTTTTCAAACCTTTTTAGGGGATTTGCAAGATGGTCTATGATACAGCACCAAATAATATTACCTCCACTCCAAGAAGGACTAGTGCCAGAATTACCAAAGTTCCCTCTCATCTAAAAGATTATATCAAATAGTCAATTGGAGGTGCAGGCTCACGTGTCCAACAAACTATGTGGGATATTTATTAATTATTCTTTTTTATTTTCCTTATGTAATTTCCTTTCCAGTATCTTCCATTCTTGGAGATATATATCTGATGTAAGATCATTCTGAGATTTTCATGAGAGAAATGATATTCCTTCTTCCTTACTAATTTCTACTGGAGCTCACCTCTGCTCGAAAGAGGATTTGTACTTATCATTGGTGCTTTCATTGAGTTTTTCTTCCATCATCATCGTTGTTCCTGATTATCACCATTACCCTTCCTGTTTCCTTCTACTTCCCAACCCTAGCTTTCTTTTTTCTCCATTCCCACCATGCCTACCAGGTGGCAGACCACCGAAGACAACCTGAACTCTCTTAATACGGGTCACAAATCAACTCCAAACCACCATTGCCGGTCACGATGCTACCATCGCAGAACTTCTCCAGTCATCACAAACTACCAACACTCAATTGCAATCCACCCAATCCCAACTAAAATCAGTCAACAACTTAGTTAATGAAATTCTGGTTCATTTGGCTAGGTTACAAAAAACACCAGACCCTCACTCTTCTTCTCCTTCCTTCAATCCAACCCCACCAACACCTCCAATTCTCCAAAATCCACCACAAATGAGACCCCCTGTACCACCTCAGTTTCCATTTGAGCTTAGACCAATTCAATTAGAACTATCCCCATTCGATGGATCTAACCCTAGTGATTGGATCCTACAAACAGAGCGGTATTTTAACCTTCATAATATACCTGAAATCCACCGAATCCAAGCAGCCTCGTTCTTCTTTAGGGGTGAAGCCCTCAGTTGGTTTAACTGGTTGTATCAGAACCAACAACTTACATCATGGTCAGAATTTTGTCAAGCGATTGAAGTCAGATTTGGTCCCTCTTCGTTCATCAATCATGAGGCTGCCTTATACAAATGATTTCAGCATTCATCGGTCACTGTTTATACATCAGAATTCGAAGCCCTCTCTAACAAGGTATTTGGGTTATCTCCTCGTTCTCTACTTAATTGCTATCTGTCAGGACTAAAACCTGATATATTACGAGAATTACAAATCTTAAAACCATGTTCTGTAACAGAGGCCATGGGTTTAGCCCGATTAATCGAAGATAAACTGAATTCCAAAACTCTATTTCCAACAAATCGTTATTCAAAACCCCTGCTCACCACCGGAACGATTACCATTCCAACCACCCCTACTTCTCCTTCCACCATTCAGCCCACCACCGGCTTGCTTCCTTCTAAAACAACACCTTCTTTTCGCAGGCTAACTCCTACTGAGGTCCAACAGAGACGAGAAAAAGGTCTCTGTTTCAAATGTGACGAAAAGTTTAGCCCAACACACAAATGCAAGGCCCAATTTCTCTCTTTAGTCCATTATTCTGATCCACCTACAATTCACGATAAACCACTAATCGAAATGGATTCCGTCTCACCCGATCCAACACCACCCGACCCGCTTTTAGACCTACTCACAGATTCTTCCTCTCTCTTCACCATCTCTCTTGCTTCATTTGCAGGATCTTCTCCATCCTCCACTTTTCGTTGTATTACGTACATAAAAGGGAAACCGCTAGCCACCCTCATCGACAGTGGTAGCAGCCACAATTTCATACATCCTCAATGTCTCAAAGCTATTGGTCTTCATCCATCTGCGGATACCAAATTCGTTGTTCGAGTGTGCAATGGTCAAAATTTGAATACTGAAGGTATCCTCCGTTCTCTCTTATTCTCCATTCAAAAAATAGATTTCATCAGTGATATTCATATCCTTCCTGTCCATGGTTGTGACCTTGTTTTGGGAAACTCTTGGTTACGCTCTTTAGGCCCTGTTTTAACAAACCACTCTACCTTTGCTATGACATTCATGTACAAGGGTCAAATGGTTTCAATCACTGGAAACCACAATGTCCCCATCACAACTGTTACTCCCTACTGAAAGATTCCTTTGACTCTAATTCTATTATTGCTTTCAATTCACTTTCGTGTACTTCCACATCTGATACATCAAAACAAACACACAGCCATCCAGATATCATCTCGATTCTCTCTAAATTTTCTTCACTGTTTTCTGCCCCATCCTCATTACCCCCCCCCCCCCCCCACAGGGTTCATGACCACCACATCCATTTGTTACCTAATTCTCATCCCGTAAGTGTTCGACCATATAGATATCCTCAGTTCCAACGGGAAGAAATTACCCGTTTAATCGAAGAAATGCTCAATGACGGTGTCATACGACCAAGTACAAGTTCATTTTCATCTCCAGTGTTATTAGTAAAGAAAAAGGATGGAACTTGGAGGTTTTGTGTGGATTATAGAGCTCTCAATTCGATCACAATCAAAGACAGGTTTCCTATCCCTGCTATTGATGAATTGTTAGATGAACTTAATGGTGCAATTTTTTTTTCAAAACTGGATTTAAGGCAGGGTTATTTTTAGATTCGTTTGAGTCCAGCTTCGATTTCAAAAACAACTTTTAGAACCACTGATGGACATTTTGAATTCACGGTAATGCCTTTTGGTCTTTCTAATGCACCATCAACGTTTCAGGCTACAATGAACAACCTGTTTCGATCAGAATTACGTAAATTTGTTGTTGTATTCTTTGATGACATTTTGATTTACAGTCTGTTAGTGTTTATATTATCAGTATTATGTTTAGGGCCTGATAGAGTGTAGTGGGCCCGCACCTTTGGGCTTTAGGGTTTTACCTGTATATATGTATCTTTATTCTTTTCTTTGTAATGTAACACTTAGAATCTGAACACATAATAGAGAAGCCTCTTACTCTAATAACATGGTATCAGAGCAGGCTGTGTCTCCTGCTCTCTTCCCGTTCCCATCACTTGGCTAAATCGATCCCTAAGAGTTTCTCGGTCGCTCTCACCACCCCCATAATAGCACTCAGCATCTTCCGGCGATCTTCAGCATCCAGTCCGACCTCCGTCAGTCTCTCCACGCGCCTCCTACGCGCCGCCAGTCGCCGCCGCCTCTTGTTCACGCGCCGGCGCGTGAACCTCTGTCCGGCTGCCGTTGACCTTCGTATTTCAGTCGGTAGCTCGGTTCTACTTCCTGATTCTGTTTCTGGTGAGATTATTGTTGTTACTTTCTGTTGATTTTGTGCATTGGTTTGGGTTTCATCTGGTCTGAGGAAAGAAACATCAATCTGGGTAATAGCTTGTAAAGACATATCTGATAATAGTCAATCGTGTATTTATCATCAGTTCTTGGGGGATTTCTAGCTGTTGCAACTATTTCTGGCCTGTGTTGCTTCTGTTTAGTCTTCTGATTATTATTCATTATCTGTAAAATGGCCAATGGTGATGAATCTGATAACAAGTCTTCTGCTGGTGGTTCCCGTATATCTGACTTGATCCCAACAGCTAATAGGCTTACCGATAACAAGCTGAATGGTACCAACTTTTTTGAATGGAGCAAAACCATTCGTCTGTATGTTCGAAGCATGGGAATGGGTTCCCATCTAACCGCTGATCCGCCAGCTGATGATGACCGTGGTCGTGATTTGTGGTTACAAAATGATGCACGTCTGTTCTTACAGATTATTAATTCTGTTGAGCCTTCTGTCTCGTCTCTGGTTAGTCATTGCGAATATGTGAAAGAGTTAATAGACTACCTCAACTTCTTATATTCCGGACAAAGCAATATCGCTCGTATCTACAATGTTTGCAAGGCTTTTCATCGTGGAGAACAACAAGAACGGTCTTTAACCTCTTATGTTATGGAGTTCAAGAAGACATATGAGGAACTAAACTCTCTTCTCCCATTGAGTGCTGATGTGAAGACTATGCAGACTCAAAGGGAACAGATAGCTGTGATTAGTTTCCTGACTGGCTTACGACCGGAGTTTGACTCTATCAGATCTCAGTTCTTGAATGAATCTGAAATACCTTCTCTTAAAGAAACATTTGCTCGGGTCCTTAGAAATGAGAATCTTCAGCCTACTCCACTTCCTGATCATAACACAGCTCTAGCTGGTAGAGGTGGATATCGTGGTGGATATCGCGGTGGATTTCGTGGAGGATCTCGTGGAGGTTATAGGGGTGGTTCGAGAGGAGGTCACCAGGACCGAACATACGACTCACGTGAACCCCAATTTGATTCCAGTAATGTTGAATGTCGCTACTGTCATGAAATGGGTCACACTAAATTTACTTGCAAGAAACGCCTGGCAAGTAATCAGAGGAGCTCATCTGCACATACTGCCAGTACACCTGATGAGTATCTTGGAACTGAGAATCCCTCTACTTCAACTGCTACATTTGCTGAGACAGGTAAATCTAGTAAATGTCTAGTATCTTCTGCCTACAAGTGGGTTATTGATTCAGGTGCCTCAGATCATATGACAGGTAATCATAACCTTCTCTCTGATTTCAATAAACACCGATCATCCAGCCAAGTCATGGTTGCTGATGGAACCATCTCCCATGTTATTGGTTCTGGCACAATTAAACTTACCCCATCTGTCTCATTGTCATCTGTTTTGAGTTTACCTAATTTTTCGTTCAACCTATTGTCTGTGAGCAAAATTACTCGTAATTTGAATTGTTGTGTCTCATTTTTCCCTGATCATTGTGTCTTTCAGGATCTGTCGACGAAGAAGATTATTGGTAGAGGACGGGAATCTGATGGCCTATATATATTTGAACATCAACAACCATACTCCTTAACATGCTCCAGTTCCTTATCTCCATTTGAAGTTCATTGTAGACTGGGTCATCCCTCCTTACAGAGTCTGAAGAAATTGTTTCCTGAATTTTCTTATTTATCTTCCCTTCAATGTGAGTCATGTCAGTTTGCTAAACATCAGCGTGTTCATTTAAGTTCTAGGATAAACAAGCGGGCTGCGTCCCCATTTGAATTAGTACACTCTGATGTTTGGGGTCCATGTCCTGTAATGTCCAAAACCGGGTTTAGATATTTTGTTACCTTTGTTGATGACTTCTCTCGAACTACTTGGCTTTATTTAATGAAAAACCGTTCAGAAGTATTTTCTCATTTTTGTTCCTTTTGTGCTGAAATTAAGACACAATTTAAAGTCTCTGTTAAAACGTTGCGCAGTGATAATGCCAAAGAATACATGTCTCAGTCTGTTCAGTCCTACATGCTTCAAAATGGTATTCTTCATGAGTCCTCTTGTGTTGATACTCCAGCTCAAAATGGAGTTGCTGAGTGAAAGAACCGTCATCTTCTTGAGGTGGCTAGAGCTCTTTTATTTCAAATGACTGTGCCTAAATCCTTTTGGGCTGACGCTGTTTCCACAGCTTGCTTCCTCATCAATCGACTGCCTTCCACTGTTTTGGATGGTGAAATCCCATTCTCTGTTTTATTCCCTACAAAACCTTTGTTTCCTATAGATCCAAAGATTTTTGGAAGTACATGTTTTGTTCGTGATACTCGACCAGGTTTAACTAAACTTGATCCAAAGTCGTTAAAGTGTGTCTTTCTTGGTTATTCTCGAATTCAAAAGGGTTATAGGTGTTTCTCTCCCACACTTAATAGGTATATTGTCTCTCGAGATGTTACCTTTCATGAAGATCTTCCGTTCTTTCCTGTGTCTGCTCCTTGTCATGAAAAAGATACTAATGATGACATATTGTTATACACTGTTCCTACTCCCGAGTCCTCAGTCTCTTCTACATCCCCTCCAGAGAATGCGAGACCACCAATTGTTCATGTATATCATAGGCGTCAAAGATCTCCTGATCCTGTACCCGTATCCTCTTTGCCTGTAGATCCTCCTATCCATGAGTCCGAGCAGTCAGAGGATCCATCTCCTGACATATCATCTCAAGATTCTGATCTTGATGCTCCCATTGCACTACGGAAAGGTAAGCGTTCATGTACTTACCCTATTGCTTCATTTGTTTCCTATGATAAGCTTTCAGTGATTTCTTGCTCCTTAGTCTCTACCATTGACTCTGTTTCCCTTCCGACAACTGTCGGTGAGGCTTTAAACCATCCAGGATGGCGGAATGCCATGATTGATGAAATGAATGCTCTTGATCAGAATGGTACGTGGACTTTAGTAGAGTTACCCGCAGAAAAAAAGACCATTGGATGTAAGTGGGTATTCACTGTTAAGGTTAACCCAGATGGATCTGTAGCTAGATTAAAAGCTCGGTTGGTTGCCAAAGGATATGCCCAGACTTATGGAGTTGACTACTCTGAGACATTTTCTCCTGTTGCTAAGTTATCATCTATCCGTTTGTTTGTGTCTCTGGCTGCTACTTATGACTGGCCTCTCCATCAATTGGATGTGAAGAATGCATTCTTGCACGGAGATTTACACGAGGAGGTTTACATGGAGCAACCCCCGGGGTTTGTTGCTCAGGGGGAGTATGGGAAAGTTTGCAAATTACGAAAGGCCTTGTATGGTTTAAAGCAGTCTCCTCGTGCCTGGTTTGGACGATTCAGTACAGCAGTGACCAAGTTTGGCTTAAGAAGGAGCTCCTATGATCATTCGGTCTTCTTCGCTTCATCTGACTCTGGATGTATTCTGTTAGTAGTATATGTTGATGATATAGTCGTTACTGGCAGTGATGAAAATGGAATTAAGAAGTTGAAAGAATTCCTCTCATCTCAATTCCAAACTAAGGACCTTGGTCCATTGAAATACTTTCTGGGAATTGAGGTATCTCGCAATCGCAAAGGAATCTGTTTGTCTCAACGCAAATATTGCTTAGACATACTGAGTGACTCCGGTTTGGTCGAGGCAAAACCTTGTGAGGCTCCTATGATCCCAAATGTTAAGTTGAAAGCGGATGATGGGGAGCTTCTTGAAAATCCGGAAAAATATAGAAGGATCGTGGGAAGACTAAATTATTTAACGATTACACGTCCGGATATTGCCTTTTCTGTGAGTGTGGTTAGCCAGTTTATGTCATCTCCAAGAACCACACATTGGGATGCTGTCTGTCACATTTTGAAATATCTTAAAGGTGCTCCTGGTTATGGCATCAAATATCAAAACAATGGTCACCATGTCATAGAGGGATTCACTGATGCTGATTATGGTGGAGATCCTACAAGCAGACGATCCACAACAGGCTACTGCGTCTTTGTAGGAGGTAATCTCGTGTCTTGGAAGAGCAAGAAACAAAATGTAGTCTCTCGCTCAAGTGCTGAATCCGAGTACAGAGCTATGGCTCAGGCGACTTGTGAACTTATATGGTTACGTAATCTTCTTGATGAAATTGGATTTTCTCAGTCAAAACCAATGAATCTATGGTGTGATAATCAAGCTGCTATTCATATCGCCAACAATCCAGTATTTCATGAGAGAACCAAACACATAGAAGTGGATTGTCATTTTACTCGGGAAAAGATAGATGATGGAACGATTGCAACATCTCATGTAAGGACAGGAGGCCAGCTAGCTGATGGTTTTACTAAAGCATTACCTGGAAATAGAGTTAAGCACATTTGTAACAAGCTGGGCATGATTAACATATATGCTCCAGCTTGAGGGGGAGTGTTAGTGTTTATATTATCAGTATTATGTTTAGGGCCTGATAGAGTGTAGTGGGCCCGCACCTTTGGGCTTTAGGGTTTTACCTGTATATATGTATCTTTATTCTTTTCTTTGTAATGTAACACTTAGAATCTGAACACATAATAGAGAAGCCTCTTACTCTAATAACACAGTCCTACTTTTGAGGACCATTTACTACACCTGTCCCATGTTCTCACAATTTTACAAAAAAATCAATTTTACGTGAAGGAATCAAAATGTACATTCGGGCTCACATCCATAACATTCTTGGGACACATCATTTCTTCTGAAGGTGTAGCCACTGATCCGGACAAAATTGATGCGATTATCAACTGGCCAACACCCGTTAATATTCGACAGCTCCGTGGATTCTTAGGTTTAACGGGTTATTACCGTAAGTTCGTGAGGCATTATGCTTCCATCGCAGCCCCTCTGACAAATATTCTTAAAAAAGACAGTTTCAAATGGCAGAGTGATCAGACCAACGCCTTTCAACAGTTGCAGCAGGCGATTACTTCTGCCCCTGTTTTGTGCCTACCAGACTTTTCTAAAAAAATTTCACTCGAAATGGATGCTTCAGGAGTGGCCATTGGTGCTGTCCTAAGCCAAGACAGTCACCCACTTGCGTTCTTTAGCAAGAAATTATCACCCCGGCTACAATCCTCTTCTACATATGTAAGAGAAATGTTTGCCATCACCGCCGCTGTTGCTAAATGGAGGCATTATCTCTTGGGCAGGCATTTTATCATCATCACTAACCATAAAAGTTTGAAGTCCTTAATGACTCAAACTATCCAAACACCGGAACAACAATATTGGCTCACAAAACTTTTGGGCTTTGATTATGAGATTGTATACCGAGCAGGTCCCCAAAACGCCGCTGCAGATGCCCTTTCACGTCAACAATTATTCACTATGACTAACTTATCTAAACCGGTGTATTCGTTTGTTGATACTATTCGGGAATATTGGGTCAGGGATGCACAGGGACAGGTTTTTTACAAGAAAGCAACACAAACAAACCCCTCTTACATGAGTAGAGATGGTTTACTCTACTTTAAATCCCGTCTGTTTGTTCCTGACATCAGCAACTTACGTCAAGATATTCTTCAAGATAATCATTCATCAAACACGGGGGGCCATGCGGGAATTAAACGAACACTTGCAAGAATTTCAGCTAGCTATTTCTGGCCCCACTTGCGCAAGGATGTTCATCATTTCATCACAACTTGTCATATCTGTCAACAAGTGAAGTACTCTACTACTCCGCCTTTGGGCTTGTTGCAACCTCTTCCAATTCCAGAACTGGTGTGGGATGAAATATCGATGGATTTTATTACAGGATTACCGGTATCAATGGGAAAACGAAGTACTCTACTACTCCGCCTTTGGGCCTGTTGCAACCTCTTCCAATTCCAGAACTGGTGTGGGATGAAATATCGATGGATTTTATTACAGGATTACCGGTATCAATGGGAAAAACGTCGATACTGGTCATTGTGGACAGATTGACTAAAGCAGCCCATTTTATCGGCCTTCCACCTCACTTAAATGCCCAAAAATTGGCTGCTATCTTCACCTCAGAATTTATTCGTCTCCACGGTTTTCCACGTTCAATAGTGAGTGATCGAGATCCTTTGTTTCTTAGCAAGTTTTGGTCCGAACTATTCGCACTTAACAAGACAACATTGGCGATGAGTAGCGCATATCACCCACAATCCGACGGCCAAACGGAAGTTTTGAACCGTTGCTTAGAGGATTACCTGCGTTGTTTTGTTAAAGACGAACCTAAGTTGTGGAACCGTTACCTACCATGGGCTGAGTGGTCATACAACACTGCATGGCAATCTTCCATATGTATGACCCCTTTTGAAGCTGTTTATGGTAGGAAACCTCCCTCCATTCCACATTACATACAAGGAAATTCAAATAATCAAGAAGTAGACCTCTCTCTCACTCATAGAACCCATCTGCTTCAACAGTTAAAAGGCAACATTTCTTGAGCTCAAAACCGAATGACCCAACAGGCAAACAAACACCGCACGGACAAGAGTTTTAATATTGGTGACCTTGTTTTGGTGAAGCTTCAACCTTACCGTCAACATTCGGTGGTTCATCGATCCTCTCAAAAATTAGCAAAACTATATTTTGGTCCATATCCAATCATTGAAAGAATTGGGAAGGTTGCATACAAACTCGAATTATCTTCTTCTTCTGCCATACACCCTGTTTTCCACATTTCTCTGTTGAAAGCGTATGTAGGACCAAAACCACCTGAACCGGATCCATTACCCACAGTCCTGCCATCCAACCTGATTCCAGAAGCCATTCTTTCCATTAACAAAGAAGTCAATCCACCTCTTTTACAGGTCAAATGGTTCAACTTGTCAGAGGAGGAAGCCACTTGGGAGGAGCTAACTGAATTTCGTAAAAGATTTCCTAACTTTGACCTTGAGGACAAGGTCAATTTCAGAGGAGTAGGAAATGATACAGCACCAAATAATATTACCTCCACTCCAAGAAGGACTAGTGCCAGAATTACCAAAGTTCCCTCTCATCTAAAAGATTATATCAAATAGTCAATTGGAGGTGCAGGCTCACGTGTCCAACAAACTATGTGGGATATTTATTAATTATTCTTTTATTTTCCTTATGTAATTTCCTTTCCAGTATATTCCATTCTTGAAGATATATATCTGATGTAAGATCATTCTGAAATTTTCATGAGAGAAATGATATTCCTTCTTCCTTACTAATTTCTACCGGAGCTCACCTCTGCTCGAAAGAGGATTTGTACTTGTCAGTCTAGAGACGTGGTGGCATAATAGAGTTCCTAAGAAGGTGAATATTTTCATTTGGAGAGTACGGCTGGGGAGGATCCCGGTTAGGAAGAACCCTTGATTTTTTGCAGGTGGATTTGCACTCAACTCTTTGTCCTCATTGTGAAGAAGA
Organism: Pulicaria dysenterica; assembly: GCA_947179395.2. Classification (NCBI taxonomy): domain Eukaryota; kingdom Viridiplantae; phylum Streptophyta; class Magnoliopsida; order Asterales; family Asteraceae; genus Pulicaria; species Pulicaria dysenterica. The sequence goes on from OX359295.1 coordinate 1,507,557, forward strand.
AATAGAAGACTTGGAACATGCTTTATGGAGGTGTCAAGAGGTGCAGAAAATTTGGTATTTGGTATCAAGATGGTGGTCCAAATCACTTGGAGAAGTCAACATGGTCGCGGATTTGCTATCTCAAGAGCAATCGTTGTGGCAAGCGGTAATATGGATCTTTTTGTACTTTATTTGGTCACAAAGGAACATGGTGGTGTTCAAATCCTCAAAGACAAAATTCGAAGATATCTTCTATGAACTGTAAATAAAATCTTTCAAATGGATTTTGGGGAAAGGAGGCATAGCAAAAAAGGATTGGTCAACCTGGATTTTATATCCAAACCTGCATTAGCACATCGTGGAATATGGTCAACCTGGATCTCATATCCACACCTGCTGTAGCAAATCGTGGAATAGGTGTTTTCAATTTAAGTTACTGAGTGAAATGTGGTATTTGGTTTTGATTGTGGGCCTAGTTTCAGGTGTAAAGCTTTACACCTCTTATTTTCTTATTTGGTTGTGTATAATGGGCCCAGTTTTGTTTTCTCGATTTCTATATGGCTTAGCTGCCATGTAATGTTTCTTTGTTATGTACTTGTGTTTTGGTAATAACGAGGTATTTTAGCCCACGCTTCGCGGTGGGGGTATAAAACATATATTTAAAAACATTTTTAATAGGTATATTAATAAAATAAAGAAACTCAATTATTCGAGATTTTTCTGTATACCTATTTAAGAAAATAAGAATGTAAGACATATGCAATGTAAGACATATGCAATGTAAAATTTAGTCGTTTGAGTTTATATATACACCTATATGTTTCTATATTCAAGAATCTATTTATTAAAATTATATTATATATTCATTATAATTTCATTCTTTTGATATTTCATAACTATATCTATATTAATTGACTTAAATATTATAATTAACATTTCATATTCTAAAGAATTATAATTTTATAAATAATATAGAAAAGCCTTATAGAAAGCGTTATTTACAAAACAATTTTTAATCTTGTTATAAAATACTAAAACATAACAAATGAAACAGTGTGAGCTGGAGTATAAAATAGTGTCAAAATAGTAAGCAATGGAATTATTAAATCAATACTAAGTAAATAATTTAGTTAATGATATACAGTTATATGTAACAAAAAATAATATTAAATACTAATATTAAGAATACAACATTATTTAAAAAAATAATTTAGAATTTCTTCCTATTCCAAAAATTCACCTTTTAAAAAGTAAAAAAAAAAAGAAAACACAAAGTATTATGAACCATGTTTCAAAATATAGGTATCGCCTCCCTATAAAACATCACTTACCACTCCCTCTAAATTCTCATTTGTTACTTTTATTGACTGTAAGCTAAATTTGTTTATTTCTTATTGTACAAAACGACAATTTTATTTCCTCACGTAGATCAAATAATAGGAAATTATTATAAGAGGAGTGGGAGGCCGGTAATCTACAATTGTCACATGTTATCAATTAAAAAAAGAATAAATTTGACATTCACACTTTTTCTTCTCTTTTCTACGAATGTCAATTAGAGTTAAATTACTCTCCTTGGTATTCACGTTCTTTCTCTATTCACGATGCGTAGACTCTCTCTATCTCTCTTACTCTCTTTCACTATATATATAACAGTTTAATTTTCATTTTGCGTTTTGATATAATTTTTTTAATATGACAATGATAGTAAAACGTAATTCTCAAACCTTAAGTTGAATCTAATATGTACTACAAATTCTTTAAATTATTTATCTAACTTTTGTGTTTTATTTTCGCTGCAACACACGGGTAACTCGCAACATTTTATATAAGAATTAATATTGGAGGTAAGAAATTGGGTTTTTTATCATTAAAATAAAATTAAACTTTGTTTAATACTTGTCTTTCAATTTACTCTATTTATATTAGTTTGTAAAGTTTAATAACAAGAACTATGTAAGAACAATAATAACGTAAATAAAAATAAAAAACCAGTTCAATTAAAAATAATATTTAAGTAAATTATATTTATACTATAATAAAAAGAAAAAAGAGTTAACTTTCATTGCTTTAAATTTAAAACAATCACCCTAATATATTTAACCAGTTTTTCAAAGAAATAAAAAAAAAAGTATAAAGAATTAAAAAGTGTAAAGAGTAAATTAGCAAATTAAAAAAAAAGAAATGAAGGCGTGGGATGTGCAAGTCAATGTTAGAAAATCAAAAAAAAAAAAAGAAAAAGGAAAAGCAGCCCAAGATGAGTTGAATGGATTCATAAAATATTAGTTTGTAAAGTTTAATAGCAAGAACTATGTAAGAACAATAATAACGTAAATAAAAAGAAAAAACCAGTTCAATTAAAAATCCTATTTAAGTAAATTATATTTTTACTATACTAAAAAGAAAAAAGAGTTAACTTTCATTGCTTTAAATTTAAAACAATCACCCTAATATATTTAACCAGTTTTTCAAATAAATAAAAAAAGTATAAAGAATTAAAAAGTGTAAAGAGTAAATTAGCAAATTAAAAAAAAAGAAATGAAGGCTTAGGATGTGCAAGTCAATGTTAGAAAATCAAAAAAAAAAAAAAAAAAAAAAGGAAACGCTATGTGAAAGTGATAACCACTGGGGCAGCCATCACAATTGTTTAGAAGGCGGCCATATAATTATTTATTACTCTCAGATTTTTTTCCCCCAAATTGTATGGTTATATAATGGTATTTGCTTAAAAAAAAAAAAACCTTTTTGTTATATAATGGTATTTATTACTCATCGGGACAATTTCATTTATCTCCTTGCAAACTTTCCTAATTACCTATATATCCTTGTAAACTTTATAATTACATATATATCCTTACAAACTCTATAAAATCACAAATATACCCAAACACTTAATTTAATAACTATTTATCAATTTAAAATCTAAAAAATATATTTTAAATTGATTTGTTTATATAAAAAAACTAATAAATTTGTATATTACAAATTTACCCCTATCACGCCTTCACCATCGATTGCTTTCATCGACTTCCCCATCGATTGCCTTCCCCGTCGACTTCCCATCGATTGCCTTCCCCGTCGACTTCCCCATCCAGTGCAGCATGTTACTTGACTAATACCTTCCCCATCGACTTCACCATTGCATATTCAAGGTTGAATAGAGGCCGGAGATCGATTACAAGGTTGGGGTTTTTTACGGGGATAAAGGCACTCGATCGATTACAAGGTTAGTTACAAGAATTCATTCGATTTTCGAAACTGTTTAGAACCCTAATTTCGAACGTATGATGGCAGATTGCCCTTTGTGCGATTATAATGGGTGTTATGGTGTAATTGCAATCAAGTGATGGCAGATTGCATATGGTTTGATTTGGATTTTGTTATGGTGTAATTGCAATCAAGTGATGGCACTTGTATTTCTGTAATGAGCCTTTTTTTTGTTAGTTCAGTCAATTGCAAGTTTATTGTAACTTGCAATTACAATTCTGTGGAACGAGTGTATCTGATAGCAATTACCATGATTTAAAATCGACATAATGCAAGTTCTATGTTCGTATTCTTACAAGATAACAATCTGCAATCACCTACTCTGTTTAATCGAGTGTAGGAGATGAATATGCTATTGATGATCGAATAACAACCTGCAGCTTATCGAATATGAATCTGCAATAGTTTTTGTTTTCATAAAAATATGAATCTGCGATCGTTTTTGTTTTCATATTCTTACCTTGTACAAGATAATAATCTGTAGTCACAAACTGTGATCGATTGATTGTAGGAGATGAAGTAGTTAACTTAAATATGAATCTGCAATTGTTTCCATGAGAATAGGAAGTGGCAGTTGGCGTGAAACCTTGAATCAGGAAGGATATCTGGGTTTCGATTATGAGAGGCAAATTAATTGGGTATTTTAGTAATTTTGTAACAAATCAATTAAGATAATGATTTTTTAGATTTTAAAAAGATTAATTATTAATTAAATTAAGTGTTCGGGTATATATGTAATTTTGTAAGTTTTGTAAGGATATACATGTAATTTCAAAGTTTACAAGAATATATACGTAATTTATGAAGTTTGCAAGGATATACACGAAATTATCCCTAAATCTTAACATGCTTATTTTTAGCGCCGTAAGACCTATGTTTTTAGATATATAGCTGCTTCAATTTTCATTCGTCATCCCTCTTTTCTAGTCCATCTCGTGATCTTTCTGCCGCTTCGTATAAGTGTAGGACTGACAGACACTAAATTAGCAATCAAGATGTTCGATTTCTCTATTGCTTCAGACTTTTGATATCTCAGCTGTTTCTTAGTTTCGATATCTCAAAGGTATGTATTGCTTTCTTTGTTATCTTCCTTATATTTAGAACCAAAACTTCTTGCTAATGTTCTATAAAATTGCTTAACTAAATCGTGGTTGTATGGCCCATTGTGTGGGTTTACTGAAACTTTTTGATAATGTGATCTAGATTTGCAATCCAGCAGATATTCAGATTAGCTTAAAAACAATGCATATAAAGTGTTTGACGAAATGCCTGACTGAAAAATTGGATTCCTAATTCATGTAATGAAATTTTAAAAGCTGAATGTGGTTATGTAGCAACAATGACATTTGACTCTGTGAAGGGGCAAATTTTTTTTCTGTAGAAGCTCAACTATAAGAACAATAAATCACAAGTTGATGAAGCCCCGTCCATCAATAAAGAGAATCCAACCAATTAAAAATATTTCTTTTTTCTAATAAGTAGATATAGATGTGCATATGAAGAATTTGAAGTGGACACAACAACAAACTAATACAGCAATTTGCTTCCTTGTTACCTCAAAAATGAAGTTATACTTTATACATATGTGTCAGTTAATCATTTTGCCTTATATTATATTTTCCTTAACATGTTAGTCAATGATGCTTCTGATACTTCAATGCTAGCAATCACTCAATTTAGGTTGAATATTGATGGCAATTTAGTTTCCCATCTTATATCTAGTATTCAAATAGATAATCACGTATACGGAAGAACAAACTTGTAGAAGATAAAAGAAATAAAGAATTTTGAAATATGAAGCAAAAGAACTATACGAAAGTTGCTGTTTTCTTCCCATTCAACTTTTACCACATACTACAATATATATAGAATAAAGCTAACAACCAACCTATAACCCACTATCTACTGCTCCTAAAAGTATGCAGCTAATTCACGAAGAAGGTGGAATAACAGGTTGCAATAACTCCTAATTATATGACACCATTCATATTTTATTCTCTAGTAATACTTAGTAAACAAACATAACTACATAAGTTAACAAAGATCGACCCGTGACCCGTAACTTTCAAACCGATTAATCCAACACTTTAATGCTTATTGACATGATTGTTCGCATTATGACCTAGTTTATGCTGAAATGAGACATCAGCATTTATGAATAAAAATTAAATGTGTTTTACTGTTTACTAACCGAGATGGTTTTATAATTGTAATTTGGTAATTTCCTGAGGTTTTTTTGTTACTTTCTAGGGGCTATTTTTTTGTTTGCCAAGGCCCGAACATGTTAAGACCGGTCCTGCCTGGTAAGAAAAACTCAAGAAAAGAAAGGATGCCAAGAATTTAAGCAAGTGTGTGAGGTGACATGGTTAGACCACATCACTGTACATATCCAGCAACATCACCAAAAGAGCCAGAACCCATGACCTTGCCTTTCTTTGGCGTCCAGTTTATGTTCTTGTCGAAACAACTGCATTCCCATGAGGTGGTGGAACACGATATTAATTAGAAAACCTAAAAATAAGTTATGGTGCAAGCTGCAACTCAATACACGAGGCTGCTGTGCAGTAGCTCTATACGCCCACTAAAGAAACGAGAGCTAAGGAGTAATTTCCAAAAGCCCAAACTTGGTAAACCAAATCGTGCTCCACTCGCAACAGCAGCCATCATTTCAGACTCAAAGATAGTCCAATGGAACACAGCTATCACCAATTACATGCGTAGTGGTCAGTGTGATTCAGCTCTATGCATCTTTGACAAGATGACCCGACGGACGTCAGTTTCATGGAATGCAATGATATCTGGATACTTGTTGAATAAAAGGTTCAATCTTGCACGCCAGATGTTTGACAAAATGCCCCAAAGAGACTTAGTTTCATGGAATGTGATGATTACCGGGTACGTTCGAAATGGGAATCTGGGTACTGCACGGAAATTGTTTGATCAAATGCCACAGAGAGATGCAGTTTCTTGGAATGCCATGTTGTCTGGTTATGCTCAAAATGGGTTTGTGGAAGAAGCAAGAATGATTTTTGATAGGATACCAAAAAAAAATTCTATCTCGTGGAATGGTATACTTGCAGCGTACGTGCAAAACGGTAGGATAGATGATGCCCGTAAATTGTTTGATTCTAATTCAGCTTGGGATGTGATTTCTTGGAACTGCTTGATGGGTGGGTATGTAAGGAAGAAGAAATTAGTTGATGCAAGGTGGTTTTTTGATAGAATGCCAATACGAGATGAGGTGTCTTGGAATACAATGATTTCAGGTTATGCCCAAAACAGACAATTATCTGAAGCACAGAAGTTATTTGACGAGTCTCCAGTTCGAGATGTGTATACGTGGACAGCTATGGTGTCCGGGTATGTGCAGAACGGTATGATGGATAAAGCTAGAAAAGTTTTCGATGAAATGCCTGTAAAAAATTCTGTTTCATGGAATGCGATAATAGCTGGTTATGTGCAGTGTAAGAAAATTGATGATGCAAAGGAGTTGTTTGATGCAATGCCTTGTAAAAATGTTAGTTCTTGGAATACTATGATTACTGGTTTTGCACAGAGTGGCTTCATTGATATTGCTAGGAGTTTATTTGAGAAGATGCCTCATCGTGATTGCATTTCATGGGGTGCAATCATTGCAGGATATGCTCATCTGGGCCACAATGAAGAAGCATTGAGTTTGTTTGTAGATATGAAGAGAAATGGAGAAAAGGCAAATAGGTCTATTTTTTCCTGCATTTTGAGCACGTGTGGCGAGATCACTGCATTAGAATTGGGTTACCAATTGCATGCACAACTTGTTAAGGTAGGTCTTGGATCTGGATGGTATGTAGGGAATGCATTATTGTCTATGTATTGCAAATGTGGAAACATAGATGAAGCCAATATTATATTTGAAGAAATTTCTGATAAGGACATAGTTTCATGGAATACAATCATTGCTGGATATGCAAGGCATGGCTTCGGCAAAGAGGCCTTGAGAGATTTCGAGTTGATGGAGAGAAGTGGAGTTAAACCAGATCAAGTAACAATGGTAATCATATTTCATAATAAGTCCCTTGCTTGCAGCATTTAGTGGCCTGCTCATGTTTTAAAATGCAACGATCTCATTATTCTTTGGTCCTAGAATATCAATAATGTGAATTTCTTTAATACAGAAGATATGTTGTATTTGTAGTTTATTATACTAGATTCATCCCTTGATATGTGCCAACAAAATGCAACAGAAATAATAGTCCAATAATTAGTTAATATTATAAATACCTAAGATTTCTTAAATGGAGTCTCGTTTTTTGTTGTTTTTACATCCAGGTTGGCGTGTTGTCTGCTTGTAGTCACAGTGGGATGGTAGATAGAGGCACACACTACTTTTACACAATGAATCGTGATTATGGAGTAACTGCAAATTCAAAACACTATACATGCATGATTGATCTCCTGGGTCGAGCAGGGCGCCTAGATGATGCCCAAAATCTAATGAAAAATATGCCCTTTGAACCAGATGCGGCTACATGGGGTGCTCTACTTGGTGCCAGCAGAATTCATGGAAATACCGAATTAGGGGAAAAAGCAGCTGAAATGGTTTTCCAGATGGAGCCTGATAATGCTGGAATGTATGTCCTTTTATCAAATTTATATGCAGCTTCGGGTAGATGGGCTGATGTTGGTGCAATGAGATTGAAAATGAGGGATACGGGGGTAAAAAAAGTCCCAGGTTATAGTTGGCTAGAAGTGCAAAACAAGATCCACACGTTCTCGGTTGGGGATTCCACCCATCCACAGACAGTTCAAATATATGCATATCTTGAAGAATTGGATTTTAGATTGAAGCAAGAGGGTTACATTTCTTCTCCTAAATTGGTTTTGCATGACGTGGAAGAGGAGGAAAAGGAGCATATGTTGAGGTACCACAGTGAAAAGTTGGCGGTTGCGTTTGGGATCCTTAATATACAAGGTGAACGACCAATTCGTGTTTTTAAGAACTTAAGGGTATGTGCTGACTGTCATAATGTGATCAAACACATATCAAAGATCGTGGATAGGTTGATAATTGTGCGAGACTCTCACCGTTTTCACCATTTTAGGGATGGTGTGTGTTCTTGTGGAGATTATTGGTGATAATGATGATGATGAATCTATGGGTATATCACAGGGATTAAGTTATGCCAGATAAACAAGAAATTTTGATGATCATCTAGGTAGATCTGAAACCTGGGATGTATTGTCATCTGCACTCGCTGCATTCCGAGAATTCATGTCATCTGACACATTTCTTTGTCAATGGATGAAAATATGGTCTAATATGTCTGCGTAAGGTGAGGTTGAATGCTTCAGTGACTACCAGATTAGTGCATTATTTTTGGGTATGTAGTCGTTTTATATTTTTAGTGTCCTATGAAGTATGAACTATGTAGAGAATTGCTGTACAGTCTTTACAGTGTGTTTACTATCTGCTGGCATAGCTTTCTAATCGTATTATATGGTTTCATCCATCATCTTATTTATGCTGACTTTTTATAGATGATACAAGTTGATTGGGTTTTGACTTGCGGGAATGCTTGATTATGTTCAAGTTTTATTCTTCATTTTCTGTTTATGTTTAGGTTGCGTATTTAATCACTATTTTTGCGTATGTTTATGCATAAGTAACTTTGTAAAATCTATGTTTCATCTTTATTGATTCATTTTGCAGGTCAAATTTTCAGTAAGTAAAGAATCAAAGACATGTTAGCTGTGAACTTCGATTCACGGACATCCCATCGATGGTTCGATTCACTTGCATGAGCCTTCCTTATGTGATTTTCTACTCAAACAGAACTCAAGGCTCTGCCATCGACTTGTTCAGGTAAATTGACCCCTGGAAAGCTCGAAATAAATACCATTGAAGTTGTCTATTACTTTTTACTTACCGAAATGAAGTTCACACGTGTTCATAATCACTAGTCGAGTGTATAGTACTTAGACCGGGAGCATCGGCTCGTGAGGGAGCCATGTGAGAGGTCTTCACGAGCAAAAACGAAGGTGAGGACCATCGCCGCCATCCGTGAGGGAGAGCTCACGGTCACATTCGTGACCACCATGGCGCGCGTGAGGGAGATGGTGCAAGAGAAGAGGTATTTTTTTTTCTTTTTTGTGATGTGAAACATGTGATGGATGCGGGGTTTGTGTGATGAGATGAGGGAATGATGTGGCGCTGATGTGGCTGTGTGAAGCATGTGATGGATGCTGATGGTCTTTACAACCGCTGTTGATTTCACCACCAGGAGCATATATGAGTTGTTCCTGAATATTTATAGTTTCTTTAACAACCTTAGTGTAGATAAACATCAGGTTTGCCAAAACATCCATGTTAGTGGCTATCTTGTGTTTTTATACTCTAGACTTGATTATATATTGAACATAAAAGTGAGTATGCTGGATTTTGGATATTACAACAGAGTGAGGATTGTTTCTTTTTGCATAGTAATCTTATTTGGACAAATTGAATATGTTTTCAGATGCTCATTGAAGAAGCTTGAAATGTTGCTGTGCAAAGGATTGAACCAGGTAACACCGGCTTTGGACACATGCACATTCCCGTAGCAAGCCTAAGAAAAATAACCATAACCAGTGCTCCAAATAGTAAGTTTAATTAATGTTTTTACTTGAAACCTATCCAAAGCAAGTAGTTGCTTCATGTTTTAGACTGTGCAGAGTCATAAAATTACAAATTACAAATAGACCTCATGAAAATAACAAAAAAATTGATGAAATTTCAAGATCAAGACCTAAAAGTTGATATATAATTTCTGACTTTAGATGCCTATCATGTAAAGTTTATGCATTGTAACTTTGACACCTCATTTGCTTTTCAAAAGAAAATAAATTGTAACTTTGACACCATATTTGCTTTCATATCTTAAAGCTCATGCCTATATATATTCTTTATGTTTAGAATTTGATCAATTCTTGTTTAATCTTAATAGAAGAATGTAAAATTGTAATATAGTTTCAATAATGACGCATTCTATTCATGCCTTCTTGACGTGGTATGTGGAACTTTGTTTCTTATGTTTGAACCTTAAAATCAATATAAGGCACCCTCAGTTGCATATTTGAATAAATTCTTTATGTTTTAATGCAACTTTTGATACTTACCTTTAAGTTTAAAGCACTATTGTGGAATAATAATATTTGATGCCAAATCCATAATATAGTTATATTATATTTTTACTAGAAAAAAACTGGGTTTGGATTCAAGCCCGAGTCATTAAAGCATAAAGCAGGGCAAATACATTCTTACGATGAGTATGCATAATTGTTACGTAATTTTAGGTCAATATGATTATGTAATTATACAATAACATACTTTTTGAAAGATAGATACACACAATAAAATTTTTGAAAGGTGGATACACGCATTAACATTTTGGGTATAATTTAATACATTTTGGAGAACTTAACCCTAAAATAAATCGTTCATACACAAATTAAACACCATTGTACTTAATTTGGTAAAGTTAGATAAGTTACAATACCGAAGTACATAAATATTTAAAATATGATTCATATTCTACAAAATAGCCAACAATCAAGTTAGATAAGTTTTGCGAAATTCTTTATCACCCTGGGAAAGCTAATGTGGTAGCCGATGCTTTAAGCCGTAAAGGAGTTGGTGATAATGTTTCTTTTATGCAAATTGAAATTGTTTCTGACATAGTGGATAAATTGAAATCTACTCAACTGGAAGCCTTGAAGGAGGAAAGCTTTAAGTCAGACACTATGACAAACAGAAAAGAAGAATTGACTAGGGGTGTAATCGAGCCGAGTCGAGACGATACAGTACCAGGCTCGAGCTCGAGCTCGACTCGACTCAGAAACTCGAAGCTTGAAACTTAACTCGAGCTTGGTCGAGCTCGACACTTGGTCGAGTTCTACTTTTCAAGCTCGAGCTCGACTCGAATAGGTACTCGACACTCTCGAGCTCAACTCGGCTCGACTCGGCTGAATTTTAATTTAATAAAATTTTACAACAGCAAATGTTAAAACACATTCCGGATCGAATTCAAATTTGCCATTGATTCTCTCATCTTCATCATATCAAACTTGCCATCTGTTAAAGCTGGAGTCACAATGTGCAATTGATTCTCTCATCTTCATCATATCAGAATTGCCATCTGTTAAAGCTGGAGTCACAACTTGTGAATTACACTCTGGATCAACCACTTGCAAAGTAATCCTTTGTTGATTTTGAAAGATCTTTCTTTTTAAACAAGCATTTAAGTGTCTTTTAAAATGAGTCGTACTCCCGCTTGCAAGTATGGAAAGTCTCGTCTTGCAATGCATGCACTCTGCTTTCTCACTTTTATCTGGTAGCACAATAACCCTAAACTCTAACCACACAAGAGATATTCTTTTCCTCTTCTTACTATCAAATTCACTATTTTCTTCCTCTACATTTTGTGCGGTGTTGTTACTAGTAGATGTTGGATTTGTTGCGTCATTTATTGACGGTGCTTTCTCTTGTTGTGAGTCCTTTGAAATACCAGGACTATTAGAAGCATTTAGCGATGATGAAACTTAATTTGGAGATAAATCCATATATGAACAATCAAAATGGTATTATATCAAAGACAATAGGGGACTTCCATATAAAACAGACTTCCATATTTTTTATTGAATCAGATCTAAAAAAGATTTAAAAACAGTAGCAATTTTTTTTAAAAATCAACAACTTATAGTGATGGCAATAACAAATTTCCAACAGTAGCATGAAATAGAACAGAAAAGATAAACAGATAGCAGCATGAAATTCCCAACAATACTTGATCGTATCTAACACAACTAAAAAACCTTGCATAATATCCTAACAAAATAGAACAGAAAAGATAAACAGGTTCTAAATTCTGTTTAGAAACCATTAGAAAATCATTAAACCCTAAACCCTAAACCCTTAGGGTTTAGGGTTTAGGGTTCTAAATTCTATTTAGAAACCATTAGAACAGAAAAGTAGAAAATCAATTCACAAAAGATAATTGTCCTCTCAGTTCATGAATTATTAGTGTTCAAGAAAAAACAATTAATGTTCACCTTTAATTGTTTTTTCTTGAACACTAATACATATCCATGAACAATGAATATAAGAACAGGCACCTTTAATTCATGAAATATTAGGGTTCAAGAAATAAAAATGGTGATTTGATTAATACAAGAACAGGTACCTTCAAAGTTTAAATCTTCAATTCGGATGAGGGTAATCAAGACCAATCAACAAAGAACAGGGAAGGCTAAGCTTCAATGATTAGATTTCTACCAGGTGAGCTTCAAGGCTTCGAGTTCAATAGATGAATGTCAGGTGAGCTGTGAGCATCGTCCTTTGAGGCTTCTTAGATCTAAAACAGATTCGAATGATTTTAGTCTCCTTCAACCTTCATTCATTCGTGAGTGAGTGTGTGAGAAACTGAGAATCTTCAATTTGAGCAGGTCACCTGGAGGTAGGGATGGCAACGGGGCGTAATCGGGACGGGGATTGGTCCCCCCATCCCCGCTTAAAAAAACAACGGGGATTTAAATGGGGACCCCCGTCGGTAACCGGGGAAAACCGCGGAGAACGGGTATCCCCGTTTAATATAAAACATGTAATTAAATTTGTAATTTTCACCACAAAGATACCGGTTAAAGTGGAATTGTGATTTTTCACTACGTGGATCGTTAGGGTTATGATTTTACCACGAGTTTTAGAAAATAATTATACTAAATTATACAACAGTATCTGATACAAACATATATGAACCTAAATTAAAGTCTTAAAGAATCTAAATGCATCAAAAATATCAAAACCAAACAATTCAAATAAAAACAACGATTAAAATTAGTTTGTATGAAAATGTAATAAAATTTGTACATTTTCTATTTAAAATAATTTTATGCATATTAATATATAAATAATTAGTATTAACTTATAACCGGGGCCGTTATCGGGTAATCGGGGCGGGGATCATCAAACCCGTCCCCGTCCCCGTCCCCATCCCCGTTTAAATAATCGGTTTTCGGTTTTCCCCGCCCCGTTTATGTCGGTTTTCGGTTTTCCCTGTCAGTTTCGGATTTTTTTGCCATCCCTACTTGGAGGAGTCGAGGAGAATATGAAGAACACGAAACCAAGTTATGGCTAGGGAGGTCGCATGTCGGGAAGGAAGTAAGGAGCACAGGAAGTGAAATTAGGTTTAGGGTTTCTTTTTCTCCCTATATACTATAGGTAAAAAGGGTAATATACAAATATATAAAAGGGTAAAATCGTAATATAGCATAGGCTCGATTAGGCTCACGAGCCTAGCGAGCTGATTATTTCGGAGCTCGAGCTCGGCTCGAAACCCTACTCGAGTAGCTTGAGCTCGACTCGGTTCACTTTGAGTCTATTTCGATTTTTCTTCTAATCTATCTCGAGTAGCTCACGAGTTGTATCGGCTCGTTTACACCCCTAGAATTGACCTATGATTCTCGAGGATTAAAGACTTACAGGTCTCGTGTTTGGGTGCTTTGCTTGAAGAACTTCGGAAGTTGATTTTATCGGAAGCTCATAAATCAAGATTGTGGGAAGCACCAAAATGTATAACGGTCTGAAGATGTTGTATTGGTAGCCTACGATATGTTGCATAATTAGTGGAATCATGTCATATTTGTGCACAAGTTAAAGCAGAGCATCTGAAATCCTATGGCTCACTGAAACAATTAGAAATACCAGAATGGAAATAGGAACATATTACGATGGATTTTGTAAGTAAACTTCCACGAATGCAGCGGAATTACGATATGATTTGAGTGATTGTTGATCGATTAACAAAGAGTGCTCATTTTCTCACAACGAGTGAGACAACTTCTCTCAATAGATTAGCTTAACTATATATTGATGAGATTGTTTCTCGACATGGTGTTCCTTTATCGATTGTTTCAGACAGGGATTACAGATTCGTTTCTATCTTCTGGAATAGTTTACAACGAGAATTGGAAACACGTGTTAATTTGAGTACAACTTATCATCCTCAACCTAACGGTCAAACAGAACGAAATATTCAAACACTTCAGGATATGTTGCAAGCGTGCGTGATAGAATATGGTGGATCCTCGGATTCACACTTACCATTGATTGAATTTGCGTATAATAATTCCTATCACTCGAGTATAGGTATGCCGCCTTATGAAATGTTATATGGTCGTCGTTGCCGTACTCCTACATATTGGTTAGAGACGGGTGAGAAACAATATGCGGGTCACGAATTGTTCAAATTACAACTGAAAAAGTTGCTATTGCAAGAGATAAACTGAAGGTTGCCAGAGACACACAGAAAATGTACGCCGATCCCCGTCATCGACCTGTGTCATTTGTGGCTGGTGAGTTGGTTTATTTGAAAGTTTAACCATGGAAAGGGGTCATTCGCTTTGGCAAACGCGGGAAGTTAGCTCCTCGGTGCATTGGTCCGTTTCGAATACAAGTGGTCAACGATGAGACAGTTACTCTTGATCGAGTTAGCAGGGATCCATGATACTTTTAATGTTTGTTGCCTGTGAAAGTGTAAAGTAGAAGATGAGAGTCAAATTCTCCCGGTATGTGAACTGAAATTCGATTCGAAGAAGAGATTAGTAGAAGAACATGTTGAACTTTTAGATCGAAGAGTGACAAAGCTTCGCAAGAAACAGATTCCAATGGTATTAGTTAAATGGAATCATAGTTTGGGTTCTGATTTAACCTGGGAGACATAGGCAGATATGAGAAGTCGATATCCTCAATTATTCGAACGCGATGAGATTCCGAGGACGGAATCCTCTTAAGAGGGAGAGATTTGTAACATCCTCGAACCGAGCCTAGTTGTTTCGTGGTCAGTGTGAGTATTTAATTAATTGTTTATATGTTTATTTTATATCGTATGCGTTTATGGTATCGATAAATTCGTTTTTAAATGAGGGTCCCGGATTATACCTCGTTAGTTGTTAACTAATTGAGATTGACTGCATAACTGATTAACTACATGTTAGGAAGCAGTGTGTAATACTGCATGTGTGAATATTTTAATTTATACCCCAACCGACTTTGGCATATAAAAGACTTCATGTAGAAGTATTCTTTCATTATGTGTGTGCTAAGTGTGCATCTTGAGTGTGTTTTGAGAGAACAAGCTACAAGTAGCCTACTTGAATATTTGATCGTGAAGTTTTGTGTTTGATAATTCAAATACAAGGTATAAGCATGTTCTTGGTTACTTATTATCATGATTCAAGATGTCACCATGCTCAAAATTTGTTAAACCACCATGATTAAGTTCTTGATGAAACTTGAATTTTGGAGTTCATGAGTTTGATGGTATTAAATTGTTCTAAGTGGTTCATGAAGGTTACTAACATGGTGCTTGATGATTTTTGATGTGTTTGTGTTTTAAAAATATTTTTAAGAAAGCTTAAAATTCTAAAGTTCCTAGATTTGTGCTGCTTGTTCATAAATCTGGTTTGAAGAGTTGAAGGTTGAAGAAGAAGATGATGATGATGTGTTACTTGGGATTAGCATGCTTATCCCTTTGACTTTTGTGTTGCTCGAAAATAAATATGCATTTTAAAAACTCTTTGTACTTGTTATTAACTTCAATGAGTAAAAAAATCTCTGTGTCTACTGTCTAGTGTTACGTTATTATCGAGTTCGACTCTACCTGTAACAAAAACATCAAGATAGAGTATTTGACGTTCATAAGATAAAGTTTTACTTAATGTAGTCAATCAAACATAAATGCAAAGTATGGAGAATAAAATGTAGAATGTGTCTATATTGTTATATACTATCTTAAAATGCATAATTATTTTATTAATTGTAGTGTTTGTTTGATAAAATTCATATGTAAAAACTGAGCATACAAATGAATGTCCACATTTTGAAACAATTAGATAGATTGAAAACATATTATTTCCAAAATGCAAAGTGATGAGAAGAAAAGCGATTCAAGAAATTACATATTAACTAAATAACTTGTAAATACAATTAATCAATCTGAAGTGAAGCAAGGACAAATTCTATCACCATTAACGTATTAGGGGCCGGTATAAGAGCAGAATTGATTATAACATTCTAGTCCCTTATTTTCACGCCTTCGACGTGTACAGTATCTTGTTAGTTGCATGCTTATCATGAAGTTTCGATATTGTACTCAAATTGGCTTGTGTACATGATGATGGATCTGACAACTTCTCGCGAACCATGTAGGTATAGTCTAGTACTTCAGTAAATGGTTTCGGTTTATTGTGTAACGGTAATAGTATTCCATGCACCTATGTAAATAAGTAAGAAGAAACATGAAACATTTTTTTGAAAGAAGAACATTGGTTTTGAATGAGATTGTAGCATAACTTCCATTGTTGTTTCATTAAGTTGGAATGTAGAAAACTTGTGGTGGAAGGACTTATTGCTTTGGCTATGCATTTATAAGTTGAGATTGTAACAACTATGTTAATGATAACCTCTCATATCTCTCTTAACACGATGTTAGAAGTTTCTTGAAATCTTATTAAATATGATGCATACAATAGAGTTCAAATCTGTAATGCAAACTTTAATTTTATTAAAAGTCCAAATTTATTGTCTTTTATTTACATATTTATGTTTATTGAAATAATCCCAATTGAAATATGGATGAAAAGGTTGACACATCATCAAAGCACATAATCTATGCTTTGATTTTAAAAAAATAAGACTCAATTGCTTATTGTGTAATGGTAATAGTATCCATGTACCTAAGTAAATAAGTAAGAAGAAACATACCATCATATCATTTCTTATAATATAAAAAAACATTTCTTGAAAAAAAACATTGATTTTGAATGAGATTGTTGTAACACCGGTTTTCACGCGCTTAAAATTAGGGAAAATTTAAGTTTTTTAAACTTATATAATAAAAGCCAGCAGCGAAAGTAAACGTTATTAGCAAAACATGATAAGTGTTAACTGACTTGGCAGTTAATTACAACCAAAAATACGCCAAGTTCAACAGTTTGGTGTTACCAACTAACCGACACTACCGACCATCGGATCACATAAATAGACAACGAGCAGTGTTCCGAAAAGGTATGTACAACAAACTACCACCAAGTCCCGCCTCACCAGGCTAACTACTTCGCATCTGCAAAAAGGTAAATTTAGGCACCGTTAGCTACAACTAGCTAGTGAGTACAGATTAACACATAAGCATCAATAAGCAGGTTATCCCAACTACGGGACAGCACATAAGGCTATCCTAACACATAGTATCGCGCCAACGAGTCAGTAAGAATCATATCTCGCAGGGAAGGGAACCCCGCTCAACGATTCAAACTGGAGACCATCAGCAACAACTATCCGCAATGGTGGGGGAGCGAAGAGCAGTCCACCAAACGCGTTACGAAGCTCGAAGCTCGACATCTTGGATCTCAACGAAAGTTAAGATCCCAACTCACGTTAAGGAGCGGCGGTTTGCAAGACCACCCCGGCGTGCTGCACACCGGGTACCGTTGATCCCCATTATTCCATCAAAGGGATCCAGCCTTCGGGAAGAAAGCTGACCTTAACCATGCCATCATCAGTCCGGACAGGCACCACATATACAACTAGAACCCGTAGTGGGTTCAACTATACGCATGCGATTCATAACCAACGTGTAACGCAACTTAGCATGGCAACAATATACAATAACATGGTATAGCATACCTCATATACGCACGTGTGCGACATCAACCACATATATCAATAAACAACAGACAACGCTACTTACCGAGACTCATGGGAAAACCGGTACTCACCTCGAGATTATAAGAGGCAGATATGAATTCGGGAATCCCAGGAGCACACGGAGTCGTCCGAATCACCTAACACATAAGGTTCAGGCTTAGGCACCAAACAACGACAACCAACGAGACTTAAACTATAATACAACAAAGCTGCCAACAAAACAATAACACTTGCGATCGCAAGACACCTACATGCGACCGCAAAGGTCCTCTTAAACACCCCACTTGCGACCGCAAGGGTTTACCTTGCGACCGCAAGGGTTTACCTTGCGACCGCAAGGGTCCTATCCAAACCACACCAGCTTGCGACCGCAAGGACATAGCCATACGACCGCAAGGGTGGTATCTTGGGGGCTTACGATCGCAAGTTATGTACCTACGATCGCAAGTTATGTTTCCTTCGTCCTTAGACGGTAAACCATGACAACGACACCCTTACGATCGCAAGACGCATGCATGCGACCGCAAGAGACACCAGACGACCCATGCGACCGCAAAGGAAACCCATGCGACCGCAAGGAACTCCATACGACCGCATGCCATTTCCATGCGACCGCAAGGAACTCCAGACAACCCATGCGATCGCAAATAGAAGCCATGCGATCGCAAGTACCCTATGCGACCGCAAATACTATCCATGCGATCGCAAGGACCCCCGACACAGTGGGTTCTTGCTCTGTTCAAACACAGCCACTGTTTTTCGACTTTTAGCACTTTTAATCGACTTAAATTTGGATTTAACAGTTCTCACATGTTGTCTAACATATTATACACCTTATTACATGATTCTTGACTCAAAACCAACACCAAAACCCACTTGAATCCACCAAATGGGTTCTTATATCACTTCAACACAAAAACTAGGTTTGGGACATGAAAACACTTACCAAGATTACGACTAAGGATGGTTTGCTTCTGAAAATCAGCTAACAATCTTCAATCAACAGCTTATCTCTTGCTTTCTATCTCCAAATCACAAAGTGTGTGTGTGTGTGTGAAGCTTGGTACGTACATATGTATGTTTGTATGGGTGTTTTTGGCTAAAACAGAGGATAAGGAGAAGCAATAGGCCGACTTAAGTGGGTTTAATACCCCACGAGGGTATTTCGTTCTCCTATTCAACTTAAGACACGACTTATGTTTATCCGTTTCAACTAACGGAGATATTTTCGGAATCATTATCTGAAACCGTTCAACTATTTACCAACATTTTTTATTTATGAAACATTTCTAACTTTAGCCACATAACCACGTGTGCCAACAAATAACAACAATTAAGCAACAAAACAACTTAAACAACTTGGTTAAAGTCAACGTACAACTGAACAAACTTAAGGTACAACTATTTACAACTAGGCCCTAAATTAGGGTGTTACAATTGTATCTCAACTTCCATTGATGTTTCATTTAGTTGAAATGTAGAAAACTTGTTGGTGAAATGACTTTTTGCTGTGTCTATACATTTATAAGTAGAGATTGTAACAACTATGTTAATGATAACCTCTCATATCCCTCTTAACAAAATGTTAGAAGTTTTTTAAAATCTTATTAAATGTGATGCATACAAAGAATTCAATTCTTTAATGCAAACTGTAAGTCGTTAAATTGATTGTTTTTTATTTACATATTTATATTTTCTAAAAGAATCCCAATTAAAATATGGATGGAAAAGTTGACACATCATAAAAGCATATAGTTTAATTTGCTTTGATTTAAAAAATAAAACTTAATTGGTTATGCCACCTAGGATTAAATACATTCTAAGTTAGTATATATATAGAGAGAATGCATTAATAAAGAATTCTTGTTAAACAAAGAACCTAAATAACCAATCTAGACAGTTGGATCATCAAAATCAATACATGAGATTAAAGATGGCATAATTGTAATTATAATGTATTAGTTATTAAGTAAAAGGGCAAATATGGAACCCCCCCCCCCCCCCCCAACAACCCACGTTTTTAGAAAAAAAATACCCCCTAAAACTTTAAATTTTCATAACTTTTTAAGTTTTGTAAATTTAATCAAAAAAATTATACCAATCTTTTAGTTTTTTAATCCCCTTTCAAACAAGATCAATATTCCCATATTTTTCTAAAGAGTAAATTACACCAATCGTTCATGTGGTTTGCCACTAATTTCACACATCGTCCCTAGGGTTCATTAATTACAACAGACGTCCCTAAGGTTCATACTTTGTCACGCATGTAGTCCCTAGTCCACTTAAAATGACTAAAATGCCCCTAACCCCATTTTTTAATCAATTTTTCTTGATTTTAAATTAATTTTAATTATTTTTAAAACTTAAAACAATATAATAATAATTTTAAATTAATATTTAACACTTTTTAATCAATTCAAACAACCCAACCCCCCCTTCCCGTCGATGAAGCTCCACTGTTTGACCTCTACCATGACCACCACCACCTGCAACTCCGGCCACCGCCACCAGCAGGCTCCGGCCACCACCACCACCACCAGCAGCGATCCTTGCTTCCCCGTCCATTCCGTCCATTGCTTCCCCGTCGATCCTTGCACCACCACCGCAACCATGGCACCATCACCGCCACTGGTCACCACCACCACCATGAAAAGAAGAAAAAAAATACCAGCCCCACCCCTCCTGTTGGCTCCCCTCTGCCACCGTAAAGGCACCAACACCACCACCGTAGGTCACCGTAAACTAACAAACCTTAATCAAACACCTCCAACAACCACCGTAGGTCCACCCTACAGCCACCACCGTAGGTCACTACCTCCGTAGGTCACCACCATTAACCCTAATCTAAACAAACCCTAACAAATCAAACAATAAACACACACAGGGTTTTCCCATTCAACGACGACGACGAAACGACGAGGGCGACGGAAACGTCTTCGTGGGTTAGGGTTTCTAACCGCGGTGGCTTGACGACGACGACGGCGGTGGTTGACGCGAACGACGACGACGGCGGTGGTTTATGTCAGCTTAGCAAACAACGGCGGTGGTTCCCTTGAAATCCCACGAAATACCACGAAACAAACGCCCCCTTAGAATTTTTAGGGTCATTTCTTTAGTTTCGCCCGGACTTCTAAAATTTGAGTCAAATTATACCTATGCATATAATTCCTAACCATATAACAAAGGTAAAAAAAGTTATAACACATCATATCCAAAAGAGGCAAAAAATAAATTTACATTAAGAGTGTGCATGGCAACAATCAAAATAATAATTGCAATTGATTAATATTAACATATGTGTAAGCCTACATATTACAGTCATAATGACTATTAAACACAAATACAATCACAATTAAATGAGCCTCAACCCCTATAAACATATATATATATATATATATATATATATATATATATATATATATACACACACAAACACACACACAAACTCAATCAACATCACACTAAGACACACACACACAAATCAACATGACTAAGCATATGTCTTTCACCACATTTATCATATTGCTTCTACTCACAGGTATATAACTTCAGATTATTATTTGAGATCGATCTTTTGTTCACTATATATATACTTGCAGATTAGCTGATATATGTATAAAAATATGCAGGCACAAGGTTGATCATAGCGGATAATGGCGGATATAGAACATGTGTTATACTTCCTCCGTCCCATTTTTATTGTCCAGTTTTGACTTTCGAAAGTCTTTATTTTACAACTTTGACCTTAAATATTTTTGTTTATATTATATAATACTTTTATCAAATTTATATCAATGAAAACATATTTAAAACAAAATGCATTCATATATTTTTTATCAAAGATTATATAACACAAACAAAAATATTTAAGGTCAAAGTTGAAAAAGAAAGACTTTAAAAAGTCAAAAGTAATTATGCCACATTTGCGGGGGTTTTAGTTTATACGTATTTATTTACTTTTTTTCTCTATTTTTGTACCGTCCTTTTTTTTTCTTTTTTTTACATTGTTCTATTACTTTATTTTATTTATTATTATTATTATGTTTTTTATTTTCATTTATTTGTTTATTTTATTTATGTATTTATTTATTTATGTTTTCCAGTGTTTTTTTACACGTTTTCTCCTGTTTTCTGTTTCTTACTTGCCGGAGGTCTTTTCAGGAAGCAATCTCTCTACCTACGGGGAGAGGTATGATTGTCTACATCCCACCTCCCCCATACCCCGCTTCTTGCGGGATTGGGTATTGTTGTTGTTGTTGTTGTACCCATATGCGACCCAGAAGAGTGTGATCATTTATGTGTCTTGAAATCGTCTACATGGAATGCTAGAGGAACGTGCACACGCACTTTTACTTGTACTTGTGAATTCGAATACCGGTCAAAGATGATGATCGATTCAAATTCTACCGACGCTTCTTCTCCAACAAACAAATGATCGTTTGATTGTTTGATCCAACTTTCATAAATGTAGAGAATTCCTCTTTAAATTTTCTATTTGGACTATTATACATTTGAATACTGGTATCATATGTTACATCTTGTTATTTTATATGAATACATGCTAATATTGAAGGTATCGAAGCTTATATATACAAATAGAAAATTGTAGTATGATAATATAAAGAGAATACTGATCATGCACCGGAACTCATGTATTTTATGTATTTTATTTATGGGATTGCATAGTTCAAAGTACAAAAAAGAACCAGCCTTAAATAGGCAAAGAAATACCGAAAAAGACTCAACAACCCTTAATACTTAAACAACCTAACAACTAGCTAGACGTTAGGCTTTTATTTAAAAAATAAATAATGACATGTGAAGAATGCATCCCAAGAGTTTCTGAAACAAAGCAGACCTTTGAATTATTCTTCATCAAATATATATTATCTGCTTTTTTAAAAATAAAAAATAAAAAAAAGGTGAAGACTTTTTGTTAGTAAATGTCTCAAAGGTTGAAACAATGAACATAATACAGAAAAATAAACTAGCTCTTGTGATGATGTTGTCTTTGTAAGTTTGTGGGGTTCCAACTCAAAATCAATTACTCATGAGAGGAGTAGCCAATGACCCTAATAAACTCATTACAAAGTCACTCTTTCGTCCAATGTTGGACATTACTCAATAGTCATTTCTTCTTTCATTACTTATAAGACCTTAAGCTTGAACAAACAACAATAAGACTAAGGTACCGTTTGTTTTGTAGAATTCGAAGGAATAAAATGGAATTGAAATTAAATTTCGTGTTATACCGCGTTTGGTAAACTTGTTTTTAAATGGATTCTCATTCTTTAGAACATTTACATTCTCTCGAGTAATAGAAAGTTCAATCCGTAGGGTGGGTTGGATATAATTTAAATCATCCATTCCATCAAATTCTTGTGAAACAAACGAGATCTAATAGTAATAAAAATGCATGGAGATAGATCGATTGGGCCGGCACTCGTTCAAAGTGTTATGGTTAATTAAGCGATACATGGTAGTTTCTTTGGTTCCTCGTACATCCCATGTACTCATCTTCTTTGCTTGATTTTGGTTGTATGTGGATTCGTGATGCTCTTTAGTAGAAGACTTTTGATCTTTGTTCTTAACTAGTAGTTAGCTTACCCGTGCTTCGCATCGGGGTTTTATTACTTTTTAATCGAGTATTATAAGATTATTTATTTTCTATTTTTTTACTAAAAAGATTAGATAAAAATGGTAAATTGAATTTAGATACGAAACTTAAAACAATTGAATCACTTGAATGTTTTGAAAGTAATTTAACTTGAGTTTATCTTGAGACTACGTAAAATATTTAAACAATGAGAGCCTATTTCACTACTAACAAATGTGACTTGGATTTGATTTAATAGTAAGTACTCGTATACTAAAAGAACTACACAAATTTAATATAAAAAATAAACTCCACACCCTAGGGCCCTATTATATCGAACATCTAAGACCCCCGTTTAATATAAAAACCTACATAAAAAGAACTCAAAAAGTTATTTGGATAATTGGATTATTGAAAAATGGAAGTTGACAAAGATAAGTAGTAGATTTAGACGATGAAGAATAATATTTTCGAGATAAAATGTGTCATATGTTTTTTTGTTGTACAAATTCATTCATTTCATCAGAAGAGTTATGTAATACATTATATTAGCTTAATAATTGAGAAATAACTATGTAACTCTTTCTATGTTTGTCGATGTGTATTTTTTTTCTCGTTCAGTTTTTTAGTTTTAACACTT
This sequence comes from Pulicaria dysenterica, assembly GCA_947179395.2. Taxonomy (NCBI): domain Eukaryota; kingdom Viridiplantae; phylum Streptophyta; class Magnoliopsida; order Asterales; family Asteraceae; genus Pulicaria; species Pulicaria dysenterica. The sequence goes on from OX359295.1 coordinate 1,531,755, forward strand.
GTGCTAATATACAGAGCTAGAAGATGAGTAAAAAAATATATATACAACCTCTGTTTGGCTTATGATGTAACAGTTGTCAACAAAAATTACTTCACGTAGTTTAACACTTGTCTATAATGTTTTTAATTATTGTAATACATATTGTACTATTTAGATATATAAACTTTTGGATTTTAATTTTCATGTTTAATTATATTTTAAAAGGTTCATATTTTCAGGATTTGGTTTATGTTTGTTATTAAGAGAAAGTTATAATTCTCGAGTACATAAGATATATTATGTAAGCTTATATGGGTGTATTAAATCAATACAATTTTTAGAATTGAGCCTTTTTCTATTGAATATATCTGAAAAAGAAACAAACAATTTATCGTAACATATAATATATATGTAACAAAAAAATAAAATCAAGTAAAGCTACTTTGTAAATAGTACTAAAACATTTATTTTTAGAAAAATGTAATATCTAAAGTTGTTTAATAAGTTATAGTAATGTTACGGGATTTTATTGTAATTTATAAATAAATTGAGGTTGTTATTGGAATATGAGTAAAGAGAGAGGGCTACTATTGTAAATTTTGATGGAAATAAATGTAAGGAAAAAATGAATATATATAGAATCGAACCCGGGACCTACGGGTTATAACTGCACATGCGCCCTAACCATCCGAGCTGGAGACCCTTTTGTTTACCACACCCGCCCTTTATATTTATTTAGAACCCCCTTTCTTTCCTTGAAAATGTATGGAACTAGTAGTTAGCTTACCCGCGCTTCGCGTCGGGGACTAAGTACTTTTTAATCGAGTTTGATATTATTCATTTACTATTTTTTGTTAAAAAAACAAATTTTTTTTAAACCACTAACGCATAAATGGTAAATTGAATTTAGATTTGAAACTTAAAACAATTGAATCACTTGAATTTTTTAAGTAACTTATCGTGAATGTATCTTGAAACTACGTAAAATATTTAAACAATAAGAGGTCATTTCACTACTCACAAACGTGACTTGGATTCTATCTAATGGCATAAAAAATCCACACCCTGAAACTCTACTATATCTAGCATATAAGACCCTCAATTTATTAGAAAACCTAAATGAAAAGAACTCAAAAACGTATTTCGACAATTCGATTGAAAATTAATAAAATGCTTGATAAAAAAATCAAAGAATTAGGGTTATAATATGTTGCAAGAATAATACAACAAAAAGGTGTCAAAAGAGATCTCAAATCTCATAAATAAAATATTGACTCATTCATCTTTAATAAAACTTATGTTTACCCGTCTAATTATAAACAATTTAAAAAAACACTTTAAGTTGTATAATCATTAAGACCACTTTATAAAAGATTGATATAAAGTTTGTGGGGAAAATAAAACATACTTAAGTGATTGTAAAAAGAATACAAAGATTAAAAAGGTTAAATAATCGGAATCTATGTTTTAAAAAAATTAAAAGTTAAAATACACTGAAAAGATTAAAATATCAAAAGTTAAAAAACAAAACAAACCAGCAAAAAAAGATACAGGATTTTGCTTTGAGGGATTCGAACCATCGCCTCCTAAGTAGCATACGAAAGACATACCACTCCGCCAAACGCAAGTTTTGTTTTCATGGGCGTTATTTAATATATATTATCTAAGTGTTTTTTTTTTCCTAAAAAATATATGGTATTATAATATATAATTATTTCGACTTACAACTTATCTCTAAAAATTATTTATGACAAAAATATGTATTTTTGTCATCATTATTATGTTCACTCAATAACAATAAGTTTATACTAAAAATTATAAATTCGATTTATACTTGAGGGTAACTAATAAACTCATGTTAAATCTAATAATTCACGGATCATAGTTTAACTTAGTTATATGCATCAAACTACTGGATCAAATATCAATGTATAACAACCTTCACGAAATTTAACAAGCAGTCAATAAAAAAGGGAAAACTTTATATATTAGTTATCAAGTTTGATAACTGTTTTACCCTTCTTTATTTCATATTAAAAAATAATCAATATAAGTGACCTTAGTGAAACATTTTTCAAACTTATTACTATTCTATATAATAAACCTTCATAAAATAAGAAAAAATGTAAAAGACATATCTAGTTTAACTATTAAAACATGTTGTAGGTAAAAAAAATAAGACAAAACCACAATTCAAATAAAACTTAAAAGAGATTAAATGATTACACACAAAAGTTTATTATCAAACCATTCAAATGTAAAGGTTAAAATGAAATGAAATTTAAAACTTAAGAATCAAACCATTTGTAATCTTTTATTTTTTGGTAAAATGTGTGAAAACAGAAAACTTTGTCAATATTGTTATTGTATACAATTAATTTTATTTTGTATCTAAAAATACATATAACTTAAAATTTTGATTCATTGTATACCATTGGTAATGTAATTACCAGTTTAACAGTTACCGATTGTACACAATAAACAACATTGTATATAATTCTATTTTGTTACATTTATCCTATGGAAGAAAGAGAGAGAAAATGAAAGAATATGGAAGGCGATTTAAGGATCATCACAATAAAACAATGATAAGTTTTCGAGTAGTTTACACGATTATCGTGTCTCAAAACAATCTTTAATTAATTACTTATACAATTTGGAATTTTGTATTTAAAGAAAAAAATTGGAAATTATAAAGACCATAATTTAAGAAAAATTTAGTCACAAACCAAAATGATAGTGAACGCAAATCCGATGCAATCATAGTACGAAACCAAGATTTTAAATATAATTTTGAGATTTTGAAATAGTCACATAAATTGTAGAGAAAGAGAGATTGCATAGAAGTGTATTTATGTATTAATATGTAAAGATCGATACCAAGACGTATTAAGGTTTCTCTCCCTTCTTAAGGTTAAGAGTTTAAGTCTCGTTATGGGTATATGTGTAGTTTAGTGGGGGGTGGGGGGTGTATTTGATGTTAAAAAAAATATTAATGTGTAGAGTGTAGTTGTTAAATATTTTAAGAAATCTTTAGGATCATTTCATGTTAATCCAACACATTCATGTAAGATCAAGGAAGAATTAGAATTAATTACTTGATGGTGATCCCATATTTGAGTTGTTGTAACATGATGTCATTGAAATTCTTTATTATCTTAATTCTCCACAAGATCTTTTGATGGATAGAACCAATTCCCTTTGAGTCAAAATAAGATATGCCTTTTACTCTCATTGTTGTCATCGTGAGACTTGAAGAAAAGACGCAGGAGAGAGATTTAAGGGAATACATACGGTTACATATATCTTGTGTGAAGTAAGACACCAATTAGCCCCTTATATATCTTAATATTACACTTCCATCACATGTCAATAATATACAAGTTGAGGGACCAATCTTGTTATTATGGCAATCACATAGAATTATAAAAATGATTAAAGGCCACATTAATAATTAATCTTCAACATTCTCCCACTTGGCCTTGAGATCATTTATATAATGTTCTAATATATAATATTGGCCAAAATAACTTCATCTTATTTCATAATAAATATCAAAGAAAATAGATACAACCTAACGATTTAAATTAACCCGGGACCCCATCAGTTATACTTTAACATTCTTTAAGAAACATAAGGATTGAGATAAGCCAAAATGATACTTAACTAATGGTTTCACATTTGTCCATTATATATATTTAGTGTGCACAATAAGTATAGACAAATGCACGGAAACTTAGTCAAGTACTTGAAACATCAAATTACATAAGAGTATTGCATAATGCTAGTATTAACTTAGTCAAGATCTATATAACACCCATCTTAATGACATGTCTTTCTAAAATGTTGGGCAAAAGATCGGTAGTGAATGTATAAGCTAGCATGTCATTCGTGCTAGTGTATTCGATACAAATATCGTTCTCCTCCACTTTCTCATGAACGAAAATTAATTTGTATCTAAAACTCGCTTGATGGCATGTGAATGTATCCCGAAGTTCACTTCTAGTCATCATAGCACTTTACGAATTCGGAGTTCGAATATTTAATAACTTCTACATAATTAGTCCTCTTATAAGTTAGTTTGTACTCTTTGGTCTCTTAAAGATATCTAAGCCCTTTCTTAGTGGCATTCTAATGATCTATTTTAGGATCTTATTGATACTTGTCTAGCATGCCACATGTGTACATGATATCAAGACGAGTACAAATTGAGCATACATGAGACTTCATAGCACATAGGCATAAGGGATGAGTCTCATTTACTTCTTTTCTACCTCAGTTTTGGACATTAAAATATCTCCTTTATATATTATAGAAGCAACACGTGGAGAGAAATTTTTCATATTGAATCAACTATGAACACATTAATGTAAGGATTTGGGAATTATCCCAATTTGACATGATATGGATGAATCTCAATGCCTATAACATAAGAGGCTTGACCTAGATCCTTGATGTCAAAGTTCATAGAAAGTAAATGTTTGATTTACATAATAAGTTTAGGTCATTACATGCTAATAAGATGTCATCGACATAAGCATAAGTACACCATCTTTCCTCCCACTGATCTTGAGGTATACGAACTACTTAATTCTTGTTGAAGCCATTTATTTTCAATACCTTGTCAAATATAAGGTACCATTGTTAAGAAGCTTGTTTAGCCCATAAGTTGACTTATTAAGTTTGCATACATTCTTATGCAAATCTTCACTTTAGGAAGGTTGTTTTGAAGTCCATTTGATGCAACTCAATATCAAAATGAGCTAACAAAGCCATCACGATCCTTAGAGAATCCTTTGAGAAACTGATAAAAAGGTTTCTTCAGGATCTATATCTCCCTTAGGCGTCTATCATGTACATATGGTTCCACCCACAAAAGGTTTATTCTGGAATTGATACTGATTAATCTATTTAGTTAAAAAAACGATCAAGATGTTTCTTGTTTCTGGTAATCGATTATGGTTTTCATTTCCAGAAATCATTTTTATCGCGATGCTTTTAACGACAGTAACAGTCGGGAATTCCAGAAAACCAGTTATGGTGTGTAGGAAATAATGATTGAATTAACATGAACAACTTGCTCTGATACCACATATTTAATATTTTAAGAAATCTTTAGGATCATTTCATGTTAATTCAACACATTCATGTAAGATCAAGGAAGAATTAGAATTACTTACTTGATGGTGATCCCATATTTGAGTTGTTGTAACATGATGTCATTGAAATTCTTTATTATCTTAATTCTCCACAAGATGGATAGAACCAATTCACTTTGAGTCAAAATAAGATATGCCTTTTACTCTCATTGTTGTCATCGTGAGACTTGAAGAAGAAGACGCAGGAGAGAGATTTAAGGGAATACATACGATTACATATATCTTGTGTGAAGTAAGAAACCAATTAGCCCCTTATATATCTTAATATTAACACTTCCATCACATGTCAATAATATACAAGTTGAGGGACCAATCTTGTCATTATGGCAACACATAGAATTATATAAATGATTAAAGGCCACATTAATAATTAATTTCCAACAGTAGTTTCAAAGCTGTGATGGTTATGCAAGAATCAAGATTGATTTTTTTGTTTTCGTTCTTTGATTAATCCTTGATTTCTTTGTAAAGTTTCAAGGTTGTGACAGTTATTCAAGAATCAAGAGGTTCATTAGGACAGTCATTAAGGCTTCAATTTTTCACATGTAAACAAGTACGTGTAAAGTTTTCTTAATCATTGAATATTCTTGCTTGAATCACTTAATGGCTACTTAGTGGGAGATGATATTTTTACTTGTAAAGTTGATTCATTCAAGGTAAATCTATGTTTTATTAACTTGTAATATAGCTTCAAACATATTGTATATTTAGTGGATAAATCAAATTTTTAAGTGAAAAAATCAACTCTCTTACTAATTGGTTAAATCACTTGATAAAATGAATATTACTTACTTGAATCACCTGATAATTATTAGTTGAATCACTTGAATGATTTGATAGTTAACGTGTTTGTTAATTGACGTTTTTACTTAAATAGTTGAATCATTTGATTTATTTGAATCACATAATAATTAGTATATTAAATAGTTGTTTTGTTTACATAATTACTAGAATCATATGATATTTAGTTTATAAATGTTTGTTTACTTGATTACTTCAATCAAATAACTTTTAGTTTACTACTTATTTAGTTTGTTTACTTGAATCAATTAATTTTTTTTGAACTATAATTAGTTATTTACTTTGTTTATTAGAGTGGTGGGAGACTGAGAGTAGTTACTTTCCACCACACCCGTCACCATCACGTCATCTTTTTTTTTCTACTTGACCCATCACATAACCCCGTAGTTGATTAAATCACTTGATAAGATGAATATTACTTGCTTGAATCACTTGATAATTATTGATTGAATCACTTGAATAATTTGATAGTTAACAAGTTAGTTAATTGGTCTCTTTACTTCAATAGTTGAATTATTTAAAATACTTCATAACTTGAATAGATAGATCACTTGAATTATTTGAATACCAAAGGGCTTTGGTCTAGAGGTATTGGAGTTTGGAGAAGGTGTTTCCTAATCTTGAAGTTGTGGGTTGAAGTCCTAGTATGGACACATGGTGTACGATTAGATAGGTATGTGTTTTTAGTTGTTCAAATGAAAAAAAACTTGAATTATTTGAATAACATGATAATTAGATCTTACATAATTGATTTGGTCACTTTCTTACTGATATTTAGTTTTATTACTATTTGTTTAGTTTTTACATGATTACTGATATTTAGTTAATTACTGTTTGTTTAATTGATTACTTGAATGAAATAAATTTAAGTTTACTACTTATTTAGTTTGTTTACTTGAACCAATTAATTTTTTTGAACTACAATTAGTTATTTACTGTAACGCCACCCCTAACGAGCTTAAAATTAGAGTTAATTTAAACTTTTTAAACAACGATTATCAAAAGCGTTGCAGCGGAAATAAACACCAATTTCAAAAGCCACGTTAATTAACTCGGCTAAATAATTACATCAAAAGTTAAGCCAAGTTCGTTTTCTACAAGCGTTACCTACAAGATTCCGACCATCGGATCCATACATATAACAACGTGTTCCCCAAAAAGGTATATACAACAAAGGCTACCATCAGTACCCGCCTCCCCAGGCCTCTAGCATCAACCTGCGAAAAAGGTAAATCCTGCACCGTTAGCTACAACTAGCTAGTGAGCACCAATTACACATAAGCGACAATAAGCAGGCTATCATGTATCAGAACAGCACACAGAGCTATCCTATCATATTGAGGCGAGCCAAACGTGTCAGCAGTAGTCGTATGTTGCAGGGGAGCCAACCCCGCTCAACAACCCAACAGCAGTCCACGTGGTACACCATGTCTTTCATGCTGGTTCCAATCTATCAAGGAACCCAGTCCCATAGAGGAACGGCGGCCTGCAGAGCCCTACCCAAGTGTATACTACTTGAGTACCGTTAGTTCCCCAATCCGTAGTCCCTAAGGACCCTGGGAACCCAGCCAGATACTAACACCCGTCTACCTGACTGACCTCCGTGTTCTCCAATTCAGTGTCCGGACATAACTTCATAAACAAATAGCTGATCCAATAAGGATCCAGTTCATGCGCGCATATAATCACAACAATATCTTTCATATCAATATTAAGCATGCTTGTACACTCTATCATAACATACCTCCATTTTCACGTATCAACACACCAATTCACATGTCAACAAGTACCACAGATAACTTACCTACTGAGACTCATAGGAAACCGGTACTCACCTCGAAACTACAAGAGGCAGATATGCAATCGGGAATCCCAAGAGCACACAGAATCGTCTGAGTCACCTAACACCAATAAACATAGATAAATACCCCTTAGTATACACTACATTAGACTGCACTAACAACAGTCTCAACAAAAGGTCAACATGGCTTCTGACAGCCTCCTACGCCCGCAGGACACCCATCCAACACTTACTACGGCCGTAGTATATATACACTACGCCCGTAGAAGCTCTTGCCAAAGAACCATGACCTACGGCCGTAGTAACCATATCCTACGCCCGTAGTAGGTATCTTTTGGGTAACTACGGCCGTAAGTTATGTACTCACGCCCGTAGTCTTGTTTCCATCACCCGTGGGTGGTAATCCTCTCAAACATGACACTACGGTCGTAGCAACCATTTCCTACGACCGCAGTAAAACAAACAACACCCTACGGCCGTAGCAACATCATACTACGCCCGTAGGAACCACATTTACAGTGTGTTCTTGCTCTGTTCGAGCACAGCTACGGTTTTTACCCATTTTGGACTCAAAATCGACTTGAATCCGTATCCAAGTGTTTACTCAACATTTCTAACATGTATATCAACTTACTAACACGATTTGGACACAAAATCAACATCACAACACATTTAAATACTTCAATTTGGACCCTTTCACTACAACAACTCAAGAACTAGGTTTTTGGATAAAAACTTACAAGAAGGAGATGGACACAAGCTACAAGTACTGATCTTCAATCGAATCCAGCTTCTAAACCGAATCTAGCGTGGTTCTCTTCTTCAAATCAACAAGGGTTTGAGTGTGTGTATAGATACGTATGTATGTATGTGTATGCGTACGTGTTTGTGCATGTTTTAGGATAACAGGGGATAAGGAAGGCTGTTAAGCCGACCTTAAAAACTAATACCCCCTCTCGGGTATTTCGTTCTCCTATTCAACTTAAAACGCCACTTAGGGTTATCCGTTTCAACTAACGGAGATATTTTTGGAACCACTATCCAAAACCGTTCAACTATTTATCTACTTGGTCAACTTATGACACTTTTCACAATACTACATTTTTATCCACATTTAACACCAGTTAACACCATTTAATGCCAATTAGCACCAATCCATGTTTAAAACACCAATTAACATTTAAGACACCATTTAGCAACATTTATACTACATTTAGCAACAAAACACCAGTTAATGTCAACGTACAACTGTTAAAGCTACATGTACTACAGTTTACAACTAGGCCCCATTTTGGGGTGTTACATTTACTTTGTTTATTAGAGTGGTGGAAGTAGTTACCTCCAACTACAATCATCACACAATCACATCATCTTTTTTTTTAACTACTTAACCTACCACAAAACCTCATAGTCATTTATAATTATACCATATCAAATTTTGTGACTAGTTTGATATTCACTAACCAATCAAAAATTACAAAAAATATAAAAAAAATAAAATTTTACATGGACCCACCGTTCCTCTATCACGCAGGAAAAAGAACGTTCACTCTTTGGACTCCTAGAATTTTTAGGGGCGTTTCTTTACTTTCGCCCCGGACTCCTAACTTTGGGTCAAATTATACCTACGATTTACAAATATAATTCCTAACCATAAAACCAAGGAAAAAAATTATAATACATCATGTCCAAAAGAGGCAAAAAATAAAATAAAATTAAGAATGCGCATGTCAACAATCTAAATAATAATTGCAATTGATTAATATTAACATTTGTGTAAGCCTACATATTACACTCATAATGACTATTAAACACAAATATAATCACACAATTAAATGAGCCTCAACCCCTATAAACATATATATATACACAAACAAACACACAGAAACTCAATCAACATCACACACGGACACATACACACAAATCAACATGACTAAGCAGATGTCTTTCACTACATTTATCATATTGCTTATGCTCACAGGTATGCAACTTCAAATTAGTCATTGAGATCTTTTTATCACTATATATATACTTGCAGATTTGCTGATATATGTATAAATATATGCAGGTATGAAGTTGATCGTAGCGGATAATGGTGGATATAGAACATGTGTTATAACTATTCTAAGACCCATATGTGAACCAGAAGAGTGTGATCGTTTATGTGTCTTGAGATCGTCTACATGGAATGCTAGAGGAACGTGCACAGGCCCTTTTACTTGTACTTGTGAATTCGAATGCCGGTCAGAGATGATGATCGATCCAAATTCTACCGACGCTTCTTGTAACACCCCAAAATGGGGCCTAGTTGTAAACTGTAGTACATGTAGCTTTAACAGTTGTACGTTGACTTTAATTGGTGTTTTGTTGCTAACTGTAGTATAAATGTTGTTAAATGGTGTCTTAAATGTTAATTGGTGTTTTAAACATGAATTGGTGCTAATTGGTGTTGAATGGTGATTAACTGGTGTTAATTGTGGATAAAAATGTAGTATTATGAAAAGTGTCATAAGTTGACCATGTTGACAAATAGTTGAACGGTTTTGGATAATGGTTCCAAAAATATCTCCGTTAGTTGAAACGGATAACCCTAAGTTGTGTTTTAAGTTGAATAGGAGAACGAAATACCCGAGATGGGGTATAAGCCAGTTAAGTCGGCCTATAGCCTCTTTCTTCTTTATTGGATAAGCTAAAAACACTTACACACACTCTATACACATACATACGTACGTATCTACACACACACTCAAACCCTTGTTGATTTGAAGAAGAGAACCACGCTAGATTCGGTTTAGAAGCTGGATTCAAGTGGGAAATCTGTTCATAGAACTTGAGATCATCTTCTCCTTGTAAGTTTTCTTGAAAAACCTAGTTCTTCATGTCCTTGTGTGTGTGGTGTCAAATTGAAGATTTAGAAGTGTTTTGATGTTGTTCTTGTGTCCAAATCATGTTAGTAAGTTAGTATATATGTTAGAAATGTTGTATAAACACTTGAATATGGATTCAAGTTGGATTTTGATGTCAAAACCCGTAAAACAGCGTCTGTTTACGAACAGAGCAAGAACACGCTGTAAATATGGTTCCTACGGGCGTAGTATGATGTTACTACGGCCGTAGGGTGTTGTTTATGTTACTGCGGTCGTAGGAAATGGTTGCTACGGCCGTAGGATTGAATTTATGAGGATTGCCACCTACGGGTGATGGAAACAAGACTACGGGCGTAGGAAATAGTTACTACGGCCGTAGGCCATGGTTCTTTGGCAAGATCCTACGGGCGTAGTGCATATGTACTGCGGCCGTAGTACGTGTTGGAATGTTGTCCTGCGGGCGTAGGAACATGTTCCTGCGGCCGTAGGAGGCTGTCAGAAGCCATGTTGACCTTTTGTTAAGACTGTTGTTAGTGCAGTCTGTTGTAGTGTATACTAAGGGGTGTTTATCTGTGTTTATTGGTGTTAGGTGACTCAGACGATTCTGTGTGCTCTTGGGATTCCCGATTGCATATCTGCCTCTTGTAGTTTCGAGGTGAGTACCGGTTTCCCATGAGTCTCAGTAGGTAAGTTATCTGTAGTACATGTTGACACATGATTGGTGTATTGATACGTGGAAATGGAGGTATGTTATGATAAAGTTGTACAAGCATGCTTAGTATTATTATTGTTGATATGAAAGATATTGTTGTGATTATATGCGCGCATGAACTGGATCCTTAATGGATCAACTAGTTGTTTATGAAGTTTTGTCCGGACATTGAATTGGAGAACACGGAGGTCAGTCAGGTAGACGGGTGTCAATACTTGGCTGGGTTCTCGGGTAGACGGGAGTTAGTACCCGGGCATTAACGGTACTCAAGTAGTATACGCTTGGGTGATGGTCCTGCAGGCCGCCGTTCCTCTAAGGAGTAAGGTTCCTTGATAGATGGGAACCAACATGATAGATAATTGGCGTACTATGTGGAATGCTTTTGGGTTGTTGAGCGGGGTTAGCTCCCCTGCAACATACGACTACTGCTGACACGTTTGTCACGTCACAATATGATAGGATAGCCTTGTGTGCTGTTCTGATACATGATAGCCTGCTTATTGTTGCTTATGTGTAATTGGTGCTCACTAGCTAGTTGTAGCTAACGGTGCAAGATTTACCTTTTTCGCAGGTTGATGCAAGAGGCCTGGTGAGGCGGGTACCGATGGTAGCTTTTGTTGTAAATACCTTTTGGGGAGCACGTTGTAGTATTTGGATCCGATGGTCGGTATCTTGTTGGTAACGCTTGTAGCTTTGAACTTGGCTAACCTTTTTGTTGTAATTAATTAGCCGAGTCAAAATGGTTGTTTTTGTAAATGGTGTTTAATTCCGCTGCAACGCTTTTGATAATCGGTGCTTTAAAAAGTTTAAATTAACTCTAATTTTAAGCTCGTTAGGGGTGGCGTTACAAGTAGGTATCAGAGCCTAAGTTTGAGGAATTGAGTACTCGTAGAAGTATTCAATCTCAAGCTCGGGCCCGACCATCGTTAAGTGTTCCTATAGGGGTAATTGGGGTTGAGTCGAGTGATATGTGGCTGTCTTATGTGATAGATTAACTGTAGTAATTGTACGTGGTGAATAAATGGTGTACTAACTGTGGTTTGCGTGTAAATAGTTAGGTGAGTAGAAATGGCCGAACGTAGAGCTACGACAGAAGAGGCTCTCAAACGAATGGAGGACGAGGCCTCAAGTGAACGACGGGAAGCTGAGGACGAGGTTTCTCAGCATAATGTGGAACCGCCAAGACATGATCAAGAGCAGGCGGCATATGTTAGACTGTTAGAGGAGGAGCTCCGATTGACGAGGGAGTTGTTGCAAAATGCTTTGGCAGCGAAGAAGCCAAAGAAGTGTTCTTACAAGAAGTTCTTGTCTTGCGGGCCGAAGGTTTATGAGGGTAGTGATAATCCCTCTGAGACTATTCGTTGGTTACGTGAGACGGATCAGGTGTTCGAAGCTTGTGAGTGTGAACGTGAGCTTCGCGTCAGATATGTTGTTCAGAGGTTGAAAGGGCCAGCACTTGATTGGTGGGATACAGTTAAAGATACGTTGAGGCCAGAGGTGATTGATGCTCTGACTTGGGAGCAGTTTTCTGAAAAATTGAAAGCAAAGTATTGTACAGATTATGATCTGGAGCGACTGGAGAACGAGTTTAATGGTCTCCGTAAGGGGGATAAGCCTGTTGAGGACCTTATTCATGCTTTTACGGATAAGGTTAGATTCATACCGCATTTGGTGACTGATGAGAAAGCCAAGATGCGGAAGTTTGTAAACATGTTGCCACTTGATTTTCGCGCTCATGTTAGAGCTGCGGCTACTTTGGATCGGGCGTTTGAGATAGCCCGACAGATTGATGGGGATAGACGCCAGGGAAAGGGGGATCATGTTGTTGAGGGTCAGAAAAGGAAGTTTCAGCAGTTCTCAAAATCTGTTACTTCCAAAGGGCAGTCGTCGACTGGGGGAAAGCCTGATTCTTTCAAGAAGGCTAAGTTTGAGGGTTCTTGGTGCTCTCTGTGTCGCACCTACCATGCCGGTGATTGTTCGAAGGCCACTACTCGTTGTTTTAGATGTGGTCAGAAAGGGCACTCGGTGAATGAGTGCGAGTTTAAGGAGAACGTCTGTTACAAGTGCCACAAGCCAGGGCACCGGATTACAGATTGTCGGTCAAAGTCAGACGCTGGAACTGGAGGATCTGCCTCAGGGCAGAAGAAAGACAACGCTCCCCGTGCTAAAGGGCGGGCGTTTCAGATGACGAAAGAGGAGGCGAAGGGTGCTGGGGATGTGATTACGGGAACTTTTCTTATTAACTCTACCCCAGCATGTGTACTGTTTGATTCTGGAGCTACATATTCATTTGTGTCTGTCTCTTTCTGTGATAAACTGCAAATGCCTGTATCTGTGTTGTCTGAGCCTGTAAGAGTAGAGACTGCTAGTGGTAAAGTAGTTTCTGTTGTAAATAGTGTTCCTCAAGCGGTTATTGATATCGACGGGAGTAGTTTTCCTGTTTCTTTTCTTTTAATGCCGATTGCGGGATTCGATGTTGTGATTGGGATGGATTGGCTTAGTAAGTTGAACGCTGAGATTTTCTGTTCCAAGAAGTTGATTAAAGTTCCTTTACCTGACGGGTCATATGCTGTGGCTCGTGGAGAGAGACGAAAGTTAGATATTCCTATCATTTCTCTGTTGAAAGCAAGAAAGTCGGTTTCGAAAGGCTGCGATTGCTTTTTAGCACATGTGATTGATGCTAAACTGGAGAAACGTGTGGTTCGTGATATTCCGGTGGTGACCGATTATCCAGAGGTATTTCCTGATGAGTTGCCTGGGTTACCGCCAGTCAGAGATGTTGAGTATAGAATTGATCTTGTTCCGGGGGCTACCCCTGTGGCTAAAGCTCCATATCGTCTTGCTCCTTCCGAGGTTCGCGAGATGATGACGCAAATTCAGGAGTTACTAGACAAAGGCTTTATTCGCCCGAGTTCTTCTCCTTGGGGTGCTCCGGTACTGTTTGTGAAAAAGAAAGACGGGACGATGAGAATGTGCATTGATTATCGGGAGCTGAATAAGCGAACGGTAAAGAACAAATATCCTTTGCCGCGGATAGATGATTTGTTTGATCAACTGCAGGGAGCGACGTGCTTCTCAAAGATTGATCTGCGGTCTGGATATCACCAAGTGTTAGTTGCTAATGAAGACGTCCCAAAGACGGCTTTCCGTACTCGTTATGGTCATTACGAGTTTTTGGTGATGCCTTTTGGTTTAACCAATGCTCCTGCTGTTTTCATGGACCTGATGAATCGGGTTTGTCGTCCATTTCTTGATAAATCTGTGATTGTGTTTATTGACGATATTCTCATATACTCAAAGACTGAAGCTGAACATGAGTTGCATTTGCGAGAGGTTCTTGAAACTCTTAAACGGGAGAAGCTTTACGCTAAATTTTCGAAGTGCGAATTCTGGTTGCGAGAAGTTCATTTTCTCGGTCACGTGATCTGCAGCGATGGCGTGAAAGTTGATCCGGCAAAAGTCGAAGCGGTTATGAATTGGGGAGTTCCCCGAACTCCTTCTGAAGTTAGAAGTTTTCTCGGCCTAGCTGGTTACTATCGGCGGTTTATCCGCGATTTTTCTAAGCTTGCGGGTCCTTTAACTAAATTAACTCGCAAAGATGTTGCATTTGTTTGGGCGGAAGCTCAAGAACAGGCGTTTCAATATTTGAAACGGCTATTGTGTGAGGCTCCAATACTTTCCTTGCCAGAGGGATCTGAAGACTTCATTGTTTACTGTGATGCCTCGTATTCTGGATTGGGGTGTGTGTTGATGCAGCGAGATAAAGTGATTGCCTACGCCTCAAGGCAATTGAAACCTCATGAAGGCAACTATCCGACTCATGATCTTGAGTTGGCAGCGGTGGTGTTCGCGTTGAAATTGTGGAGGCACTATCTATATGGCACCAAGTGTGTGGTCTGTACGGATCACAAGAGCCTGCAATATGTATTCACGCAGAAAGAGCTCAACATGAGACAACGTAGATGGCTCGAGTTGATCAAAGACTACGATTGTGAAATTCGCTACCATCCTGGTAAGGCCAACGTGGTGGCGGATGCATTGAGTCGCAAGAGCTCTACTGCAGATGCTAGATTTATGAAACTTACTGTGGTTCCCGATATAATTGCTCGATTGAAGGAAGCACAGCAAGTAGCGTTACAAGATGAAAACCTAAAAGCAGAAACGATGAAAAAGCTGAAAGATCAACTTGTTGATGATACTCGCGGACTAAAGACGTTTCAGTCTCGCGTGTGGGTGCCTCTTCATGGTGATAATCGTGAGCTGATACTGCAGGAAGCTCATAAGTCTAGGCTGTCGGTTCATCCGGGCAGCACAAAGATGTATCATGACTTAAAGGCATTGTACTGGTGGCCTACTTTGAAGCGAGATATTGCTTCTTTTGTGGAAAAATGTCAGATCTGTGCGCAAGTTAAGGCAGAACATCAGAAGCCTTATGGCAGTTTGCAGCAACTAGAGATCCCTGAGTGGAAGTGGGATCACATTACGATGGATTTTGTGACGAAATTGCCGAAGACCCTTAGGGGTCATGATGCTATTTGGGTCATTGTTGATAGATTGACCAAGAGCGCTCATTTTCTAGCTATCAGCGAGTCTACTCCGCTAGAAAAGTTAGCAAAGCTGTATGTAGATGAAGTGGTGTCACGACATGGTTTGCCATGTTCGATTGTGTCGGATCGTGATGCGAGATTTACTTCACACTTTTGGCAGAGCTTGCAACATGAACTTGGTACACGTGTTCATCTGAGCACGGCGTATCATCCGCAGACAGATGGCCAGTCGGAAAGAACTATCCAGACGTTGGAGGACATGCTTCGCGCATGTATTCTCGAATTTGGTGGTGCGTGGGATTCTCACTTGCCGTTGGTCGAGTTCGCTTATAATAACTCGTACCACTCCAGTATTGGGATGCCACCTTATGAAATGTTGTATGGGAGGCGTTGTCGTACTCCCACATGTTGGTTAGAACCCGGTGAAAAGCAGTTTGCTGGACCTGAGATTGTTCAGATTACGGCAGATAAAGTGAAGATTGCGCGGGAAAAGCTCAAAGCGGCCCGTGACAGACAGAAAGTATATGCTGACCCTAAACGCAGACCAGTGGTATTCCAGGAAGGCGATCGGGTGTTCCTGAAAGTTTCTCCTTGGAAAGGCGTAATTCGTTTTGGTAGAAAAGGTAAGTTGAGTCCACGTTACATTGGTCCATTTCGGATCATTCGCGTGGTTAATGATCAGACAGTTACGCTAGAGTTGCCTCCAGAGTTATCTGGAATTCACAACACGTTCAACGTGTGTTATCTGCGTAAGTGTAAGGTGGAGGAGAACCAGATTCTGCCTCTACAAGAATTGAAGGTTGACGCTTCAAAGCGCCTAGTTGAAGAGCCAGTAGAGATACTTGATTCTAAAACCAAAAAGTTGCGTCGAAAGTTGATTAAACTGGTGTTAGTCAAGTGGAAGCATAACCTGGGTTCGAATATGACCTGGGAGACGGAAGACGACATGAAAGCTAGATATCCTCACTTGTTTGTTGATGATCAGATTCCGAGGACGGAATCTTCTTAAGGGGGGTAGATTTGTAACACCCCAAAATGGGGCCTAGTTGTAAACTGTAGTACATGTAGCTTTAACAGTTGTACGTTGACTTTAATTGGTGTTTTGTTGCTAACTGTAGTATAAATGTTGTTAAATGGTGTCTTAAATGTTAATTGGTGTTTTAAACATGAATTGGTGCTAATTGGTGTTGAATGGTGATTAACTGGTGTTAATTGTGGATAAAAATGTAGTATTATGAAAAGTGTCATAAGTTGACCATGTTGACAAATAGTTGAACGGTTTTGGATAATGGTTCCAAAAATATCTCCGTTAGTTGAAACGGATAACCCTAAGTTGTGTTTTAAGTTGAATAGGAGAACGAAATACCCGAGATGGGGTATAAGCCAGTTAAGTCGGCCTATAGCCTCTTTCTTCTTTATTGGATAAGCTAAAAACACTTACACACACTCTATACACATACATACGTACGTATCTACACACACACTCAAACCCTTGTTGATTTGAAGAAGAGAACCACGCTAGATTCGGTTTAGAAGCTGGATTCAAGTGGGAAATCTGTTCATAGAACTTGAGATCATCTTCTCCTTGTAAGTTTTCTTGAAAAACCTAGTTCTTCATGTCCTTGTGTGTGTGGTGTCAAATTGAAGATTTAGAAGTGTTTTGATGTTGTTCTTGTGTCCAAATCATGTTAGTAAGTTAGTATATATGTTAGAAATGTTGTATAAACACTTGAATATGGATTCAAGTTGGATTTTGATGTCAAAACCCGTAAAACAGCGTCTGTTTACGAACAGAGCAAGAACACGCTGTAAATATGGTTCCTACGGGCGTAGTATGATGTTACTACGGCCGTAGGGTGTTGTTTATGTTACTGCGGTCGTAGGAAATGGTTGCTACGGCCGTAGGATTGAATTTATGAGGATTGCCACCTACGGGTGATGGAAACAAGACTACGGGCGTAGGAAATAGTTACTACGGCCGTAGGCCATGGTTCTTTGGCAAGATCCTACGGGCGTAGTGCATATGTACTGCGGCCGTAGTACGTGTTGGAATGTTGTCCTGCGGGCGTAGGAACATGTTCCTGCGGCCGTAGGAGGCTGTCAGAAGCCATGTTGACCTTTTGTTAAGACTGTTGTTAGTGCAGTCTGTTGTAGTGTATACTAAGGGGTGTTTATCTGTGTTTATTGGTGTTAGGTGACTCAGACGATTCTGTGTGCTCTTGGGATTCCCGATTGCATATCTGCCTCTTGTAGTTTCGAGGTGAGTACCGGTTTCCCATGAGTCTCAGTAGGTAAGTTATCTGTAGTACATGTTGACACATGATTGGTGTATTGATACGTGGAAATGGAGGTATGTTATGATAAAGTTGTACAAGCATGCTTAGTATTATTATTGTTGATATGAAAGATATTGTTGTGATTATATGCGCGCATGAACTGGATCCTTAATGGATCAACTAGTTGTTTATGAAGTTTTGTCCGGACATTGAATTGGAGAACACGGAGGTCAGTCAGGTAGACGGGTGTCAATACTTGGCTGGGTTCTCGGGTAGACGGGAGTTAGTACCCGGGCATTAACGGTACTCAAGTAGTATACGCTTGGGTGATGGTCCTGCAGGCCGCCGTTCCTCTAAGGAGTAAGGTTCCTTGATAGATGGGAACCAACATGATAGATAATTGGCGTACTATGTGGAATGCTTTTGGGTTGTTGAGCGGGGTTAGCTCCCCTGCAACATACGACTACTGCTGACACGTTTGTCACGTCACAATATGATAGGATAGCCTTGTGTGCTGTTCTGATACATGATAGCCTGCTTATTGTTGCTTATGTGTAATTGGTGCTCACTAGCTAGTTGTAGCTAACGGTGCAAGATTTACCTTTTTCGCAGGTTGATGCTAGAGGCCTGGTGAGGCGGGTACCGATGGTAGCTTTTGTTGTAAATACCTTTTGGGGAGCACGTTGTAGTATTTGGATCCGATGGTCGGTATCTTGTTGGTAACGCTTGTAGCTTTGAACTTGGCTAACCTTTTTGTTGTAATTAATTAGCCGAGTCAAAATGGTTGTTTTTGTAAATGGTGTTTAATTCCGCTGCAACGCTTTTGATAATCGGTGCTTTAAAAAGTTTAAATTAACTCTAATTTTAAGCTCGTTAGGGGTGGCGTTACACTTCTTCTCCAACAAACAAATAATCGTTTGATTGTGTGATCTAACTTTCCATAAATGTAGAATTCCTCGTTAATTTTCTATTTTGACTTATATCTTTGAATGCTGGTATCATATGTTTCGTCTTGTTATTCTATATGAATACATGCTTAATATTATGTGTTTTTTTAAATAAAAAATGATGAAGACTTTGTTAATAAATTTCTCAAAGGCTGAGACAATGAACAAAATAAAGAAAAATCAACTAGCTCTTGTGATGATGTTGTCCTTTCTTCTTTATAAGACCTTAAACTTGAACAAACAACAATAACAAGACTAAGTTACCGTTTGATTTGTATGATTCAAAGGAATGAAATGTAATCAAAATTTAATTTCGTGCTATACTGCGTTTGGTAAACTTGTTTTTGAATGAAATATCATTCTTTAGAACGTTTACATTCTCTCAAGTAATAGAAAATTTATTCCATAGGGTGTGTCGGATAGAATTTAGATCAATTTAATTCCATCGAATTTTGTGAGACAAACGATGCCTAATAGTAAATAAAAATACATCGAGATACATAGACTGGGCCGGCACTCGTTCAAAGTGTTATGGGTAAGCGATACACGGAAGCTTTTTGGTTTCTCGTACATCTCGTGTACTCATCTTCTTCGTGTTATCTTTTCGCAACTCGTTTGTGATTTATGTTGCTTGATGTTGGTTGTATGTGGATTCATGATGCTCTTTAGTAGAAGACTTTCTATCTTTGCTCTTATTTATATACTTCATGATTTTGGTTTTTCATTTAACTTACAACTTATCTCTAAAAATCATTTGTGATAGAAAAATGTATTTTTGTGCTCATTATTATATTCACTCAATAACAATACGTTTATATTTAAAGTTATAAATTCGATTTATCCTTAAGGCTAACTAATAAACTCGTGTTAAATCTAGTAATCCACGGATTTTTAAAGATTAGTTGGATGCAACACAACTGGATCAATTTTCATTGTATAACAAGCAGTCAATAAAAATATAATAGTAATCAAGTGTGAAAACTGTTTCACCAAGATTAATCCTCCTTTATTTCATATTGTAAAATAACCCATGAGAGACTTTGATAAAACAACTTTCAAACTTAGTTCCTATTATGTAAAATAAACCCTAACAAAAAAAAAGAAAAAAAGTAATATTCATATCTAGATTAACTATTAAAACATGTTAAAGGTAAAAAGAAAAAACAAAAACCGCAAACCAAATAAAACTTAAGGAGATTAACTGTTAATACACAAAAGTTTATGATCATACCATTTTAAAAAATTTAGAGGTTAAAATGAAACGAAATTTAAAACTTAAAAATTAAACCATTTATGACCTTTTTATTTTTATGCCATTAATTAGTTTTAGTTGTGTATTGTTTGTTTTACCTATATGTAAATGTATGATTCTTTACATCTTACCTTTTTATATCCCGTTTTGATAAGGATGTGTATTGTTGTTGTAGTCTCTATTTCAGTTCTCCAAGATATCCGTTACTTTGGACAAGATTTCATATTTCACCTCGTTTATAATGCCGTTAACTTCGAACAAACTTATAGTACGCTTTTAGAAGAGTGTTGGTGTGTGGACTCCTAAATTTGGGTCAATTATACCTAGGAATATAATTTCAAACCATAAAACAAAGGAAAAATATTATAACACGTCATATCCAAAAGAGGTAAAAAAATAAAATAAAATCAAGAGTGCGCATGGCAACAATCAAAATAATAATTGCAATTGATTAATATTAACATTTGTGTAAGCCTACATATTACAGTCTTAATGACTATTAAACACAAATACAATCACAATTAAATGAGCTTCAACCCCTATAAACATATATATACACAAACACACACACACTGAATCAACATCACAGACACACACACTCACACACAAATTAACATGACTAAGCATATGTCTTTCACCACATTTATCATATTCTTGATGCTCACAGGTTTATAACTTTAGACTAGTCATTGAGATCTTTTGTTCACTATATATATATACTTGCAGATTTGCTGATATATGTATAAAAATATGCAGGTACGAGGTTGATCATAGCGGATAATGGCGGATATAGAACATGTGTTATAATTATTCCAAGACCCATATGCGACCCAGAAGAGTGTGATCGTTTATGTGTCTTGAAATCGTCTACATGGAATGCTAGAGGAACGTGCACAAGCACTTTTACTTGTACTTGTGAATTCGAATGCCGGTCAAAGATGATGATCGATCCAAATTCTACCGACGCTTCTTCTCCAACAACCAAATAATCGTTTGATTGTTTGATCCAACTTCCATAAATGTAGAGAATTCCTCGTTAAATTTTCTATTTGGACTATTATACATTTGAATACTGGTATCATATGTTTCGTCTTGTTATTTTATATGAATACATGCTTACTATTATGTGCTTTTTAAAAAAATAAAAAAAGGTGAATACTTTTTGTTAATAAATGTCTCAAAGGTTGAAAAATGAACCTAATACAGAAAAATCAACTAGCTCTTGGATGATGCTGTCCTTTCTTCTTCCACTACTAAGACCTTAAACTTGAACAAGCAACAATATATAACAAGACTAATTAAGGTTCCATTTGTTCCGCAGAACTCGAAGTAATTGAGTGGAATTGAAATTAAATTTTGTGCTATACTGTGTTTGGTAAACTTGTTTTTGAATGAATCATCATTGTTTAGAACGTTTAGATTCGCTCAAGTAATAGAAAGTTCATTCCATAGGGTGGGCTGGATAGAATTTAAATCAATTTCATTTCATCGAATTCTGTGAAACAAACAAGACCTAATAGTAAACAAAGATGCATGGAGATCATAGATTGGGCCGGCACTCGTTCAAAGTGTCATGGGTAAGCGATACATGGAAGCTTCTTTGGTTTCTCGTGCATCCCATGTACTCATCTTCTTCGTGTTATCTTTTCTCGACTCCGTTGTGATTTATGTTGCTTGATTTTGGTTGTATGTGAATTCATGATGCTCTTTAGTAAAAGACTTTCGATCTTTGTTCTTATTTACCTCTCAAATGATCTAAGAAATGAGCTCAACAAGTTGAAGCAATGAAAACCTGTGAAAACTAATCTGTGATCAGTCGGTAACTCAAATGGGTTGAGTGATTTTTCATTCGACTTACAACTTATCTTCAAAATCATTTGTGACAAAGATATGTATTTTTTGTGATCATTATTATATTCACTCAATAACAATAAGTTTATAGTTAAAATTATAAATTCGATTTATACTTGAGGCTAACTAATAAACTCACGTTAAATCTAATAATTCACCGATCATAGTTTAACAATTAATTAGTTAGATGCAACCAACTACGTACCGGACCAATTCTCAATGTATAATAGCCTTCATGAGTAACTTTGGTATAACAGTTTTCAAACTTTGTTACTATTCTGTGAAATAAACTCTAATAAAAAAGGAAAGAAGTGAAAGACAATATCTAGTTTTTAAAGGTAAAAAAATAAGACGAATTCTAATAAAAAAGACACTTTGTATGGGTTTTTATGTATCATTGTTGAATCGAAACCAACTATTACACTTTTATCTTGCGCAATACATTACAAATTAAAGACATTTCGACCCACGGAAATAAAAATCAAAATCGAATGCGCCAAATATTTTATAATAATATCAATCGAAAAACAGATAGTTCTGGACAAATTTATACCAAATAGACAATGTAATTTCCCTGAAATGGAGTCGGATGAAGGAAATGATACAAACACAACCATCAAGCCGGTACGAAAGATATAAAAACAAAAAAAAAGAAAAAAAATATTACATGGTACCCCCGGGGCGGGGGGCGGGATGGAATCACCCCCCACGAATACAAAATCCCTATTCCCAGTCATCAAACTCGAAACTAGAATGCCCATTTATCAGATTCATTTTTCCCATTATGACTCTCTGATGCTACCTTAAACGGCCCACTTGACCCGAACGGGTCAGAATCGTCAAACGAGTATGTTTGACCATGGTCAAACCCCGCACTGCTACTCATAGAATCAAACCTTGCAAAATTACGGTCTTGCGTGGTGCTGCTCATCGAGTCAAACCTTGAGAAGTTATTATCCTGTGTGGTGCTGCTCATGGAATCAAATCTCGAGAAGGTTTCTCCTTTGGGAGAACCACGAGCAGTGGTGCTAAACGAGTCGTACCTGGAAAAATTATCAAAGAAAGAATTTTCTGCTCCTCCCACACTGTATCTTGGTGATGTGGCTGCTCTAGAAGCTGGAGAGCCAGGGACTGAATCATCAAACCCGAATGGAGTTTTCTTTTGAAAGAAACTGTTTTCCTGAGGGGAATCGCTTGTCCTCGGACTTGCAGTGAAACTGTTGGAGTCAAAGAAATAACTCTCTCCATGCTTCTCGTGATCGGCACCCTGTGACAATTTAGTCATTTGCAAGGGCATAAACATCATTCAAGACTACAATGAGGTAAGAAAAGCATGAAAAAAGAAGATGTACTAAAAGAAAACCTATACTAAAAGAAACTCTATACTATTGCTGGTTCCTTCATAGGTCTTCCATATGAACATTCTTCAACTAGGATAATAGAATCGTCATATGAACACTGGGAGACAGTTAGTTTGATTGTGGTTGGAAGCTAATGCCCTATTGCCCATAGGGCTACACGTTAAAGAGTTTAACTTCTATATGCTTAAATGATTTGTTCCTTGCTTAACCACCAATCATTATCCACCAAGCATCTTAGGGTAGTTACCTTAAAACATGTACTTTAGCCCCGAAATCACCCTTAAGGACTGTGTTTAACATTTTCTTTAATATGTTACAGTGAATTCTGTAATTCATGGTACTAAATTGAGTTTATATCTATTAATCTTTTCCAGAATTTGCTACTACAATAATTCAACTCTGTAGCACTTAAAATTCTACTTCATCCCACACAGGTTCAGTAAAATCAAAATACCCTAATTTTAATCATTAATCAATTATTTGTACACATACGGACTTCCATAATTTTGATATTATTTCAGCATTCAGCATCCAGAAGAAATGAACGACCCCTTACCTTTAAGAAAAGCATAGCTTGTTTAGGAGAAACGGTTTCCAAGTTCCTTTCTATATTAATTCATCTTGTATTAGATATTTAGATTTATTTGTTTACTACTATGTATAACAAAAGGATGTTCTCAACATGAGACTAAGCCAGATAGAACCAAAAAGTTGACTGATTCAGTCTTATTCGGTTTAGAAAAACCACGTAATGTTGATTTCCAGTAAAATTTGAGGCTTTCCTAATCTTATTTTATTCCACTTTTAAAGTATATGACAGGAAATTGGGGGTTTCTGTCAGTCACGTGCTATCTTAGGTAAGGAATTATAAAATTCCAGGTGTAAATTTGAACAATATTTTCTATTGAACCTGCCAAAAATAGCAATTTTCTATATAAATAACTCAAATGACTAGAACATATTTATGAAACAAAATTTCACTTGAAAGTGTGAGTTTATCTTTCTTTTTTTAGACTTATAATACTGCTCCTAATGCTTTTCGCCACTTACTCGATGTTCATCCATTAAAGTTGTAATGATTAATTAGAATATACGAGAAACAAACCCACCTTAGCGGTGTCGCTATTGAAACCCCACACTGAATCTACATCATCATTGTTGTCAAAAGTACCCCATCCTTGGTCGTCAAAGCTCCTAATCAAAGAAGACAATTCAGTTTTCCATATGAAAAAATGGCAATGCACATTTAGTTCTTTTCACCAAATAAGGTAATAGGTACACCTACTGCAAACAGGACAACCTGATTCGGATGATCAAAGATCAGAGCATAAACTAAATCCCCTAGGTACCTTTCTAATGTGTCAGCATCAAAGCTCTTTCCAAAGGAATCCTCCTTGGTTGGACTCTCAAATATTTTTTGTGCAGTGGGACTGTCACCTGCTGCACTTTTCGCCAATTCATCTTCGCTATGAGCATATGCTGATTCCGTCTGGAAAAGCTTCTCTGACCTTCCGTCAGCATTTGAAAATGAATCCTGAGAAAAGTTATCCTTTGGAGATGTATTTTCAGTCAGAGTTGTGGATTTGGCATTTGCAGGCACTGCAACATCAAACTGGAATCCTGTCGATACAGAACAATAAAAAGAAGTGAAGAAATAAGCCGAGTATAAATAGGTGCCTGTTTAAATATAATACAATGACCCAAAAATAAAGAATGTCAAACCTTCATCTTCAAATTTATCCCAATCCTCATCCCACACTGCAGATATCTCTGGAACTCCTGGCTGCCAACCTTTAAAATAATGTGGATTATCCATGAGGAAAAATCATTTTATCAAAATACTCGACGACTCTAAGTTTATTGCTAATGGGTATCCTGACAGCGTGAGATGAAAGATGATACCTTGTGGAAGCTCAATAACTGCGGTCGATTTGACATGGATTCCATGCTTCTTACATCGTTCTGCTAATGCCTTCAATAGTTCCTCAAGATCTGATTGTATACGATCAGCACGAACCTGGAGCCACGTATACGTTTTATCATAGAATCAAGTCAAATAGGTTAAAACCTGAAAGTTATCATAAGTCAAGTTTTATTGCATATAACCTCATACATAGTTTTATTCAAAAATTTAAATTATTATTGGTTTTTCAATCATAATTAACACATTAATTATACTTTATACTACTTCTAAAAATGGACAGAAAAAGTGAAAGAAGTACTTGAACTTACTTGAAGAATACCATCAGCGCTGCCACCTTGTTCCATTTTCACGAGTGCCTGATTCAACTCCATCTTTCTCTCCTATCAAAGTGAACAAGATTTTCAACTGAATTAAGAAAAGAATGGGATAGACAATTATATTGCATGTTAAAGTTCATGTTGTTCAAGTCCCAACTTATGGTACTACAATGGTCTTTTACTCTTTTTACACCTATAATAGAAAAAAAAAACTGCCATTTTCAAGTAAGTAGCAAGTATAGTAAACAGTGATAAGATTATGCTATTTTTTAGGCCATTAAATGTTTCAAGTAGAGAGGGAAATTTCAATAAGATTAAGTGGAAACTGGTAAGTTTGGATTATCTTTTACCAATAATGGGTCAAACTCAAAAAAAAAATTCTAGAGACTGCTAAAAGCGAAATGGGTCAAATGGTTTAAAAGTAACCCAAACCATACTCTAAAGAAATAGTTCCTGTAATCATATTTAATATACAATTCAAGCAGTTTCATCTCCATTACATCACATATGGTGTGACGGTAACTGTAATGTAATTGCTCAAATGACCAGTTAATCAGCACCAAATATGTGAAGAGCAGACGCTGAAAGTATTTTATTGTCAATTGTAATGGTCATTATAATAACCTTATAAACAACTTTGAGGGCGTGCTTGGTGTATGGTTGTGGCAAGAAGAAACGGGTAAGATAATCAATACTCATGCCTAATTGATTATAATGGAATCACCCATTACTTGAAAGAGGGAATGAGCAGTTACCCTACTAAAATGAGGAAATGCTCATTCCATTACCTATCATAGTATCATATCTACTTACATTCCCCTTCCTACTTCGGACTTTAAGCCAATCATACCATCAGTAAATTCACAGGTCCAGATATATTTTTTTGTGTGTCAAAGAATACTAACGAACATGCTACCTGAATATCACGGAAAGATGCCTCCTCAATGGTTAGTTTAGAAGCCACTTCCGCGACCTGCTTGTACTTCTCTTCATATTTCTTAGCAAGCAACTCTGCCTGAAATAAAAGGGTGTAGAAATTTCTAGCAAGGAGAAACAAAAAGAACCATATGATTGAAATAAGATCTGGTTACGAATATCGAGAATACCTCACGTTTATCAGCTAAAGCCCGTTCTGTAATCTCATTCAAGCGATTATCACATCTGCTTTTGTATAGCACCTGATATAAAAAAAGGAGATGAGAACATATCCTTAAACATCTTTATGAAAGCAAATCTGGAAGCTTCCACATCTCACGTACATATATGAACACACGTGTATATACAATGTGCATAGTAGATTGGTGTATGAGATGAATTGGAAGCGAAATATAGCATATAATTATAAAAATTAAGGATGTACAATAGCACAATAAAATTAGATAAGGAAGGCTACTCACAAGATCTTGCATTTTGTTCCTGTAGAAGTTCATCTTTTCTCTAGAATCCAGAATCACCTTATTATCTTCAGCCTTTTAACACCAATGAAAACACCAACAGCAAAAATTTTAATGCGTATAAATAATGTAGTGTTGAGTAATGTCCCACATTGGACGAAAGAGTGACTTTGTAATGAGTTTATAAGGGTCATGGGCTACTCCTCTCATAACCAATTGGTTTTGAGTTGGAACCCCACAAACTTACATGGTATCAGAGCAAGGTTCACCCACTCCACGTAACCCATAAGTATCCACGTGTTAGGCGTGAGAAAAAAAAAAAGAACGCCACACGTGAGGGGGCGTGATGAGTAATGTCCCACATTGGACGAGAGAGTGACTTTGTAATGAGTTTATAAGGGTCATGGGCTACTCCTCTCATAACCAATTGGTTTTGAGTTGGAACCCCACAAACTTACATGTAGCATGCATAAAATTCTAAGGGACTAAATCCAAATGATGTCAGCACAAAAACCCTTGACTTCCTAAACCCCACAACGAACCCCCTTCCCCGAAAGAAGAAATTAAATTCATCTATCCAGAATAAGCAACCCAATATTACGCAGAAACATATTCTTAAACATAACAATTCACAACTTCAAGATCTTCAACTAACAGTAATTAAAAATCTAAAATGCTCATATCTATCGTCAAAGAAAATAGGTTTACCAATTTTTCGGGTTCAGTAGCCTCTCGAGAAATTGAATGAGTAGTACTTTGATCCCCATTACTGAGATGATGTGCATGAGAAGTATCAATAGAGGGAACGCCTACAGGTACAGGTCCTTTCTGCTGATTATATTGCATTGGTTGAGCACCAGCAGGCATAGGAGGCCTCAAACCAGCATGCGGCATTGGTTGACCACCAGGCATCCCTTGCTGCTGCTGCTGCTGGGGTACAGAACCTAAAGACACAACAGGTTCAACAACATTCAGAACAAGTCAAATGCTCCAATTAGTCAACTTTAGCACTTTAGTTAGCTAAAATTTATTGATTGAATTACGCTTTACACGTGATTAAGCAGACATTTATGAACTGGCCTTCATCAGTAGACTTTCTCAAGTTTGAAGAAATTTTACTCATCCTTTCTTGTCTGGTTAGAACAAGTTAATGGACAAAAAATTTAGGCCCATCGGTTAAAGCCTGGTCCCACTTTCTTCTATGAATATTGCTTACCTTTTTGGTTCTATACTTGTTAGTTAATAATTTGTTATA
Source organism: Pulicaria dysenterica (assembly GCA_947179395.2). Classification (NCBI taxonomy): domain Eukaryota; kingdom Viridiplantae; phylum Streptophyta; class Magnoliopsida; order Asterales; family Asteraceae; genus Pulicaria; species Pulicaria dysenterica. Next base: position 1,560,198 of record OX359295.1, read on the forward strand.
TTGTATTTGATTGTTATATGTTCTTATATATATATATATATATATATATATAGGGGAGGGTTCATGCAAGAACCGTTGTTAGTGCGAGAACCGCGAGAACCAATCTCGGCCGTTCCTTGGATATGGGAAGTTTCATGGATGGTGAGCGTGGAGGGATAGAGTGTGGCAGGGTGCATGTGAGGAATTCATGGGTGGGCAATGACATTGAAAGAGGGAGAATTGGATGGCTCAGATTGGTTCTCGCGGTTCTCGCACTAAGAATGGTTCTCGCATGAACTTTTTTCTATATATATATATATATATATATATATATATATATAAAACTTATAATAAACACAATATTGAAAAGTACCTCAAATATTATTAGGATGGTTATTCAATTATAACATAAGATTAAACAATGTTATTGAAAATTGGAATCTCCCCCCCCCCCCCCCCCCTTCCCTCTTCTATTCTTCTTTCTGTTCTCACCACAACCCACAAAGCCTTTGAAATCTGGCAGCCCTAGTTTTAACACCTGTGTCAATGGGGACTGAACAGCTCACAACATGATCTATGTGAACCACAGGCAGACTGGCAGGCCTAACCAGTTATCGGGCCTATCTTAATCAGGCCTTTTGCTCCACTTACTGGAGAGGCCTTGGATTGGTCCCAGCCTCAAAATGCAAGGAGAAAAAAGGAAAGAGGGAAAACAAGAAAGGAGAGAATAGAGGAAAAACATTGTTAACTTATCGTGTTTTCAAGTTGGAAAGGGAAACCATCGTTTTTCCTGTTTCCCTCCCTTTACCTCACATAAAATCTATAAACTCAAGAACAAATTACTGATTGTACAACTCTAAAAACCTAATTCATATATTATAGTATCTGATTTTTAATTTTTCATACACATAGTTTACAATATTACATTTAATGTTTACATGAATACTGATGTAATATCAGGAATATGAAAATGGAGATAAGCATACCAGGAGTAGCTCCCCAACCTGCAGGTCTATAAGAAGGATTGGGTGGACCAGTAAGAGACAACAGAGTTTCATCAAGCAAGACGTTACTAGGAAGTGTTGGTGGAAGCTTGTGGCCTTCTCTGTAACGCTCCATCAGATAGAGAGCAATGCAGAACTCTCTCAGGGAAAGCATGCTGTCATTATCTTGGTCGGACAAATCCCAAACCTGCTTCAAAATTTCTGTAAAAGAATAAAAGGAAAAAAAAATATTACAGGGATGGTGTTATAAGGGGAACTATTATCTCTTAATTGATAAAAGAGAAGGCTGTATCAAACTTTAAGGCTCAAACAATTGGAAAAAAAAAACCTCCACAAGTTTAAGCACCTCTTGGTAATCTCCAACTCAAAAATAAACTGCGTGCCTGTTCACCCGTTATTTTCCCATCTCTATCAGAGTCAACTTCCATGAACACTTTCATATACTTGTTAACACCAGTTCGCGTCATTTTCGGCCACTGAGGTTGCAACAGATTGGGAGCTTGTGTTTTTGCCTCAATTGATGATCCGAAAGTAGCATTTTGAGGTGGGCCCTGTTGACTTGGTCTTGGAACAGAGGGTGCTGCTGGCTGTAAGGGAACCCCTGAGGGCTGCCTTGCAAAAGCATTCAAAGCACCAAGCGGGTCAATCTTGACTGGAGCCTGAGGCTCAGAAACAATGGCAGAAGTAATAGGTGGGTTGCTTGCAGCATGAGTTGGCAGTGGTGATGATGACGGTTTGGATAAAGTTTGGGAAGCAGAAAACACTTCACCTCCAAACATAGGGTCGGAAACAACTCCATTTCCACCAACTGATGCTCTAGGCGCCGTGAAACCAGGACCCGCTACACCGCCACCTAACGGGAAATTAGGACCACCACTCTGTGGTGGAAGAGGACCGCCAGCACTCAGTGGTGGAAGCGGACCGCCAGCACTCAGTGGTGGAAGCGGACCGCCAGCACTCTGTGGTGGAAACGGACCGCCAGCACTCTGTGGGGGAAGAAGACCGCCAGCATTATGTGGTGGACGAAGACCGCCAACACTCTGTGGTGGAAGAGGACCACCAACACTCTGTGGTGGAAGAGGACCGCCAGATGACGGCCTAATTGATTGATTTCCTTGAGGTGTAAAATACTGTGCAGTAGGTGGAGCCACTGAAGGAGAAGGCCCTTGTGATCTTATGCCAAAATTTTGAGGTTGCGTTGAATTGACAACCACGGGTTGCTGTGTAGGAGGACGTGGAGCCATTGAATTTGGTTGAGCTGGCGGAATTGCTGAAAGATTTATCTGTGGAGCAGGTATTTTAGCAGAAGCGGGTCCATACAATGCTGCCTTTACCATATCTGGTGTTAGAGCTCTTTTACTCTGTGCCACTGTAACAAGCTTAAGGGCATTATAAAATTCTAGACGGCCAAGGAAGCCAGTGCGGTTCTGATCAGCATGCTGCCATATCTGCAATCAAGTAATATATTTCTAAATGAATATGGTCACGTTGTTCATGTTTGTCAAAGCATAGCATTACGGCCTTCTAACGATGCATAACAATAAATTGTAGATAAAAGCTGCAACTCCCTGTCAATCAACACTACAGTACATGACATGTAATCTGTAATTTGCTTGATATCTAAATGTGGTAATTTCAACCCATGCACCTAAAATGAGTAGTTCGGGCTATAATCTATCTTCGATGAGTCAAATGGGTCGAAGGGTAAAACATGTCAACAGTCATGCAAACGGTACTCAAATCTTACAACCGCCTTCATTTTACTTAAGGATGTCAATTCTGGTGGGGTATGTGTTATCAGGTTTGGGTCAGTTTCTTGTCGACTCAATTTTGACCCATTTCTTTTTGTGTCAGATTCGGGTCGGGTCAATTTTCCGTGCCGGGTTCATGTCGACCCATTTCGGCCAAATGTGATCGACAAGTATTTTTTTTCTTTATCATTTTTTTATTAAATTCCATGTTTGTTTCCAACTTTTAGTAAGAATTTCGAAAATGATTTTCATTTATATTCTAACAGCAATATTCAATGTTAGTTTCGAATGTATTCAAACTTGAATTTGGAATTTGTTTCAGTTTGGCTCTATTCAACCAGGTACTACTAATCTACCAGGTACCAATATATATTGTCATCAAACAACCAAATAATTTAATATAATTCATCATTAAATAAAATTATGAAGCGATTCAAAATACTAAACTACCACCTATCAGGCAATCAAATGCCAAAGTACCAAAATCATATAGTCAAAATAACATATACAAAAATAATGTAATTTTGTTTTAACAGTAAAATTTATATTGTTTATTTAAGTTTTTAACTTTAAAGGGTTTTGTATTTTTGTTTGGCGGGTTAGCGTGCCCTAAAATGTCACTCCCTTATTTGAATTCACAATCTTCTTATATCCTTAAACGGGTCATACGGGTCACTTTGGGGTTATATGGTTGACTCTAACCCGACAACCCGCTTTGACCCGTTTCGGGTTCGTGTCGACCCAAAATTTTGTCGTGCCTTAATTTTACTCAGAAGTTAGGTCATTATTTTAACTGTGCATCTTTTGTAATCATATTTAATAAGATCATCCTTCAAAATTTCAGGAAAAGAGGTCATCAAAGCACCGGTGCTAGAAATTACATTTTGACCTAATACCCCACACCCGACTCACCCGTTTTGCCACCTATCAATTAATATCTACATAAACCATTTGTGTTTGGTGCTATACGTTGGCTTCTTGAATTAGTTTCCTATTCTTATAAACCATAAAACATGTTGCATTGTACTATAATATAAAGTAGAAAATCTTCCACAACCAAATTTAAACCAACAAGTTTTGCCAAAACATGAAGCTTGACTAAAAATGCTTGAACTGTCATGTCTAGCTCAGTCTCGAAAGTAAGTTGAGAGGATAAACTTGGGCAAACTTTGTCCATTTGTATTCAAAATCACTCATCAATTTGAAGGATAATTCAAAAAGCTCTTGCATGGTTAGAACAAAATTGTAAATTCTAAAAATGTTATTGCTTTCACATTGGAATGTTGAAAGAAAATGATCAAATTAAAAACAAGCTATCTCCCAATCATGCATCCTCTTTTTTTATGCACACAACAAAAACGACAAGTAATCAAAAATAATAAAAGCGTCATGCAACAAGTACCAAGAACAAGCATATTACATCTAAATCAATGTTGTAAAACTCGTAAGGTGGTAGTGAAGCGGTCGGCGGGTAGTAGTGAGTACTTGGCCTAGGCGGGAGTGCTAGGATTAAATTTTTTTATATAAATCTCATAATTATAACATGTCACATGCTTGTATATATTCAAATATAAATATAACTGTTTGTAGGACCCAAGAAATATGTTAGAAACACAAACATAATTGTTGAAAACTTCATATAGGGTTGTATACTCGACAGTGAGAAAAAGTGGAAGAGAGACAATTGATTTCGCAGTAGTGATAAGTAGCGGAAGAGAGAGAATGGATAAGGTTAAACAATACGGTTGTATGTGTACCGTATGCCTTTGAAAAACTCAGAAAAAAATTGACTTTTGTTGACAAAAATGCCAAGTAGAACCGAGTTTGACCGCCTTTGACCGAGTCTGAGTAATTTGGCTAAGTAGCCCCGAATCGTCTCGGCAGGTGCCCGATTTCCGAGACTCGGCTGCCTAGGCCGAGTTTTACAACACTCGTCTAAATTTCCTGGTACATAAGCAATCAACCAGTAGAGGCACACAATTTATATGTCTATTGTATATTAAAGACATCAAGTCCAATTTTGGTTTCCGTGGTCAGTCACCATTTTCCACGACCACAAGCCTTGTGAATGGTGATTGATGTTGAATCTATGTAGTTTATTACTTTTTAACCTGAATACATATCCTCCATCCTATGGTAGTTGCAACATCAATTTTGATTTATTTCATGAATATTCCAATATTTCATATGGTAATGGAATTTTTCAATATGAGGGTATCTAGTTGATTGTAGTCGCCTATGTTGACATAATTAGAGCCATTCGAGACATCTATTATATAGACAAGGCATCTATTAAAGAGACAAAGATATTTTTAAATATCGGTAATTGTATGAAGTTCGAACTCAGAATTTCATGAGACACAATGAGTATTCAGCATTTCACCTCAATTTGCAATTTACATAATTAAATACTTGATCAACAAGGCAAGGATGAAACTCTACTTTCTGGAGCTACTATTAACCAATTACCATTATGAAAACATCTAAAAACCGAAACAAAATTTAGACACCTCAACTCTCAAGATATTTAATAAGTCGAACACTTGATGTTGGCTGGAAGCGTGGAACATAAAATGACGCACTGTTCCTCCTATCAAAATTATAAGAACCAAATAAGTATAACCCCCTTGACCAAAGCAACAAGTTGACTCCAAATAGCATTTGGGAGAGTTAAACTCATAATGATACATTATTGGTAGCCCCCTAATAAGTGCTTTTAATGAGCTCGTGATTCACAATCACAAATGTTCTTGAATGGGATGATCAAAAGTCAAAACTCTCACATTCAAATCTCTTACATCATTGTCAACCTTGAACATAATCATCTTAAGGAGGCAACCACTATAATATATAGTTGTAAAACCGCATTACTTTAAGTAACTACTTAACCCAAATAACAACGGCGTCAACTAAAAGCAAGCAACCATAATGGAAAGAGCTACATCGTACACAACTAAAGACTTAAAAGGGATAGTTCACTTTAACTAGGTGCTTGACAGCCCAAAAGTAGGTATGTTACACTAAGCAAGGCAAATCATAAACAAAATTTTAGTTCTCCCTTCAATCATTTTGATACTCAAGATTTCAGCCTACATAACAGAGGCAAAAAAAAAACGGAACTTCATTCCAGTGTTTTTGTTCCTGTGGCCGAACAAGCAAAGTTTCCCAAGATGTACTAAATCTGTTCTTAATTATTATACACTACAATATTTTGTTTTCAGGGTGTACTTGTGCATACTTTATGGAGCATGTAGGTCTGCCCCTGGTCCTGGACACAGGAGAACTAGATCCTTTATATAAAAGTGAGGGTAATTGAATTCTACTTCGTACGCATTTGTTATAGTGGCCAAGTAACGGCATATTCCTGAACTAGCTCAGAGAAACTAGGACCAACAATTTACGATAGTTTTGGGACAAAGAACTACAATGAGTATCATCTGTGTTCCTGCATAAAGAGGAACAACTTCAAACCACTTCCAGCCCACCAGCAACCTATTAATCCCTTAATTATTATCCCTTCCTACAACAACTCTCCTAAAACTACAAGTATTACAGACTATGATTTCTAGTTTCAAATATGCAACTTACTGTGCAGGCTCAAGTTTTAGTGTTTTACTCGTACTGGGGAGGCAATCCAATACAGTTCCTATAGATGCTAACAAATCAAATATCAGTGGAAAGTTGTGACCCAAAATGATTGTAGGGAATGTATGAATACTCGTTAATACTCAACAATCTGTCAAACTGCATCCAGACTACCAATAGTATGAATTATGAAAAATCAATGAGTCGATGTCTACAGAAGTGAAAATCTAATACCAATTACAAATCCAATCGGTAGTTCAAAACCATAACGAGGTATAATTTTACGAACCTGAGCAAGCACCGGCTTGGGTAAATTAGAACCCTGAAAGAAAGCAACAGCTTCAGCTCCACTGATTCTTCCATCATGATCCAAATCTGCTCTTCGGAAAAACGCATCGAACTGATCCATTTTCCGCTTCGACTATATTGCCGATTTCCAAAACCAGTCAATCAATGAATCAAAGAAGACCACTGTCAGGAAGATCGCTAGATCAAGAAGAACATAATTCGAGTAAAAACCCTAAATAAGATAAGATCGCGCAAAAAAAACCAGGATTGAACAAGAACTGAAATGATGGAAGGTGATTTGGTAGAATTTTGCAATTAGATCGAGAATGGACAGAAAGAAAAAAGGGGAAGGGGGTTTTCTAGAAAATGGAAATTAAACAGATATGCCGTTATGTTGTCTTTTTTTTCTTTTCTTTTTTTTCAGTTAATACGTAAAAATAATGAAATACGTTTACATTAGGACTAGCTAAGCTACTCGTGTATCTTTACGGATGATATAAGTCAATTTTAAATTTATATAGTTTTAAAAAGTATTAAGGCGAATAGTAAAAATAATTACAAAGCATAGATATAAATATAAAATCTCGTAAAAAATGAATAATCATTATAGAATTTTGAAATTCATACATAAAATTATCATTAGATTTTCTTTAAAACCTCTTTATAAACAACATTCATAGTTTTATTAGTAGGGTTTCTTTAATCATCACAAATTAAAACTTTTAACCCCTCTTTACTCTTCACTCAAGAAACTGTCACATGTAACTGTCCATGAGTGAAAACGTGTCTTTATAGTACTTCTTATAAATACTCTTTTTAAGAAATATAAAGTTACATTACACTTCTAAAAGTTTTAGTATAATAATGTGTTTCTCGTGATGGAGCTTTATTCTGATATTGTAAAACCATAACTATAATATTATTGTTGATGTTATAATATCAAATGTTGTATAGACATTTTTTATTAGCCGGTTACATATTTAAATCTTTGAAATCATAAGCTAAATTCATTAAAAGTTAAATAATGATGACATTTATTTAAGTACACGCAAATTAGATCACATAAAAACAAGACTTTAACATAGAATAGATTATGTCTATATATACGTAAATCGTTTAAGTGTAATTTATTTTTCAATATATATAATTGAAAACACAAGATACCACTGAATTTCATATATCCATGTAATAACTTTTATTTTATGTAGCAAGTTATTAGTTAAAAATAAGAAAACTTAGACAATTAAATTTTTTATATATAATTCCAAGTTGTATGTGTACTTACAAAACACATTAACATGATAGTTGTTTTACTACCCAGTAATTATGTAGAAGTATAGTTTCTGAAAGATTATTCCAAGTGGTAGTTTTATAAACAACTTTATGCCACTAACCCGTTGGTTATAGTATATTTTTAATTCTTTTTATCGACAGACCAATAAATCAGTGATTATATCGATTATATTATGTAGAGGAAATAAATATAAAAGATGATTAAAATATACAATAATTACCTACACGTTGCTCTCGATGGATAAAATAATTATAATATATTGATTTTTAGAAAAAAATTACAAATATATAATTAGTTTTTCTCAAAACAAAATATATTAGAAGTTATTAAACATAATATTCAAACAACGTATAATTAATTAAATTAATATATAAATTTCTTAAGAACCCCTCACATATTGCATATGTCACCCCTAACAATTTATATTTAAACACTTCCAATTACATTTAAACTCCTAACAATTTACATTTAAACCCTAACAATTCTCTTAAGGATTTGAAGCAATTGTGACGAAATCATCTTAGAATTTTCCATTTTTTAAATTTATTTTTAAATAAAGGGTTGTGATTGGTGGAGTTTTTTTTAAAGGGAATTGATGATGTAAGCAACTATTTTCTTTTAATAATATTATAAGATAAGATGTGTGCAATAAGGTTCTTTCAAGCTTTAATCAACTTCATTGATCAAACTTGTTAAAACTTAAAAGTATATGTGGATTTGATTTTGAACTACGATTTGAAGTAAGACCAACCGTATCGGTCCACGAGTGAGTGTGGAAGTCGTATGTGATTTCATTTAACACAATTGTCCCCTCTCTAACACATTGGTCCCTCTAACACTAGTCTCTAGTTCTGCTGAATTTTTTTTATTACTACTTTTTTCAGTTTCCGGTTATTGAATAGTATACACTGGTTTTGTCTTTTTTTTTCCCTTCACAATTTATCTCTTATAAATACCTTCATAGCTCTTCGATTTTTTTTACGAAAACTTTCATATACTCTCTCACAGAGGAGGATGTAGCGTATTGGAAGTGGGGGGAAAGGCCCCCGGTGGCTAACATTGGACTTTGATTGGAAAATTTACATGTAAACATTGGTCTTTGATAACTAAGGCCCTGGGCCCCAACTAAGTGGTGAAAGCCCCATGATTTACTAAATTGGGGAATAAGGCTAGTGCTGTGTGAAATTATGAGTGGTAATGGTATTCTAAATGATCAAAGTGTTGGCTAAGTTAGTGTATAAAGTTTGTTGGTGGTTGTCAATTATTTAGGAGGTAATAGTAGAAAGTTATGGACAACCCACGTTCTTAGGAAATTAGGATAGTATTAGGTGTTTTAAGTTTGTTTAGCTTTTATTTTATTTTTTTATGTTTTCTGTAATTTGTTCTTCACACTCCAAACTGGTATATGCGCTAATACTTTTGGCTACTTTTTTCTATTGTTTTTGTTATTATTCGATAACCGACCCGTCTTGACTCGCAACACAACCCACTAACATTCTTACCTCAAGTATGATGTGCCCCCGACGAAGATATTTCCTAGATCCTCCGTTGCTCATACTCGTCTACAAAAATATGAATCTTAACCAACACAACAAATTCACAACCCCCCTCCTCTGAGGTTCAAAATCGAGATGCACGAACTCGCAACCGTCTCCGTTGAATTTTTTTCCAACTATCAATGCCACCACCAACCTACATGAAAACATCCAACAAATGTCTATGTTTTTACTGCCGTGTAACGTGACGATATTCGAAATAGAATCTTAATTTTAGGTGTTTATATATCTATATATATATATATATATATATATATATATATATATATATATATATATATATATATATATATATATGCGTGTAAGGAAATATAAATAAAATAAGTAAATAGATATCATTTAATGCCTAAAACATATTACTATACCTAGGGCCGTCAATGGATCGGATCATGATCTAGATCCGATCCGATCTGCTCCATTTAAATGATCCAACGGGTCAAAAAATTCGATCCATTGATCCAATAAGAGATCCAATGGGCCGATCCATTTAAATAGATCACTACATGGATCGATCCAAGATCTGTCTGGATCGATCCATTTAATATCAAAAAATCCGCCACAACCGTCACCACCACCGCCGACCACCACCGCCGCCGATCACCGCCACCACCGCCGACCACCGCCGCCGACAACCACCGCCGCCACCACCGCCGCCGACCACCGCCACCGCCGCCGCCGCCACCAACGCTACCGACAACCGCCGCCGCGAACACCGCCGCCGCCGACCACCGCCACCACCGCCACCGACCACCACCGCCGCCGAACACCGCCGCCACCACCGCCGCCGCCGTCCACCACCGCCACCACCACCGACCACCGCCGCCGCCGCCGCCGCCAAACACCGCCGCCGCCGCCGAACACCGCCGCCGCCAAACACCACCGCCGCCGACCAACACCGCCGACCACCGCCGCCGCCGACCACCGCCGCCGCCGCCGCCAACACCACCGCCGCCGACCACGACCGCCGACCACCGCCGCCGCCGCCGACCGTCGCCGCCTCCGACCAACACCGCCACCGCCGCCGACCACCGCCGCCGCCGACCACCGCCACCGCCGCCGCCGACCTCCACCGCCGCCGCCACCGACCACAGCTGCCGCCGACCGCCGCCAACACCACCGCCGCCCACCGCCGCCGGGTGGCGGCGGTGGTGGCCGCCGACCACGACCGCCGACCACCGCCGCCGCCGCCGACCAACACCGCCACCGCCGCTGACCACCGCCGCCGCCGACCACCACCGCCGCCGCCACCGACCACAGCCGCCGCCGCCACCGCCGCCGACCACCGCCGCCGACCACCACCGCCGCCGCCGACTGCCGCCGCCTCCGACCAACACCGCCACCGCCGCCGACCACCGCCACCGCCGCCGCCGACCACCGCCACCGCCGACCAACAACACCACCGCCGCCGACCAACACCGCCGACCACCGCCGCCGCCGCCAACACCACCGCCGCCGACCACGACCGCCGACCACCGCCGCCGCCGCCGACCGTCGCCGCCTCCGACCAACACCGCCACCGCCGCCGACCACCGCCGCCGCCGACCACCGCCACCGCCGCCGCCGACCTCCACCGCCGCCGCCACCGACCACAGCTGCCGCCGACCGCCGCCAACACCACCGCCGCCGACCGCCGCCAACACCACCGCCGCCCACCGCCGCCGGGTGGCGGCGGTGGTGGCCGCCGACCACGACCGCCGACCACCGCCGCCGCCGCCGACCAACACCGCCACCGCCGCTGACCACCGCCGCCGCCGACCACCACCGCCGCCGCCACCGACCACAGCCGCCGCCGCCACCGCCGCCGACCACCACCGCCGCCGCCGACTGCCGCCGCCTCCGACCAACACCGCCACCGCCGCCGACCACCGCCACCGCCGCCGCCGACCACCGCCACCGCCGCCGCCGCCGCCGACCTCCACCGCCGCCGCCACCGACCACAGCCGCCGCCGACCGCCGCCTACACCACCGCCGCCCACCGCCGCCGGGTGGCGGCGGTGGTGGCCGCCGACCGTCGCCGCCGACCACGACCGCCGACCACCGCCGCCGCCGCCGACCAACACCGCCACCGCCGCTGACCACCGCCGCCGCCGACCACCACCGCCGCCGCCGCCGCCACCGACCACAGCCGCCGCCGCCACCGCCGCCGACCGCCGCCGGCCGCCGCCGCCGCCGACCACCACCGCCGCCGACCGCCGGGGTGGGGTGGGGTGGGGTAGGGTGGGGTGGGTGGGGTGGGGTAGGGTAGGATAGGTAGGGTGGGGGTAGGGTGAGGTGGGGTGGGGGTAGGGTGGGTGGGTAGGGTGAGGTAGGGTAGGATAGGTAGAGTGGGGTAGGGTGAAGTGGGGGTAGGGTAGGATAGGTAGGGTGGGGTGGGGTGGGGGTAGGGTGGGGTAGGGTAGGGTGGGGGTAGGGTGGGTAGGGTGGGGGGGGGGGGGGGGGGGGGGTGGGGTTGGGTGGTGTGGGGTGGGGGTGGAAGAGTTATTTGATATATTTATTATATAAATAAAATTAAATTAATAATATTAAATGGATCGCTCCGGGTCATGATCCATTAATTATTGATTCGATCCAAATCCAACTAAATGGATCTCAATATTATTGGATCAGATCCAAATCCAATTAATTGGATCAGCGGGTCAGATCAGATCTTTAACCGATCCGATCCGATCCAATCCATTGACAGCCCTAACTATACCATACAATTTGGGGGGAAAATTTTTGTCCCTTAGTGCACTAAAAAGAAACAGGTTATATACTTAGGGGGTGTTTGGTTCATTCTTTGATTTTGGGGGATTAGGATTTATACAAGGGAATGGGAATTGGGGGGAGTTCATTTGGTGAGATTTAAAATCCCAATCTCTTGTTTGGTTCACCTCATCCAAGACACCAACATAAACCATTCAACACCACCATCAACCGCCGGCTAGGGTTTGCGAATGGAACAGATGAAGACGGCGGCGGCGATTAGACGAAGAACGACGGCAGATGAAGACTAGGGTCTGTCAAACGTTACCCTTCTCTGCGATTTCAACGTACGAGGGTTTGCGAACGTTGCCCTTCTCTGCGACGGCGGATCTAGGGTTTCTCGAAGGTTGCAGCGGCGATGGCTAGGGTTTATCGAGGGTTGCAGCCGCTAGGGTTTCTCGGTTATATTCAAAGGTTTCGAACAGTGGTTTCTCGACGGATTTAGGGTTTCTCGACGGCTATGGTCTGTCGAAGGTTTCGAACAGTGGTGACGGAAGTGATGACGGATCTAGGGTTTCTCGAAGGTCTCGACGGAAAAGGCTGTATTCGACGGAAGTGATGACGGCGGTGACGAAGAACGATGGTTACGAAGAACGGCGGCGGTTTCTGTCGAAGGCTTCGCCGGAATATTCGTCGGAGCGTCGCCGGAGGAAATGGCTCACTTGTGGATTTGAGAATACTAGGGGGGTGGGAGTATTTAGAAATGTCTCACTTGTGGATTTCTTTGATTCCTGGGAATTAAAATACCCCCCTCATTTGACAAACCAAACACCATAATTAGAGGGATTTGAAATCTCATTCCCTTCAATTCCTTCCAAAAGAACGAACCAAACACCCCCTTAAACTTCCAAAAGTATTTCAAAAGATAGGATGGAAGGATTGGTAAGTCATGCTGCACATGTAGGTCTGGTCCTGATTTCGAGTCTTGGCAAATACAATTTTTGTTCTTTTTAACTTTTTTAATATGTGGTGTTTTTAATGGGTTAATTATATATTTTTTGTTACATAATGCTATAGCTACATATTGTCAACTAAATGAGACATCTAATATTTTTTTTATAAGACTATATGTTATTGAATATTTTATCTCCCTCTTTATAATCTATGTCGCATCATCTTATTTTATTTGTTTTTTATTTTTTTATAATAAGATAAAAAAATTGTTTTGTAATTAACTATTTTTACAAGGTTTTCTATATTATTTGTAATTCTTTAGACTATTAAATGTTTATTGTAAACTTTAAGTCAACGATTTTGATGTGGATGTATTTATAAAATTGAAAAAGATAAAATTAGAAAGACTTTATAAAATAATCTTTTTAAATCAAGTTATTAATATATAATTTTTATGTATAAAATCAATGACCATAGATGTGACAATCAACTAATTATTTAATATATTTTAAGTATAAAATTTATATTTATAGACCCCAACCTAACACATGAATAGAAATTCTTACCTTTTTAACATTTTATAACATTTTTTAATTTTGAAGCTGTCCTGGATGGTTATTTCCATACTAGGTGACAACATCCATCGATGTTCAAGTCCTCACACATACATCTTTTAGTTTTTGACACCTAATTTCATTTTACTTTATTATTTGTCCTTTTTTCTTTCAAATTTACTTTTTTTTCCTGTATTAATTTTTTAATTGAACTCGCCTTCCCCTTTTTTAATATTTAAGATTGTAAACTTCAAACTATTTTTCATCATTGTTTATAATTAATTTATCTTTTCACGTTCTTATATATATAACGGTAGCATTAAAATAAACTTTAGTCATACACTTATATAATATCATCGTTTTTAATTAAACCTTTCACAAAGTATTTAATTCTTTAATAATATTATGTGAACTTTGCAACATTTTTTAAAGGGCTGTAGATGTTGGATATAATAGGGCTTTAGGGTATAAAATTTATTTTTTATGTTAACTTTATGTATTTCTTTTTACTATACGAGTACTTGCCATTACATAGAATACAAGTCACATATATTAGTAGTTAAATAGTCTCTTACATATTTAAAAATTTTACGTAATTTCAAGATACAAAGAAACTAAATTACTTTTAAGAAATAGAAGCAGTTCAACTGTTTTAGGTTTCATCTCTAAATTCATTTACTATTTAATGCCTAAAACATATGAGTTACGAAGTATAGGAACTCAAATTGCTAGAAGTAAAACTTATAAGTAAAGGGACTTAAATTGCAATATAGCAATAGTCATTAATATGTATACATATATATAAGATGATTCAAATAATAATTGTTTTTCGTATTAGAACTGTGAGAATAAATTATAGCTATTGATAAAAAAGATTGAGGGTCTTGATTAAAGGGTTGTTAATGGATAACCTTAAACTAATCAAACTTATCCTTGATTAATTATGAGCAATTTGGATATTTTTGCGTTGTCTCTACTTTTTTAAACTAATATATCTATCAAACAAAAAAGTGATAAATTACGAAGAAATTTATGCTCTTTAATTTGAGACCGATCTTCTAAATTTTTTCAAAGACGAAAATTCACGTTTAGTCCTTAAACTTTAAAAATTACGAAAATAGTCACCGTGGTTGTCACTTTGTTTTAATTTTGATCCTTTAAGCTAACTAGTGTTAACTTTGACCGTTAGTCAAAGGGCATTTTCGTCTTTTCTTACTTTATGCTTGTTACCGAACATGATTTACACTTTTCTTTTTAATTTATTCATTAGTTATAATTGAACATTATTAAAAAGAAAAAAGGAAAAATAGTAACCAAATCATATTCAAGTGTTCTTCCGCAAATTAAATAACCCTAAATCAAAAACACACTTATAATATGTAAAAATTAATTACATAACCATCAAATTTGAGAACCAAAACTAAGAACAAAAATTACATAAATTTGACCCTTAGTCAAAGGACATTTTGGTCTTTTCTTACTTTATGCTTGTTACCGAACATGATTTACACTTTTCTTTTTAATTTATTCATTAGTTATAATTGAATATTATTTAAAAAGAAAAAAAGGAAAAATAGTAACCAAATCATATTCAAGTGTTCTTTCCCAAGTTTAAAAACCCTAAATCAAGAAAACACTTATAATATGTGAAAATCATTTACATGACCATCAAATTTGAGAACCAAAACTAAGAACAAAATAAATTTGAAACTTTCTTTTTTAATTTAATCATTAGTTGTTTATTAAACATTATTAAAAAATCAAAATAGAAAAATAGTAACCAAACCATATTCAAGTGTTCTTCTCCAAGTTTGAAACCATAAATCAAGAACACACTCAAAATCTATCAAAATCAAATAAATAACCATCAAATATGAGAACCAAAGATCTCCGGCACTTTCCATCTCTTTTTTCATATCTTCAATCTTGTTCACATTCTTGTGTTCAGATTTGCGCCAAGTTTTTCAAATATGAAGCGGCGGTGGTGGTTTCTTCAAATCTACAGCAGTGACGGTGGTTTCTTTAGATTTGCGGTTGGTTATTCAAATCTACGGGTGATGGTGGTGGTGGCCGGTGTAGATCAGAGAGAGAGAAGGGGTGGTGTTGGTATAGGTCAGATTTGCTTTAGCGATAATGTGATGTTGCGGTGGCCACCCAAAAGACCTCATGCTAGGAGAGGTATCCACACACTTATAAGCATATTCCGTTTCTCTTTCCAACCAATGTGGGACGGAATGACGGATGCTACACAAGTTGTCATAAGTCCACCCATAGCGCCATTGGGTAAGGCCTTTGGGTTGCACGGAAACACCCCTACGGGGGTTTCGGGTCCCCCCTTCCTCCTCCTCTTCAGGTTCATGAGAGAAGCCAAAGGATTTTTCCTTTTTTTAGTTTTTTTTTGCTTTTTTAACAATGGCTATTTTCGAAGTTTAAAAAAAATTATATTTTTAACAACAACTATATGACCGTGTAATATATATATTCTCTCTCTTTTATATATATATATACATATATAGGTAAAAGTTTACAGGAGAACTGCGAGAACCAATCTGAGCCGTCCAGTTCCCCCTCTTTTAATGTCATTTCCCACCTATGAATTCCTCACATGCACCCTGCCACACTTGATCCCCTCCACGCTCTCCATCCATGAACTTCCTATATCTAAGGAACGGCTGAGATTGGTTCTCGCAGTTCTCGTACGAAAAATAATTCTCGTTTGAACCCTCCCCTATATATATACACACACACACACACACACACACACATTTCTTTAACTATTATCACAATACAAACTTCTTTCTTCCCTAATTTCTTTACTTCTTCAAATATTATTTTTATTACAAAATATGAAATCATCACCACGTGTTTCACTGAGCGGTTCGTTGGATTCCGTATCAACCGATGAGCAGCTTCGACAGGAAGAAGAAATGTTTTATAGGGTTGGTTCGAGAGACGGCAAACCTGTTTTTTGGTAGCGCTGCGGAGTCGTCAACCAGAATCAACAGTGGAAACATAGAGGTCGGGTAGCTGCAAAAGAGCGGTTGTTAAATGACTATTTTGGCGATAACCCTGATTATCCAGTGAAGATGTGTAGACGGCGGTTTCGCATGAATAGAGGTACAACTAGTGTAGGGTGTGAAATTGAAGTAGCAAATTATGATATGCAAATTTCTACTTACTAAGTTATATATGTATGTTGTTATGAGGTGTTATGAGATTAGTCTGTTAGAATGTTTTTTATACGATGTTATGAGAGTCATTTGTTAGCTACAAACTATTATACTTAAACTGCATTAAAAATGGTGTTTTGAACACATGTTATTGTATATCTTTATATGTTGAAATCTCCTACTTTTTAATCTTTTTAAACTAAAGATCCAAGTTAAGTGTAGCAATTATGCATTAATTTGCATCAGGCCATGTGTTAAGTGTGTTTTGCATGATTGAAAAAAGAAACCACTTTTGTTACAAATATATTGACCAGATTCTCTTAATGTCAAGCAGATAAGAAAAGGAAGTTTTTTTTTCTTTTCGAAGTTTTGGAGCTTAGGTTGTGACTTTATGTGCCACAAAGTATTGAAACATAATTGAAGAAGTATCCTAGAAGTCAGCACACATCTCCTTAAATTGCTTCCCTCCAATAAAAAAACTATATAATAACAAAAGAGATGCATACTCATCTATAACAAAGATCTTAAGAACGATACTAAGTGGAAATATCGGTAATGGTGACTGAAGTTCGGAAATATTGTATATGTTAGTATGTAACAATTGTATTTATGATAGTTATATTCATTTAAATGAATCTTGTATATTATACTTGTGGGTTATTTGTGTGACGTACACTAACTCAAAGGGGTAATTGTGTAAGTTCCAAAGATGGTTAAAACTTGTTAGTCCAAGGTGAGGACCTTCAGATATATCAGGTTCATCCATCTCCTTCAGTTGTCTCATTTTTCATTCATCTTCTGCATTTCCTTTATAATAGTTAATTTCTTGTATTTCTTGAGTTTTAAAATAGAGTGTTAATAGAGGTTCAAGTATTCAACAATCTTTGTTGTTTTTGTGATAAGTCATTCATTGAATCAAGTCATTTTTCTTCGTTTTTCGTGTCAAATCCAAAACAATACTTTATTTTCATACTTAAAAAGTCTTTTCTATCTAATTACGTTGGGTTTCAAGTTTACTTGTAGAACAATTATGCATTCATGGATCAATAAACTAGTAAACTCTTAAAAGGGCAAAGTTTTTTAATTAATTTTTTTATTATATATTTATGACTGACATATATTCTTTACCATAAAATCAAGCATGCGGTCACCCTAGTAAAATGAAAATGAAATCAAATATCAAACAAGTAAATAAATGACATGGAATAATATTCACGCATGTAAACCAATATATGATATAAACCATTGTCATTATATATAATCGGTCATAACTCATAAATGAATGCAATTATGATTAAACACGCTATAAAATTAATCTCTCTCTATATATAATCATGTCAAAGCAAAAGTCAACGTGTAAATTTCAAAAAACCATCACACGAGCAACTCAACATGATAAATTCAGTGTTTTGCACCACCTTTGTTTTGTTTCTCATGCTCACACGTACGTTTTGATTCGTTAATTGTTTCTTGATTAAAACACAAATTCATGAAAGTTCTCATATTCATTTCTATGTATACCTTTACTTTTTTTCTTTATATTTACATTAATTCTATCAAGATTCTTTTATATTGTTTCTAAAACTACGTGAAAAAACCGATCTCTATTATATGTATATATATAAGGAAAAATGTTATATCATCATACTCACCACAAGATGACAGGTGAATTTCTGATTCTCTTTTTTCATTGTCTTCGTTAATTTTGACACTTGTGTTGATCTTGTGAGTAGGATGATAAGTATTAGAATATGTAGAAGTATATGTCATCTATCTATATATTAATTTGAGAAACTGTCTATTCATATGAATGTATCAAACTTTACATATTTTGTTATTGAGTTTATCTAACTTTCAAAATAACATTTTAATATATTGAACTCTCAAAATTTGCATTTTATTGTATTGAACCCTCAAAGTTTATGTATCCAACTTTAAATATTATGCTATTGGAAAAAGATCATTTGAGAACCGTTTTTATTGCGACTACCATGAGTAACATTTGTAATCACCATTAATGCTCATTAATAAGGGTACCCTTGGTCTTTTATTTTTTTTTCCAACCGTGAATTACGTATGAGTGAGCCATCATTAGAGCGCGAGACGATTTTCCAAAATAGCACTCATTAATGCATCAATAATGAGTCATTAATGCGTTATTAATGTCTCATTAATGAGCCGTTATTTTTTATTAGCCATTGATTAAAATTAATCAATAATCAAGATTGGTTCTCGCGTTACTTGCAATAAGATTGGTTCTCAAATGAATCATCCCTTATGCTATTTTATTTATGTATCAAAATTTCAAACTAGATATATCAAAAGTGAGTTTTGTGATTTTAGTATATTGAATGACATATTTCATACATTTAAATATATTTTTCAGAAAAACCCTTTCACATAATATGTTACTAGATCACCATTAAGTCAATCTTATAATCATTTACTTACAGAATATATATGCATTTAAAAACTTGCAGGTATAGATGCAAGTCAGTGTAATGGTCCGATCGCTACGCCTACTGGATGCGATTTCAATTTATGTAATCGTTTGTGCGATGGGAAGTATGGGCCAGATGCTGCTGGAATATGCTTTACTTTTTTCATATGCTTTTGTTATTATAAATGTTCTGAAAAAGTGATGGACACTAGAAATAATGGTGCCTCTCCACTGCCTTCGTAGACTCACTCCCCTATGTTTCTTGCTTGGTCACTATAAAATTATGCACCAACCAATTAAATATATATGAATATAAAGATTATTGATAGAGAATGTTATGATATTTTTTTATTTATTTTTGTGGATTGTGATGTTATAAGTGACAAATATATGTGCGGTTAAACACTTAAACAAGTAGTGGATTGACCGAATTAAAGTGTCTTAGTCCACCGGAACATAAGCCAATTTTGCTAGAGCAGAGTATGAAATAGTAAAACGTAGACAATAATCTCTATATAGAGAGACAACATATAGAAAGACATTCGGCTAAACAATAAAAATTATAATTAAAAGAAATAAAAAAATGTAAATAAGAAAAAAGGAATTTTATTAGGTTATTTTTTCTTTAGATTATACATGTTTACAAGTTTATAAAAATACAACTTGACCCGTTGATCCGATTACCGAATTATTGTACCACGTCAACTTAAAAACCGGTTAATTTTAAGTTAAAAAACCTATAAATTTTCTATAGAAAAAATATAACACGAACGTGGTTTCCGGCAAGGTTTCAGAGTTTAAGGAGTTGAGTGTTCGGGGTTTCAACCATTGTCCTTTTGGTTTTCCGACGAGGTTTCAGATTCCAAGATGTTGTTCGAGGTTCGAGCTTTCCGATAAAGTTTCGTTGTCCTTTGCGGGTTCCGACAATGTTTCAAAGTTCAAAATGTTGTTTGAGATTCAAGATGTTCAGGTTTGTGTTTTACAATCATCTTCCGGTGAGCTTCCACCATTTTCGTGGTTCCCGCATTCAAGGGTGTTTCAAGGTCCCACCATCCTTGGTTTTCCGGTGAGGTTTTAGAGTTCAAGGTGTTCGAGGTTTCGAGTTTTCCGGTGAGGTTCGTTTCACGTTTCCAATTCGGTTCATCTTTCCCACATGTTTTTTGAGTTTCAAGACGTTTCCTTTCCGATAGTTTTGGTTTATGGCACGTGGTTCGTGTGATTTACAGTTGTTTTGCGGATAGTTCATTGGTTTAGGTTCGAGTTTTCTTGTTCATAGTTGTGATTGAGCTTTAGAAGTTCATTGGTCGAGGCTACAATTTCGATTTTCTATGTCAAGTTCGTGAGGTTATAGTTTAAAGGGTGTGTTTGAGGTTCATGATTCTAATTTGGGAAGTCCAATTAATCGGTAGGGTCCATTGTTAGTTTGTGTTACTTCGAGGTTTTTGTATTTGGTGTCAAGATCGAAGTTGACAAGTGTCGAATTCAAACGAGTTTTTACTCTTTTATAGCTTGCTAGTTTTGATTTAATAACCTGTTTTCGCCTTTTGTGTCAAGTATAATCAAGTTTATTGTGAGTTTAATCTTTTATCAAAACTTCTCGCGCCAAAAGTTGTTATAAACTCGAAATAAAATTCCAAAAGAATGGGGTTCCCCCCAAAAGAAACAAAACATTCATAAAGGTTCTAACCCTAAAACCTAATCAGCTCTTTTGGAAAATGACGGCAAACCACCGGCGAAAATCTACAGACACCGGGGAAGCTATGCTTCATTCCTCAGCGCCGGCGACAAATCCAAACCCTAAACCATCGAAAACGAATGCCGTTCACATCGGCGGGATAACAGTCGAGTTTCCGTACCCGCCATATGGCACACAGCTGGCTTACATGAGCAGAGTAATCGCAACTCTCAATCGCGCTCAACAAGACCGTCAATTTAATGCTTTACTTGAATCGCCTACTGGTACTGGGAAGTCACTGTCTCTGCTTTGTTCGTCTCTTGCATGGCTGAAGAATCAACGGTCAAAGTCTCAATATGGCAGTATTTCTCACTCGGAACCTAATCCAGAGGCTCTGGTAGATCCTCTCGGTCACGGTGGTGGTTTTATTCCTGAAATGGAGCCATCAGGTATAAACAATTGGGTTTTGATCCATGTACGTGTTTCGTGTTAAATGATATAAAAGAGGGACTGTTTGACTTTGAGGTCAAAGGGACCATTGTTAACTATAAAACTGATATGCTTTTAGTATCTAATTTGGACGGAATGTAAACAAGGTTTTGTTTCGGAAATGGAGCATCAGGTATAAATGAGTACGTTTTGATGCATATATACATTTCATGTGAACGCTGTAGGTGTATATACTAAAGAGGGATTGTTTGACTTTGACAATAATAATCAGAAATGTACCGAAGTTTCGTGACACAAGTCTTTGTAGAATACCAAGTACAATAGTTTGTTCCAACCGTTTTTTTTACTGAAGTCTATTGATTCTTATCTTGTAGTACATGTAATTTATTGATACTTAACAAGTAATAAAAGGTAATCTTTAAGTCCGAATTTCATTTAGAGATCATTGATGTCAGTTTCTATGGTATCGAAGTTTGTTTTTGTAAGAATTACTAATGAATAGCAAGTCTTTTTTATGAAGTTTCTATCCTCAACAATATTTTGACATGCTCACCTAAGTTCTTAAATGAGTGGGTTGTGCCATTGATGGTCAAGGTACGAATTACAAAGCTGAACAAGTACTAGTATTAACCTTTACATTTAGTTGTGATATTACTAGATACATTTTGAGTGCTATTTGTGCTTTGTATGTGTAAAGTATGTACTATGAATAGAAACAAATATTGATATCTTCTACTATTTTTTAGTGTCGACTACATTTGTTTCATTAAATCTTATGCTATTAAGGTCAAACTCACACCAAAACTGTTTATTTTGTGGATGACAGTTGAGTCAGAAATCCGTTAGTATATTGAGAAACTTTTATTATGTTTTAACTTTAAGGTACTAAATGTTTTCACTTCACTCAGACATGTGTTTCCAATATGACTGTTTGGAGCAAAAAACTTGAAGAAAACCAAATAGGGTGTTTATGTTTTTCTACCAAGACACTTATTATCTTTGGTACTCAAAGTGATATTAGTAGATAATTTGTGTTTCATATGTGGCATGAGAAACTGCCATGACAACTTCTTAAAAGAACTGGGTTAAGTCTACAATTCTGTTTTATTGAAGATAACTATAGTTCTTCATGTTTTTAGAGTTCAAAATGCCCTTAAGTATTTTGTCTTGCAGGTTAAGCACGATCAACTCTCTTTATGTGCATTTTTTCTTCAAACTTCTTGCACAGTTGCTGTATCTGATTTACATTGATCAACTTTTCTCTCTCTCTTTATCTTTTTTACAAATTACAGCTAATCAGATACCTACATTTTCTGAGACAAACAATCCGAAGCAGAAGAAAAAGAAAGGGCCTATCATATACTATGCCACGTAAGTTTTTTTCAGTTAAGCACTTAAGATTCTATAGTATATGACTTCTTTACGTTCGTGGCGATAGTATTCAGACCTAGTTTTTTTATGATGCTAATATGTTAAGAACCTGAAGATTGTGTACTTTTTAATGATAATTAACTCAAGACAGGGAAATAGATACAAAGTGACATAACTGAGAATGACAAAAACAACTATCTACAAGATGGAATCAACTGCTATGTCTTAGGTCTTATCATGAAAAAGTTTGTTTCTCTAGCAAGTAGGTTAGCAGATTGGTTATCACCGTATTGCCATATCAGTTGCATGAACAGAGACTCTTGCTTATAGGCCTGTTAAAAGCAATATCAAGTCAGAAATGGTGTTTATTTAAGTATTTGTTTGATGTGACAGTGACAAAAAGGAATTGGTATTATAGTACATGATCTTACTTGTATGCTTCACTTCAATTGAATATGCTGTCCATTTGGCCTAATTGGCTTACTAGCATTCTAGACAAACAGACGAGGTAATAAGAAATAACAATAATCTCTTTGTTAAACATAAATAAGATGAATTGTTTGCTTGTAATATGACGTACAAGTGAATGAGTTGGTCACGGGTCTGTAATTGATGAACTTAAGCAATCCTTTTAGAGGTAATAGTATACCTTCCTATAAGGACACCTATTTAGAGAATGGTCAATTGGAGAAGATATTAAAATTAACACTTAAAGCTCTTCATGAAATGATAGTCAAAAACAAATTATACATGTTTTGATTTCAGTCAATGTTTGATATATGTATTTTTGTATGAAACATCTTTTGTGTTGGTTTTGTATTGGCTATTCAGGAGAACACATGGACAGATCCGTCAAGTGATCGGTGAATATAGGAAAACAAATTACTATATGCCTATGGCAGTTTTGGTTTGTTATCTAGACCTTGCCTTTTGTCCTACGATGCATTTTTAGAATATGGTTTATTATCTTGTTGAAACGATTTCTTGTATATAATTATATATGATTTTGCATAAGCTTTCTCTTGCTTCAAATAGCACGGATTAACTTGTTCTAGCTCCTTACTCTGATCTCAGCCTTGTATGATTTTCAGCTCCTAAAGAGAAACTTTTAAAGTTACATTCTAGTATTGCAATGACTTGCATTAATCCTTCCCAGTTGGATGTTGAATGCTAAACAGTTAAGCTGTATGAAAAGTAAATTAAATGTGTGAATCTGTTCATTTTAGTCGTCAGAAAGTTAATATGAATAAGTAGTACTATAAATGTTTTATTACTAGCATTTTTATACCAAAAAGAAAATCTTTGTTTAGATATAATCCTTTTCATTCAGACTTTTCTCTATGTAACTGACTGAACTAAACTTGTGCATAAGAGATTTTATATTAAAAAAGAGTGTTCTCTAAGTTCTAATATTATTGTTGTTCTTAAATTTGATTCTTTTGACTGTTTGCTTATTCAGCGTATGGTCTTTGGCTTTATTGTTATACATGAGAAACCTTGATTAATATTGATGTTCATTATGTCTTCTTTTGGCATAAAGGGGGGCCTAACTATATTTTATCAATATAAATGCACTATATGTGAGAACTTTTTCCGAAATATAAAAAATATCGCAAGTTTTCATCTTTTTGTGGTAATTTCCAGGGATCTAGAAAACACTACTGTACAAATGCTAACGTTCGTGGTCAAGATAATATTGATGAGAAATGGTACTCTTTTTATCTGTAAAACATGCATTTATTTTAGTTTCCGTTTCTTATTTATCATGTATGTTTTCAGTAAGTTGCTTCTGAAGGATCGAGAACGTGGAAAGGTTGATTGCAGAGAATACCAGTGAGTTTTTTTTATGTCCATATACCCTGATCTTTTTATCCTTTTAAATAGGATTCCATCAAAGTTAATAACAATTCTATGTGAGCTTTAACAGGAGGTCACAACGGGTCAGAACCGACCCAATGGTCACAAAAGGAGGCTGCTATGAAGTCCATGATATTGAAGATCTTGTTAAAGTTGGAGAAATGGTAGAAGGTTTGGTTTTTGATCATAATAACTTAGACTGACAAATTTAATGGCTAGTAAATAATAACTTTTTGTCCTAAATTCCCAGGTTGCTCATATTTCGCAGCACGAGCCATGGCAGAAGTAGCAGATATAGTTTTTTGCCCATACAACTATATTATCAATCCGCTTATCCGAAAAGCAATGGAAATAGATGTTAATGGAAATATTATTATTCTTGATGAAGCTCAGTGAGTAATAAATTCGCCCAATCTCCAAACCTATAGTAATATTACAAGTTGAGAAGAAATATAAAGATTTATGATTTTTATGCTAAAGAAATGCCTAATAATCATGCAATACTTAATTTTGGAACTTCAGGATTTATATCTACTTGTCACATAATACATGATATGTAATATAAGTTGTTTGTACCTTTTTCAGTAATATAGAGGACACAGCTCGGGATGCAGCTAGTATAGATGTTGAAGAAAGTGTTTTATTTCGTATGTGTCGTTTCACTCCATTTTATAACTTTTATTTTTCTTTTTCATCCTTACATCTTTCTTTTTGCATTTGGAAGAATTACAAAAGGAACTAGAAAATCTTCTTGAGAGTGATCAAACAGAGACCTATAAGCCCTTGCATGAAATGATAGAGGTACTAGTCTCTATTATGAACTATTGTACATTTGCACAGATTTTGCCGGCATAAGTAACTTTTTAAGCTGTTTATTTGGCAGGATGTTGTGAGTTGGATCAGGCGGAGAAAAAGTTCTTTGGGGAAGCATAGTTTTCAACATAATGCATCATGGTCAGTTATCTGACATTCTTTGATGTTTCTTTTTTTTGTTTATGTTTGAGGCCAGGACAACACACTAGCAGTTACGAAATATCTAAAATGTAAACTTTCATGAGCTTTCAGAGTCATATTTTGTCATTGTAATATACTTTTTGTGCAATATATGTACTCTTTGAACAATTCCATTGATATTGTGTGACTTCTATTTTAGTTGGGCTGGTGATAAAGCTTTGAAAGAACTTCAAGAAGCAAACATATCGAAGCAGAACTTCCCGAGCTTACATGATTGTGCAGTAAAGGTAATCCTGTTTAGGTTAATCCAGTGGAGTTTCACTTTTTGTCTAGTATTCCTCTAATACAAAATAGTTTGTACTTTGATTTTTTAAGTTAGATCTGGTATTTTCGGAACATCAATTTTCATATGTGCCTAGCGGGCACCAACTCCACATAGTGGAGGTCCAGGGTTTTAGTCCCATGGGGGCATTAGTTAGGGATGACCATGGGTGGTAAGGGAACGGCCACGCTAAAGGTGCCATGTACATCTAAGCAAATGCTTGACCCTCGGAGAAGCCTTAACCGGGAAAAACTCCTAAATTTAATTTTCATATATAGTTTACTGATAATTTAATCAATGTAGTCCCACATTTCAGTAGAAGTTTAGAAGTCATATCAATCTGGAAGACGAAATATAGTGTATCATATCAATCTATATCTTGTCATTTTCTTTGTCATTAAAAGTGAGGATAGTGTTTGTCCGTAAGAAACATAATGGTGGTGTTCTCTTTGTCTTCTAAACACTCTTCAGGCAATTAAAATTGCTACAGATGCAGACCTAGAGGGTGATCACTTAAGTGGCATGTCCTGCACGGTATTAGAAGGTAACTAACTTTTTATGTTATGCTTCGAATCTTTCTTGTAGTCAGTTTTAACGTATGATTCTCACTACATCTTTTTTCATTTCTTTTATTTCACTGATAGGTCTTTTCTCTTCGCTTACATACTTTTTCTCTGAAGACGGGAAACACACATGTGATTATCGGCTTGTATTGCAATGTCATATCAAAGGCGATCCTGGTCAGTTGATAGAAATGATGTGTCTTTTTATTCATTTGAAAGCTATTGTTATTATAAATGGTCAAAGTGTCACCTAATTCTTTACAAATAACACGTTATTACATCGTTTTTCAGATTATTTTCTACATCCAACATGGTGGTAGAATTGCATTCATTGTGCATTATCTGGTTGTCTTTTTTTCTCTGATTCTTAAACTACTTAAATACAATAAATAAATTATTATTATCTGATCAGTAATGCATAGTTTCAACAGCATAAAAACTTAAGATAATTTATAAGTATTAGAACCTCTAAGATATATTTGATCTGATGTCTAAAATTACATATATTTACGAAAACACAAGCTACTTTTTCCTTGTCTAGGTTTGAAGATCATGAAACTTGTGTCTTACTATCTGGTTTTAGGCTTTTAGCCTTTTACCATACAAATATTTTTTGGTCATTGCTCAGTCATATAATTTTCGAGGAATTATGAATATCTCCAAGAGAAGTACTTATGATGATAATCATACATCTCACGTGTTAGATTCTGTCAGTTTTAGAAAGCTGAAATGCTTTTTTTGATGATGCACAATTTTTAACTACTAAATGTGAAATGGATTTTAAATGATCCACAATTATTAGAAACGCAAGTGCATTTTTGACAATCCACAATTTTTGAAGAGTATGAATTAGTTTTTAGTGACGAGGAAGGAGTCACTTGGGAAAATGTAACAAGGAAGGCTAGCAATTCGAGTTGGGTTTGTGTCAACCCATTAATTTCGGGTCGGGTTCGGTTCGTGTTTCTTTTCAACCCATTTTGGCCAAATGTGTACGATGATTTCGATTTTCGAGTATTGTTTTCGTTTTCACTTTATTGATTTTGTTGTTTTTTTATACAAATTATGAATATGATTTTTGTTTTGATTCTATATTCTAAATTCAATGTTTGTTCAATTGGATTCGAACTTTAAATTCGGCGTTCGTTTCTATTTGATTCGAATTTTGATTTTATTTTGATTCAACTTATATAAATTAATATAATAAACAATGTAAATGTATCAATAATTAATAATTAACTTATACTCTTTGACCAATGATCAAAGATCAATACTCTTTGACCAATAATAAACAATGTAAATTAACTTATACTATTTGTAAATGTATCAACTTATACTCTTTGACCAATGATCAATAATTAATGTCATTTAAAAGTTGAAATAAAATTAAAACAATACATCATTAATTACAGTTATAAAGCCAATCCAAAATACTTAAGTACCAACTACGAAGTAGTCAAGTCAAAGTACCATAACAAGGAGCCCCCTTCAGATATTTCAAAATGTGACAAACGTCCCAATGGGTGGTTTTTGGAGACGAAATAAATTGGCTTACCACACTCACACAGAAGGTAATATCTGGGCGTGTAATTGTCAAATGATTAAGTCTTCCTACAACTCTTCTATACTTTTCCGGATTCTCAAGAAGTTCTCCCTCGTCAGTTTTCAACTTTACATTTGGGATCATATGAGCCTCACAAGGTTTTGCCTCGATTAATCCAGAGTTACTCACTATTTCTAAGCAATATTTGTGTTGAGACAATTAAATTTCTTTGTGAGTATGACAGACCTCGATTCCCAGGAAATATAAGTGGACCAAGGTTTTCTGAAATTGAGATGCAAGAAAATCCTTTAATTTCTTGATCCCACTTTCATCACTGTCAGTAGTAACAATATCATCAATTGTAGAAGAAGAAAAGAACACCGAGTGATCATAAGAGCTTCTTTGTAATCCAAACTTGGTCATACTTAACTGAAATGACCAAACCAGTCACGAGGGAACTGCTTTAGACCATATAAAGACTTTTGTAATTTGCAGACTTTACTACACTTCCTCTGAGCAACAAACCAAGGTGGTTGCTCTATGTAGACTTCCTTTATGTAAATCACCCTGCAAGAAAGCATTCTTCATATTTAGTTGGTGAACAAGCTAGTTGTAGGTAGCAACCAAGGAAATAAATAGCCGAATAAAGGATAGCTTCGCAACCGGAGAGAAGGTTTCTAAATAGTCTACTCCATAAGTCTGAGCATACCTATTTGCCACCAATCGTGCTTTTAAACAAGCTTCCGAACCATGTGGATTAGCTTTTACATTGCATAACCACTTACAACCGATAGCCTTCTTGCCCGCAGGTAACTCCACTAAGCTCCATGTATCATTATGTTTAAGAGAATTTATTTCTTCGATCATAGCATTTCGCCAACTAGGATGAGCTAAAGCCTGATATGGATTCTATCGAAGCAAACAAAGATCGAGAAGCTGCAGACGGCTTAGAATAAGACACATAAGAAGTAATCGGATAAGTACACAAACGGTTACTCTTCCGAAGGGTGATAGGAACATCATGATCAGATTTTTGAGATGATGAATAAGATGCTAGAACCTCAAAGAGGGGCATGACTAGAACTTGGAGCCACAGGTTGAACCATAGATGGTTTAGAAGTAGGGCGGCATTGCCTACTATATACATGAATCACTGGCGGTCGTGTTGGTTCCGAAGACGGTTCTGAAGATTCTTATGAGGTAGATGGAACCGTCGGTAGAATTCGGAATCGGTTAGTATATATTAGCAAATCATCATTGCTTTCACAATCAAAACAAGTGGATACCGAGAAAAAAGGCACTTCCTCTACAAAGGTGACATCTCGTGAAACAATAAACGATTGAGGTCAAGAGAAAAACATCTATAACCTTTTTGAGAACAAGAATATCCAAGGAAAACACACTTGAGAGACTTTCGATCTAATTTACAAACGTGAGGTCGAGTGTCTCGAACAAAACAGCTACAACCAAATATCTTCACTTCAATAAGTGTTGTTTAACAACTGATGGGCATATGCTTGATTAGAAAGCCGGCACTAGCGATTGCATCTGCCCAGAATGGTTTCGGAACTGTCATCTGAAACACTAGTGCACGAGTATCTACCCATGAAGATTCATGAAGAATACCTTGCTAACACATTTATG
This sequence comes from Pulicaria dysenterica, assembly GCA_947179395.2. Lineage (NCBI taxonomy): Eukaryota > Viridiplantae > Streptophyta > Magnoliopsida > Asterales > Asteraceae > Pulicaria > Pulicaria dysenterica. The sequence goes on from OX359295.1 coordinate 1,589,834, forward strand.
ACTAAAAGGTTTCAGAGGTATATTCCTTTGCATTGTCACTACGCAGAGTTTCCACCAAGATATCAAATTGCGTTTTAATTTTAGTTACAAAGGAACAAAATTGAGTAAATACTTAAGATCGATTCTTCATCAAATATAGTCAAGTAACCCGGGAAAAGTCATCCACAAAAGTCATAAAATACTTGAATCTAGTTTTAGAAGTGACGGGACAAGGTCCTTGTACATCTGAGTGAACCAAATGAACGAGATGATGTTTAGCAAATTGACATGATTCACAATTTAAAGATGACAAATGTGAAAGTTGAGGATATAACTTTTTTAGATTCTGGAGTGATGGATGCTTTAAATGACAACATATTTCAAGAGGAGATAACGATACTAAGCCTACTTGTGATTTTAACTCTTGAGGTTCAAATATATAAAGTCTACCAGATTCTCGTCTTCTACTAATGATCTGCTTTGTTGAAAGATCCTAAAAGATACAATGATCACGATAAAAGGATACACTGAGGATCTATCCACGAGTAATTTTACTGACCAATATCATGTTAAATGTGAACTTAGGTAGGCCAAATACCGAGGATAATGATATAGATTGAGAGATAGATCCATTAGCAACTATGATCTTATCGGAAGATTGATCTTTACTAAAGTTAGAGAGCATATTACAATTACGTGTCATATGATCCGGAGCACCGGTATAAATAACCCATTCGGAAGCAGATGATAATAAACAAGTAGAGAAATTATCACACAAGATTATCCAATCAGCTACCATAACCCGAATGTTGTACAAGGAAACTTAGGCTTAAGTCCAACAGATCAAGATTTTCAGACACAAGCCCAGACCATATCAGAAGTACTACCAGATCAGAGGTTTCATATGCTACAACGAGAGCACGGATCAGATAAGCAATACCAACAGAGAAAACCCCGCCACTATAAGAATCATGATAATCACTTCCAACAAGATTTCAAGACTAAAGTCTATTTAAATATTCCAGATTCAGAATGTAAACCAGGAAGAATCAGATATCAGATGAAACTAGTACACGCAGAAGGAACATAGCACCTGAAGAAGGTAGCACAAAAGCTATGACGAAAAATGATGGCGCTGGTGAGTGAACGGCGCGTGACAGAGACAGCGGATAGATGGGCGACACGTGGACCGGTGGCAGGAGCCCAAGTTTCCGGCGAACAGCGCCTTGCTGTTCTGAAGATGATGGTACCGGAGGCAAGACTGCTTGGGGTGCTGACCAGATGAAGATTGGAGGAGCTATGAGCAGATGCTTAGTGTACAACCTTCTGATGCACAGAGTACAACTTCTTGATGCAGACGTACAACCTTCTTGATGCATAGCTTTGATACTTGGCTCTGTTATCATGTTATTAGATGAGCAGAGAAAAATAAACTTACTGATTCTCTATCTATGAATAAAGACATCTAAACTATATATATACATGAGAAACCCTAAGACTGTCAAGGCGCATAACCTAATGTGCACTGTCTGACTTTACAAAGATCATTAATAAATAATACTAACACTAACAAAAGCATATTCATGAGAGGCAGATTCGGTGCATATGCACCTTCTAATGACCACCACAAATCTCTAGAAGTCGTACTTTGAATGTGTTGAAAAGAGGCTTCAGAGATGGTTGATAGAATCAACATCCGAACACGAGCATTATTTGCAATCCAGCAAGGATAGCTGGGGTTATTTACATAACCGATCAGATGGTTGGTGATCAAGAATGGTTCGATCATAGCCCTCCAAAAACCATAGTTGGTTGGAGAGGGTGAAAGCGAATTTGTGAGTATTGTGGGCTGTTCTCTGAGCAGCAGTAAAGGCAACAATGGTGGCCATGGTTGATTAATTGGTTTTGTCTTGATCAAACGAGAAGAAGAGCTGCAGGTCGCCGATCTAGGGCTAAGGTTGGCTGAGGGCTAACTTGACGCCGATTAGGGTTAGAGTCAGCAGAGGATTACTTGGCTCTAATACCAAGTTAAGCCTCGTAATGTTTTCATTAATAATAGCATATTACATTGGTGTCTATTTAAGGACTAGGATATTATTACATTTAGGTGCCCTCTAATTATCATAACACGAGAGCATGTTACGAGATGAGACGAGAGAGAGAGAGAGAGAGAGAGAGAGAGAAAGAGAGAAAACTTGTTTTATTACTGATATCTCATACTTTACATAGAAGAGAAGCACAATATGTGTATATATATATTTATATAGGGGACGGTTCAAACGAGACCTGTTTTTCGTACGAGAACTGCGAGAACCAATCTTAGCCATTGATATAATAAGGTGGAACTCATGGATGTGGAGCGTGGGGGATCAAGTGTAGCAGGGTGCATGAGATAGTGATGAACTCATGGGTGGGTAATGACATTGAAGGAGGGGGAATTGGATGGTTCAGATTGGTTCTCGCGGTTCTCGTACTCGTTTGAACTTTTGCCTATATATATACATATATACATGCCAACTCTTTTTTTTTCAAAGGAGTTTTTCCCGGTTAAGGCTCCTCCCAAGGCCTTGGCCATTCCCAAAGCATCCCCGTGGCCATGAGGGGCAAGTGTCTTACCCACTAGGCCATTAGGAGATGGTTTACATGCCAACTCTAACATAGCTAAAACCCATAGGGGCTTAGACTAAACTATAAACAAAGAACAAAGAATACTAACTTTAACAAAATCTTCTGTTTGGGGGGTCTTGTTTTCCTAAGATGCCACTCCCTCAATTCCCTTTTAAAGTTTAGATTTTAAGTATTAAAGAAAAATTTATACTTTTATGTTTTTACTCTTAAACGGGCCATCCGTGGCACGGTTAACTTTAAATCTTTCTTTCTATCTTAAATTATGTTATTGATGCTATTTGCACTATTGAATCAAGAAATTTTACTAAGGCCATTGTCATTTGTCGCCTCACGCTATAGTCCCTAATCAGGGCGACATGCCTTTGGCTGTAACTACCTTGGTTTAACATACGCACAGTGATGACGTCTCCAATATAACTTCACTTAAATTCTATTATTGTCTTAAATTTACGTTCCTAACAACACTATTTTGATAGTTGGATGTCTCACTATGCAGGACTAGGTTCTGATGACTGGCCCTGTACTTTCAGTTTATGGTGCTTAAATCCAGCTCTTGTGTTCAAGACCATGGTTGCTAGTACTTTTTCAGTGATTTTGACATCTGGGTAGGTTGATGCATGCACAGTTGTTCTGAATTATATTTCTGCTAATGCATCATAAATTTCTTGTTTATATATAATGCAAGGGTGCATGCATTAAACTTAGTTTTTTTGTTGTTGATCAGACTGTAAAACCTTTTATACAGTCATTCAGCTTAAGTTGTTTTCCTTTATACATGTTATAAGAGCAATTTGCAGTCTGTTGTCTTCTGCATGTAAATAGCAAACATTATATATCATTCTTATAATCAATTGTTAATCTATTTATAGGACCCTGTCACCAATGAGCTCTTTCCAGTCTGAACTCGGGGTAAAGTTCGGTACCTCTATTGAGGCGCCACATGTGATTAATGTAGATTCACAGGTAGCAACCAAGTTTCTTTTATTTTTTTATAATATCTTTTGTCATCATTCTATTACTTTTTTAATTATCTTTCTTTTACACTGCAGTTATGGGCTGGCGTAATCCACAGTGGGCCAGGTAATTACCCGTTGAATGCAAGTTACAAAACATCAGAAGCTTATGATTTTCAGGTAAGGTTTTAAAAACGAACTCAAAGATGAAAACATTTGTCTTCATAGTTAAGTACGTCGTCATTGTTTCATGTACAGGATGCACTTGGCACATCTCTGGAAGAAATATGCAAAGTTGTTCCTGGTGGATGTTTAGTATTTTTTCCAAGCTATAAGCTAATGGACAAATTACGTAGTCGCTGGTCTCAAACTGGTCAATGGTCTCGCCTAAATGCACAGAAGCCTGTTTTTGTTGGTGAGATTCAGCCTGCTTACTGACGTTTCATCATTAATACAAGAAATACATATAAAAAGCTACACTCTTTTGTTGCTGAAGTAATCTAAATCTTTGGTTCTGTGGGTGATAATGAGTTGCTTTATTCTGTTGTTAGAACCACGAGGAGGCCAGGATGAGTTTGAGCATGTTCTGAAAGATTATTATGATACAATTAGGCAAGGCAATAAACCAATAAATGGAAGGAGAAGGGGTAAAAAGTGGGATGCTGTTTGTTGTAATGCAACAAAGACCAAAGGTAACATTAGGAAGGGAGCTACATTTCTTGCTGTTTGTCGAGGAAAGGTACCTTGTTGCTCCACCCATATCATATTTTCTTCATTTAATCTTAAAAATGGGACCACTTGACCCATGTATATTAAAGTGGGTCAATTTAGGTTGCATTTTGTTTCTGATGAGTCTAAGGGTAAAGGAAAAACTAATTCAGCTAAAAAGGAAGAGGGTCAAACGAGTGGTTTAAAAGATGCCCAAAGTTTGCGATTACATAACCTAGATCACTTTTATTCTTAACACTTGAATTTGAGATCCTACAAGATTGTGGCTGACAGGTTAGGGTTTCAAGACTTGGCAAGTTGCTATAGAATAGGGTTTCTTGATGTATAATAGTTGGTTTAATTGAGTTTTCTTGTTTGTTATTTTATTTTGTCTAAATAGAGGTTTTGTACGTCAAGAATGAAAAAGACAAGATAATTCACAAATTTGATTTCCAACATCTTATGTACTGAAGTTGCTATTCGATTGTACAGGTCTCGGAAGGAATTGACTTTTCGGATGAAAATGCTCGAGCAGTTGTATCCTTTGTAGTTTCTTGAGATTTTTCAGCCTGTTCATTACATTAACTCCTTATAATTTTGTAGAGCATAATGATAGTTTTGTTGTTTTTTTCAAGACGATCCTTAACTACCACTTTGAAATCTCAGATAATTATAGGGATTCCTTTTCCAAATGTGTAAGATTCGCTTTCTTGTTTTGATTACATTGGAACCTTTAGTACGATATGATTGTTTTTATGCTATGCATAAAGTTTATCTGTCTTTCACATTATTGATAGCTATAAATTTTGCATCAGGTTTGATATTCAAGTAGCAGAAAAGAAAAAATATAATGATGCATATAAGTCGTCCAAAGGCCTTCTTAGTGGCAACGAATGGTACTGTCAGCAAGCTTTTCGAGCACTTAATCAGGCAGCAGGTATTACACTCTTGCTCTGAACATGGATTACTATGTTGTGAGTAATCCTTATATTACATCGTGCTTATTGATAAGTAGAATTTTCAGGTCATATAACTTCTGTTCTATTTAGCGTTTCTCTATTATACTTTTAATTCTATCATGTAATTATGATTCCTGAGGGTTTTCCTCTTATTTGGTCAGTACCAAACAGTAAAATGAGCAACACGGTCAAATCTTTGAAACATACGACTTTTTTTAGTTTATTCTAATTGTAGTGTCTACATTCTCAAACATAATGTTTGGCTATTTTCAAATGTCACAATAGGATACTTAGACTGCATGCCAAAATTATTGTTCGTAGTCAAAAGTAATCGACTTATTATACTCATAGCAAAAAATTATGTGGTCTAGTTATTGTGAGGTGGTTAAGTCCTCGTAGGAGTTTAACATTAACATAAATTAGAGTGTCAGTTGGCATGCAATATAGTAGGCTGTTTTTTAGTCATATATAAGGCATGCATACTTTTATTGAGATATTGAAATTCCATTTTTTAATGGTGTAACTTAGATGCATAGGAAGTATATTAGTCTTCCTATGTAGTATGAAAGTATTAGAAAAAGTGATCTTTATGTTGTTTGATACTTCTATAAAACCTACAAATCTTCTGTCAAAGTTTTTGTTACCTAAATTATTTAACCACATGTAACACCGTGGTTTTTGAAATCCGCCTTCATCATAAACTTTAACCTTTTTAGCATATTTATCGCCATGGAATAAAATTCATGAATATAAAAACTTAAGTTCATGTCATAAAAACTAATTACAATGTTATGTTTGAAAATCCGCTAATCAAAATTATCTTTGAAACTAGTATAACAAGCATGCATAAGACAAGTCTATCGAAACACTAACTACCCAACGAGCAAACACAATCCCTCCAAGCGAGAGCTTTAAAGCAACCTACATGAGTACAAAACACATTTTAAAGAATCAAGTGTTAGCTTACGCCTCGTGAGTCACATTTTAAAGAATCAAGTATAATATATGTTGAATTGTTAGGCCATACGTTCATGTACTCACAATACCCACTACAAATTTGATGTCTGAAATCTTCTCTTGTCTAGTAGTTTGTCCTTAATTCTACTCCGAATTTACATTCTTGCTTCATTGGAAAAGTTGCCAGCTTGCATTTTAGCAGCCATGTTTTTTCCAAGAGATTTGAGGGTAAACCTTTGTAGTGTTCAAATTTGCTTCTTTAATTTGAGGAAATTTCATAATTTACCAATATTATTTGTTTGAATTCCTTCCTAAGGTGGGTTTTAGTACACTAGAGGGGTCCATGCAATCCCTAGTTCAGATAGAACTAACCTGACCGGGACCCACACATCAATGCGCACGAAGGAGATAGGAGAATGAACTCCTTCAATGACTTTTTAATGAGAAAGACTATGAGTTTGTTTTTCTAGTTGACAAGAATGAGAATGAAGAAGACAAATATGACAAACTAGGTACGGAGTTCTTTAACATGGAAAGATGGATAACCATAGTGACGAAGGTAAGGTGTTGATATGGTACTATTAGCAACTAAGGGCTGAGATTGACCCAAATAGTAGTGTCCTGTGATTTATCTGAACTAGGTGACTCGATAGTATGGCTCGTAACTATGGAGAATTTGTACTAAAAGTTCTTACTTCATTTTTTTTTTCATATGATGAGTTTTGCAAGTAAATATTCTACTAAAATTGTTCATGTTTCTTATTTGTGTAGGTCGTTGCATTCGACACAAGTTGGACTATGGAGCCATAATCTTTCTCGGTAAGGCTTCCCTATATATATATATATATATATATATATATATATATATATATATATATAGGGGAGAGTTCATTCGAGAATCGCGAGAACCTATCTTAGCCATTCCTTGGAAATGGGAAGTTCATGGATGGAGAGCGTGGTGGGCAATGACATTGAAGAAGGGGGATTGGACGGATCAGATTGGTTCTCGCGGTTCTCGCACTAAGAATGGTTCTCAAATGAACTTCTTCATATATATATATGTGTATATATATATATATATATATATATATCTATGTAGGAAAAAGTTCATGCGAGAACCGCGAGAACCAATATGAGCCGTCCAATTCCCCTCCTTCAATGTCAATGCCCACCCATGAGTTCCTCACATGCATCCTGCAACGCTCTATCCCTCCACGCTCTCCATCCGTTTAACTTCCCATATCCAAGGAACGGCTGAGATTGGTTCTCGCGGTTCTCGCGCTAACAATGGTTCTCGCAAGAACCCTCCCCTATATATGTATATAGACAAAAGTTCAAACGAGAACTGTTTTTCATACGAGAACTGCAAGAACCAATATGAGTCGTCCAATTCCCCCTCTTTTAATGTCATCACTCACCCATGAATTTCTCACATGCACCCTGCCACACTTGATCCCCCCACGCTCTACATCCGTGAATTCCACTTATTTAATCAACGGCTAAGATTGGTTCTCGCAGTTCTCGTACGAAAAACAATTCTCGTTTGAACCCTCCCATATATACATATATATATATATATACATATATATATACATATATATATATATATACATATATATATACATATATATATATATATATATATATATATATATATATATATATCAAACACTTGTCAGCTTACCTATTATTTTACATGTAATGATGACTAATAAGAGTTGGGATGTATCCTACTTTGTGTTCTTTTATGTTATCTTATTGGACACTCAAGCATCTTAATTTTTTTTTTTTGAGTAAATTACAAATTTTGGACCTGTGCTCTGTACCAAATTGCAACTTAGTCTCTAAGGTATCGAAATTACACTCATAAACTCTACTTCGAATGTAGCACATTTTGTCCCTTAAGCAGATGTTCGTCTAAAACCTGTTTTAAGTCACCCCATGTGTTTTGCATATGAGGGAATTTAAGTCATTTTACCCAGTCTATCACTTTAATGAGCTATTTAATCTATACCTTTTACTTACTAATTAGAATTGTTTATGAATTTAAAATATTAATTATTTTATTATTTGTTTAAATTTCTTCAACATCTTCATTCTTGATGTTCTTGAGAGTCTTCAGGATCTTGAAAATCTTCATTCTTCACGTTGATCATTTTCTTGCGATCTTCAAGATACTTATGTGTCCACGACCAACCACCATGGGCACCACCATTATAAACAACCCAAGACAAAATCAACCAAAAATAAAACCAACAACCAAAATAAACTTAAAATTAATCCCTAATCCTAAAATAGAATGATAAATTGCCTACAGACACATAAACACATGCAGCATGCCAAATTTTACACCATATTTTTTCGATCTTAGTAGACACTTTTAAAATTAACACACAAAGAACTTTCAAATCTGTCTACACCCACTTTTGCAGAAATCGGCACGCACATCATGTTGGTGTACATGCGCTTGCTAAAAGTGATGACAGTGGTGGTGGTTCAGATAGAGGCGTGACTGGTGGTTGTGTGCGGTGGCGATTATGGTAGCTGCAGTTACAAGCGGCCAGCGGAGTTTTGCTACCATAGACATACATACTCATTGTCAACAATTAGTAGAGTGACAGAGAAATAGTTAGAAGAGCAACTGCCAACCCGGTGAACAATTTTAGAAGGGTGGGGATGAAGCGTTTTTTTAGTTCTGCTGACATAAGTGGTATAATGATTGAAATACCCTATACACAGATGGAGTGAGTCAACGATGGTTTTAAATGAACCTCCATTCGAGGGACAAAACAGGCAACTTAGAAAATAGTATCCTGAATGTTTTTAATACGTAGGAATTAAAGTTGCAATTCGGTGCAAATCACGGGATGAGATTTGTAATTTACTCTCGTCATTTCTTATCCTTAACTTTTTTTTTCAACAGTTGATTCTTTTATTACTTGTCAAAACAAATTTGTGATTTTTTTCACACTAGTGCTTTTAAAGACATTGTAACCCTTATCATGTTGAATTTGGCAAGCAGATGAACGATTTCGTGAAGAAAGAAATTTAACGTATATTTCAAAGTGGATAAGGAAATCCATTAGACAGTATGACAATTTTGAGCAGACAATAGAGGGATTAAAGTTGTTTTTCGGAGACATCAAGGTATTTAATATTTCTCCATGTCATTTACTTTTCTACTATGATCCGCACATCTTTTCGGAGTCATCAAGGTATTTAATTTTCATCACTAACAGTGTTGTTCACTTTGTGAAACAATGGAAGAACAGGTTGAGAATAATGCAAGTTCTTTGCAGCATATTGATGTTGAGGAGCCAAGAAACTGGTTCAGAGAATTAAAGAACGATAAAGTAACTAAGGCTAAACCGAAAGTACAAAGATCTAATGGTGTTACAGCACAAGAAATGTTAACTAAAATGAAGGAATTTGCAGTTACGAAAACTAACAATGACTGCTCCTTACCCCCAAAAGAATCTAAAGCTCAGGAAGCATATTCATCAGGCAACAGCACCGGTATAGCTGATATTGACTTGGAGACCCAAAACAGGTATATCAACCTTGTTATCTCAACTACTGTGTTCTTTTAAAGCTTCCATGGGTACATACATACATACATATCTATATGTATATACATATGTATGTATGTATTTATATATCTACATGCATGTGTATATAAGCACACACAGAGTGTGTATGTTGTGCACATTCTGATCATAATACTCATGCAGATGTTCATCGCCACCATCAATGAATTTATCTCCAAATAATTTAAAGCTATCTGTTGTTAAGGAAACCCCGAATGACCACGAGCAGTTTATTGTCAAGGAAACACCATTGAATTCAACTTGTCCTGATACTACCCATGATTCTGTCTCTGAGGATGAGTTATCTAACTCGACCATATTCCAAACAAAGTTTTCAGATCAGCAGCAATTACCACAATCTTTTTCTTCACCTTGTTCTACCTCTGCTTCTAAATGCATGCATGCATTCGTGACTCCAAACAAACAGAAACACATATCTCAAAGCAGTAGTTCACCGTTATTAGATTTGAGTGTCAATTCACATTTTCATAAAAGAAGAAAATCTGCAGCTTCTATAGCAGTGCCAGTCAAGATGAAACAGTTTGATTCTCCTTCTCCAGACCCTATAACTCCAACTGAAATCATCAAGTTTGATGTTCCTCGATCCAGCATTCTGGATGTACATGTACCAGAGACATCATCTACTACCACTTTTGGTGATGTTGTGAAAAAAGATTTAAAAATATCTTGCTCACTCTGCAGATATCCTTTAGGTCTAGTGGAAAATCGTTATATTGTTCCGTGTTCATTAATGTCTTTATCTAAGGTACATTTAAGATCAATTAGGAAAGGGGAGTTGGAGGGTCTGACAAGTCTACCGATTCCTTTTGTGGTATCTGACATTACATCACTTGATCGGAGAATACTGGAAACAAGTCCAGAAGGTGGTGGTCCTGGTCAAGGAATATGGAGTAAAGAAGACGGTTGTGTATTTAATACAATTCTCTGCACTTTCTGCTGTAATCAAAAGAATTGCCTTGGAGTTCATGTTGTTGCAACAGATTCATACAATGTGCAGTTCCTAAACAAGGTACTTTTATTTACTATAATATCTCATATGTCTGTCCTACATCTGATATATTATGGGTCTGCTAGCTGATTTGGGTTTTGGGAGTTATCAACTGTGAGTCATAGCTTAGGCTTTACTACAAAGGCTGCTTGGTTCTGCATTTACCTCTCATATCATTTCTTAGAATAATGGAGGTTCCAGTGTGTTTGGTAATGGGTCAAAATGGATTTAGGTTAAAACACACAAGTAGTAAAGTCATGCTGAGTTTGGTTAACCCATAATAAGTTTTCTTTTCAATTCTACAGATAATTTATTAGTTAACATGCTATATAGTACAAGATCATTCTTTTACTTTTTAAAATCAATGATTCAGCTGCTGTATGATTTATATACATTTCAGGGTCTATCGACTTGTTTGGTCTTTCTCTCACTTTTTTCAAAGACATTTTACCCATTGATATAAGTAAACATGAATTGCTACCACTTGTTCTAGCATGTGAATTTTGAACCCTTGAATGTCTTTTGTAATGGACTAAGAAGCATATCCCACATTCCCACCATGGTTATAGCTTTTTGAAGGGTATTTTGGTCAGTTCATTGGTTTACAATTTTACACACGGGTCATTGCTGCATTCATATCAATGCTAGTTCTCTGCAGTTTTTCTGTTTATAGCTGTTTGTAATATTCTACTATATTTACAGGTGCTCTTCTATTCTGACAGACTGGAAATCCAACATATTGATGCATCAAAGGATAAGGTGCATGTTAGTTTATTCTAAAATCTCAAAAATACTTAAGAGTGAATTAAAGCAAAATTATATAATGATTGAAGGGAAGCCGTTTCTAGCATAAACATCAATCAGTAACTTTTGTTATAGTTCATTGGGCATTCCCGAGTTCGAAAGAAAATGAGAGAAGAAGTGAAATTTGAAGTGTTTTTTGGTTTTCTTCCAAAATTTTCACTATTTTGGGAGGAAAATCAGGAAATAAAATAAGGGATAATTTTCCTTTCAAAATCTTTTCTTTTTTCTCCTAATAAACTTGGAGACACAACTAAAGTTCATTTTCCTTCCTAAACTTTTTGTTTTCTCTCCTAATTTTAACTCGGGAACACAATGTAAATAAGACCAATTGTATTTTCATTAAAATACAAAGAGTCAAACAATGAAGGTGCTTGTCATAATATGGTTGAATATTACTGGTTAGGAGTGTCAGTTCTCTAATTTGTCATTTTTAACCCTTGTTTTTAAGTTTTTCTTTATATGTATATATAATTACAGGAAGTGGCACCATCTAGTGTTACAAGCGGGACTAAAGCCATTTCATTCGAGCAATTTGCATATGTTCCTCAAGAAACCAACTCTTTAGGATGGCGAACCACCAAATCAAAGGTCAGTTCAGTAGTATATATTATCTAGAATCTCTTCCTTTACTTTTAGTTATAATAAGTAATTTTACAGCCAAATAATTCATAAATTATTATTATTATTAATCATGCAGATGCGACTACCAAAAAAAGTCCAAAGTTCAAGTGCAAAACATTGAAGGTGTGCATATCAGATTTCTTGACATTAGAGTTTCTGCTGATTGGTTTGAGTTTTGATTGATTTCTTAAGAAATGAAACTCAACCTTCTTGATTAATTAATGTATATGGAATCTTGTTTATAACATTTTCTTTTTCCTATTTTAAACACCATGATGCTGGAGGTCTTTATATTGTTTTTGAACGGCAAACAAAAGAGAACTCAAGCCACGGAGTTTCAGCATGGCCATCACCCCAGCCAAAAGAACTCAAATACATTAAAACTAGCAAGATGCTAGATCAAGAATTCCAAGCTAGCGATTTACACTTGTTTTTCCTATGCTTAAACCAAAAAAAAGACAACACGAAATAAAATCTTGGAGCCACCATTATGTGAATTGAAGACTTTTTCGTTTCTATAGTTCCAGATTAGCCAACGATAGATGTATATAACTCCTAGAAACAGTAAAAGCTGGAGGTCTTTATATACGCTTTTGGTTTTTATGAGGACATATTTTCAGAGAGATGGAGATGGGGCTATTTCATACCTGCTAACTCCTAGGATCCCCCAACAAGGGAACCCTAGGAGAGTCGCTGACACTACATGGTAAGAAGCAAGGAAGGAGTGCCACTTTAAATTAAAAGAATTGTTTTTTAGTACAATCATCTGCTGAAGCGAATCCTTTGAAACTTTTGTTTAGGTTGGTTTTATGTCGATAAAAAATGAGGGTTAAATTCATGTAAGGTTTTTACAAAAGTGCCATTGTTGCATATAGTCTTTCAAAACACATAATCATTAATATTTGAGTTTCCTACAATTGGAGTACTTGGTAATTTCTTTTGTTGAAAATGTAGTTGGAATATACAGAATCTCGGATTATATAGAAAATCACCATAAAACCATCATATAAAGCTGTGAAATGTTTATTTCTAACAATTATTTGAAAAAAAGTGGTGTCTTCTACTTTAACATTGTTGGAGAGCTAAATATTGTTGATGGAAACTTACCTGAATGTGTTTGGTTACGGAAAATTGTTAGTTATCTTAGAAAAAATTTCTATAAAATGGAGAGAGTTTTCATTTTTAATTTTCTAGTATACGTGTGTAACACTCTGAAATAGGGCCCAGTAGTGTGTGGTTGTACCTTGTGTTTTAGTAATTGTACATTGACTTTAAATAAGTATTTTAGTGGTTATTTTATGTGTTTAGTTGGTTAAAGTGGATATACGAGGTGCTATGTGAAAGTTGGAGTTAATAAGTAGAAGTGATAGAATGTTAAACGGTTTCGCGTAATGGTTCCGTAGATATCCTCGTTGGTTGAAACGGGTTAGCGTGTGACAAGTTGTAAGTTGAAAAGGGGAACAAAATACCCCGTTGTTTAAATTAAACAACCAAGGTCGGTTGGTATAGGTTCTTATCCCCTGGCTAGTAGAAACACACGCATTAGCACATACATACATACGTACAATTGAGAACACACACATAACCTTACTTCTAAGTTGGACTCTTGTTGAATCAAGTAAATCTCAAGAGATTTCAGTAGCTATTCAAGTGCAAATCTGTTGTACGTCTTCATCTTTGTAAGTATTCATCCATTAAAGACCTAGTTTTGTGTTCATGAAGAAGAAACACCAAATTGATGGTGTTTGATGTGTGTTTGTGATTAGTTTTTGTGTCAAATGTGTGTATAAGCTTCCAATGGTATTAAGTAAAGTGTATAAACGTTTAGAAATGAGTTTTGGTCGAATTAAAGGTCAAAAATGTTAGTTTACAGGTCTGTCCGCGAACAGGGAAGAAGGTCTGCTGTGCAGACCCTTCCTATGGCCGTAGGGAAAAGTTCCTACCCCCGTAGAGGGGGGGGGGGGGGGGTGTTTTTCAGAATTATTGAAATTAAGCCTTCTGTGGCCGTAGGAAAAGGTTTCTGCGGCCGTAGGAGGATGTTTTATGTATTTCATATGGTTTACCACCTACGGGTGAAGGAACGAAGCCTACGGGCGTGGGTATATAACCTACGGCCTTAGACACCCAAAGTGAACGACTTCTGTGGGCGTAGGGTAAGTCCCTGCGGTCATAGGACCTTGTTCATTAAAAAGGGACTCTGCGGCCGTAGGACCCTGTCCTGTGTTGAAAGGTTTGTGACGCGTGTTTTAAACAAAGAGTGTTAAGTATTAAACGGTAACCCAATGTTGTGTGACGTGTTAGGTATACTTGAGGAACCAAAAGACACGAGTGACGTATTTGCTTACTAAGGACTCCAAGTGAGTACCGGTTTCCCATAAGGATCAGTAAGTATGGCTAACTGTAGTTACGACTATGTGTTGTCTGTGTTGTTTTATATGTCTAAGATATGATATGCTAGAGGCGATATTGTATGAACTGGCGTGCCGTGAGGTAAGTTGCATGTGAATTGTTAGATGTGAATCGATGTGAAGTAATATGTGTTATTTATGAAATGCTAGCATGTTATTGAAAGTGATAGAGATTATCTGGAAAAATGTGGTTACGAGTTAATGTGGTTATTAGTCAAACGTGTTTGTGTGGAAATTGCGGTAAGTGTGGAAATTGTGGTAAGTGTGAGAATTGTGGTAAGTTAAGGACTGAGGTTCTTGACATGAATTCTGAGGGTCTTGGCCTATGGCTAGGATTCACGTGGCTCTGTAACGTGTCGGGTGGACTGCTGTTCGCTCCCCCACCCGTACGGCTGGTTGTGGCTGATTCCCCAGTTTCGGTCGTTAAGCTGGGCTGGCTCCCTCGCGATATATGACCCTGCTGACTCGTTGGCACACCGCAATGTGGTAGATTAGCTTGTGTGCCATACTTGAAATATGTATCTATGCTTACTGATATTTATGCGAAGTCTGTACTCACTAGCTAGTTGGTAACACTGGTGGTTTTGGGACTTGACGTAGTTTGTTGTGTTTCTGATCAAGTCCGGTATCAATACTTATATTTTGTAATCAATGATTTGTTCCGCTACAAATCTTTCGTGTAAATAAGTTTAAAAAGTTTAAATTGACGCTAATTTTAAGCTCGTGAAACCCGGTGTTACAACGTGTTTGGTAAAAACAATAGAGTTTTTATTTTCTATTTTAGAAAATTAGAAAACATGTTTAGAAAAAGTGGAAAAGTGAGGATATGGAATTTTCTAATTTTCCAGGAAATTGGAAAAGTGAAAACATTTTTTTTTGGAAAATTTTAGAAACCATAAGATATATGGTGGAAAATTTTTAGAAAATTAGTATGTTTTTCGAAAAGGAAACACATTTTACCACAGGAAATATAAAAGTTAAAATTGTTGTAGAAAGATGGATGTTCATACTAATGAGTCATGAACAAGGGAAGATGTTAAAAGTGATCGCAGGTCGATGTTATTCCATGTTGTCTAATGTGTGAAATGGGTTTTTGGCCGGAAGCTCTAATGATGAAGTTTTGGATAAGATGGGACAAATGTTTTGGGTAGACTAAATGGGTGGGGTCTTGGGTATATTGAGGGGAGCTATGCTCTTATGGTTTGTACGCATGGTCATGGGTTAGTGTCTGGGTGGTCACTGTAAAAGTAGTGATGGTATCCGGTTGTTGCAGGTGGAGTGGAGTGTGGTCTTGTTATATGGCGTGTGTGTGGTCACTGTGTTGTGTAGGGAGTCCAAGGTTAGTGTGTGTGTGGTCTCTGTCATATATGATGAGAGATCATGGTGTTGAGTTGGGTCAAACATTGATAGGTTATACGGTGTATCTCGTTATATTGTGTGTGTGTGTGTGGTCTCTGTCATAAATGGAGGGGACTATGGTATTGTGCTTGGGCTGAGATAAGGATGGGTCACTTGGTGTGGTCTCTGTTAAAATGGTAAGTGAGGTCGTTAAGTGGTGTTTTACGGTCGTGATTTAATATAATCGGTGTGCGTGGGTGAGTATGTGGTAGAGTGTGTCTCTGGACTCTGTTTTATATATAACAAACGGATGGGTACGTATAGTTTGTGTACAATAAAGGGTAAGGTTGGTGTGAAACTGGGTACTTGGCGAGCTGTCAAATTATGAGTGCGGTGTAGAGGCGTGGTGATGAGAGGCCAGGTAGGAGAGGGAGTTATGGAGTAGGAGGAAAGGAGGGGTGGTGTGTATTAAGGAGTGTTTACCTTACCTTATCAAACCATTGAGCTTCAGAGTCTTTTGTTGATCGGGAGTGAAGAGGGTGGCAATTGGTGTATGTATGAGGGGCGAGAGGTGTGAGATCTATGTTCATCCCAAGTGAGATAATAGTGTTACCATTTTGAGCCCCAGAGTCTTTTTGGCCAAGTGATGCTTATCCTTAATTATGTGTTCATAATAAGAATTCTCTTGGTTGTTTGTTTGAATAACATTGGGTTGAGTGGGTGGGTTTAGGGTTTTACCGGTTGTATTGATACAGGGAACGGTTACGTGGATAGTACGACGGTACCATGATGATGATACGTGTTGGGTGCTGAGGCTGTCAAGCTCTGTCACGATGATGTTTGCTGCTTACCTTGATGCTGTCGTATAAACTGTTGTCCCACTTTCATCGTTGTTGTGATACATTTGTTTGCAATGCTGGACGTTGTCGGTAACAGGCTGTTATGGTTATGTTTTGACGCGGCCATTTTGCTGCTTCTCCGTTGCTGCGAATGTTATTGTACTGTTGCCGTGATAGTATAGTGCTGCTGAGTTGTTTTTGGTATGAAGGAGTTGCTCTTTGTTCCACGGAGTTGTACCGATCGTGCATGGCACTAGTGTGAAGTATAAAATGGACAGAAGTGTGAAGAATGTTGCATAGGGATTACGTGAGGCCAACGAAGCAAGGTTACATAGTGATATGTCAGTATAATGCATTTGTGATGTTATGTAGTGGAGTGTATTATACTCATCATTGTGTAGCTAAACGATTTGAATTTGATGAATGAAGACAATTTTGGTTGTTTAAAAAAAACCCCATCAAATTAGAGAGAAAAGTTGTAAATCTATGATCACAAAATTAGTCGGAGAAGCCGAGTGGGAAAAAAGTGATAGGAAAATGATGACCGGTTATATTAGTCGCCAAAAGGCAAAAGTAGTATAATGGTTGTAAACTAAAAAACTAATGACCATGTGTACGAAACAAAACTTTAGATAATGATCGGGTGAAATGTTATATTTTGTCGATACCTTAATACAATTAGAAATTTTAGGTTGCTTTTGGTTTTGAAAAATTATTATTAATATTCTTAGAAAAATTTTCTAGAAAAAGGATGTAGTTTTCATTTTCAGTTTTCTGTAATAAGTTTAAAAAAGATGTTTGTTTAAAAATCTAGTTACACGCTGAAGAGGTGAGTTTCACTATTCTCTATCTATGATTATAATTTGTGATTTATTGATATGTATGAATGAGTTCTTATAATTGTGCTTTGTGTATAAAATTTATTATTGGTGCCTGAGCAGAGAAAGAGTTGTTAGAGTGATTTTAGAGTTGACTGAGTCGCAAAAGAGAATACTAAAATATCATTATGATGTGCCTGAGTGGCGTACTTTACATAGATATAAATAAATCAAGCTAGAGTGCTTGATATTGAGCCTGAGTGGCATAATGTGTTTATATTGTAATGTCCAAAAGTTAATAAAGATATTTTACATGAGATGTTATAGTGTTGATTAACAAAATAGTGATCTCATTAATCCTAGTGCTTACCGCTGTTTTTATTTTTAAATTTCAGGTGAGAACCGAGGTAAGGCTCTAATGAAAAAGTGATGGTTCCACTTCTGCCGTTGGACCTCATGCTAAGCTAATCTTTTGTAAATTTGATTCAAAGTCAAGGCTTGATGTTTTATACTTTACTAAGGGATTAATTATGTATTTTGTTTATTATAACTGAAATTTATGTTAAAAAAAAGGATCGTAACACATGCTACCTTACAAACAAGGTCGTTAATACCTTACAATTATAAGAGCACTTTATAAATGCATTTAATATCAATATGAACTCATCTTCATTTTCGTTTTTCACCCTCTATCTTATTCTTATTTTACAAAATTGCAATGGAACAGTTGGAACACAAAAGAACAGATGATGCACTTGATGCCAATTTTGCTTTTGCCATTTGAAAGAACGAGGCACATTTGAGAATTTCTGAAAGATTGTAACACTTGATGAGAAAATCAATCATAGGGACTATTGTTGACCCTTTCAAGGGTTTAAAAGATTTAATATGATATGTCTATGCTAGAATTCCTACAACCACAAAATTTGACTGAAGGAAGAGAAGGTCGTTCCTTGTAAGTGGAGATACCTAATGATGTTATCCTCTCATTTTTCAAGCAGCTGTTGCAGAAATTGAAAGGTTTCAAGGGGAAGGAAGAGGTAGGACCAAGGGTTATAGCGTTTGCTTTTCCCTCAAAATCTAAGATCAAATTAACAAATTAAGATAGGTTTACCTTTAGTAGCATCAAATACTCAGATAGTTTCATTACATTGAAACTATCACCTAGACAAATAGAAGGAACAATGCTAGCATTACCTCACACAAGACATCTCAATTTGAACGTGATTTTCATTTTCGAGACTCATCCTTCATCATTGGGGTTCTCTCCTTCATCGGCAACGATCATTAACCCCCTTCGTCTCCATGAGTTTCAAGTTTGGATCCGTTTTTCTACTTTGGTTTTACTACACTTGTTCTATCGGTGATTTAAAGATTAGCAGGTCCATGCTTGTGTCAAATCTCCATTTGGTCAATCTGAAGTTCATAAAGTTCATGCTTGTGTCAACTCTCCATTTAACCGGTGTTCACCCCATGATTTTGGAAACAAGGATAGATGGATCGATATAAGGTCTAAGATAAAGTAATGGTGCTTTCTTGGAATTAAATGATTTTTGTACCTCTTTTTTGTTGTTAGCTGGGAGGATCACATGTGCGATTTAAGGTCTATGAACAAGTAACGATTGTTTATTCTTTTTGGAACTTCGGAAGAACCATATGTGCGATGTCTATAAAATTTTCAAGGTTTTTAGGTTTTTTTAGGTGAACTAGATAGTAGAAAACATAACATTCAGATGAAGTTGCATCTGATTTTAAGGCTGTTGCATCTGATTTGTTGGAGAATTCGAAACACTCATTTGTTTGATTCCATCCTTTTTTTGGTTGAAGATAAATCCGAATTTGAGGATGTAGCATCTAGAATGATTGTTTTTGGGTGGATTGCATCTAATCTTCTTCTACTGTATCTAGCAAACACATCAAATCTGCATATACATAAATATATCAAGATTGATATCAATCCAAATCCCCCAATTAACTATATCAAAAGGTTGAAAATCTTATCTAGAAGTGACTAGGAGCAATACCCTTCAATGTTCCTTGCAAAAATCACCAAAAACCACCCCCATAGCTCGAAGATGGACTCTCTCTCTCTCCTCCCTCCCTCCCTCCCTCCCCCTATCTCTCTGAGGTGAAGATGAAGCCTAAGAAGATAGGAGGTGAAGATGACATATAGCATGCACCTATACTACAATCATTAATAAGGTAGTATAACTCACGTGGTTGTTAGCAATCATATGATCAGTACACCGGCACAACCAAGGGAAGCACCGGCCTACATAACATAATTAATTGCTGAAGTATTTGAAAAAAATGCATTCTCATTCAATCCTAAAAACACGAGCTTGGATGAGGCTAAATCACTCTGTATCCGAAATCGACAAACAAACCTAGCACCATCCGAGAAAGGTCCTCATGAGACAAATCAAAATATAAGTCGTAACGAAAATTCATGCACCAAATACTGGATCAGATGTTTCCAAACTCGCTGATACACAAGTACCTTTCTCTGCTAGTTGAGTTCAAAAGTAGGTCCACAACCATCTCTAGAGCTTGGATCTTTATATATGCTTTTCTTTCAATATCTGGATTATAAGCAAAGAAAATAATCAGAAACAAGACGATAGTGTAGCACATGTTGATCTAACTGAATAGTATCTAATTCTTGGTCCCATTAACACTGGATCATATGAATCAAACACAATGAAACACACAAATTCTCATCTTTATTTATGTTGAAATCTACTGTACAAATCGGTACAAATCCGGCACCACAAAGGGCACCGGGAACCGCACACACCGCACCCTACACTAACATCTCGTCGTGTATTTATAAGCCTCCGGCGAGGCAGTTATCCGGCGGTTACAAGCGGTTCTCCGTCAATTTATTTACGGTGGTGGTCTAATTTATACAAATGTCACATTTATTTACAAAATATAATAATAAAAACTTATGCTAAAATACATTTTGACAATTAGTCCAACACTAATTAAAGATGTGGTAGTCAAATTCATCATATCAAATAGCGTGCATAATAAGAGATCAGGAAAAGAATAGATGAAAACACACAGGATGACTATATCTCCTACTTTTCACTTGCATTAGTCAACGCAATTGGATAAATATATTTTATACAAGCTGATATGCCTAAGGAGCATTTAAGTAGACCGAATGTCTCCTTTTTCTACAAATTTAGATCGGTTAAAGAGCTTCAAAGTAATTCAAGGACACCATGCACCAGCATAGATCAAATTTAGTAACTATTCGGCTGGTAAAAGTTCAATAAGGGAACACAAACTATTACCATACTGATCAGCTTCTTTCAGCTTTTTGGTTATCTTCTACGCAAGCTCAAGAATTTCTGGTGTCTACACATTTAGAAAAATCAGTAAATTACATACTTATAAAATCATTACTATCAATGTTTTGACATGGTACAACTGTTAGTAGAAGATCTTCATATCCAAGTTCAGATCTTGTCATACTAAACACATAGATTATTGGAAAGCAAAACACACCACAGGTTATCTCCAGATATTGTGCTTGCATTGCACATAATGTAGATTTTCAGTTTAAAGTATTAATTTATTCCAGGATCTTTTAATCTTCTCGAGACTAAGTTATGAAGATTCCTGCATACTTTTAGAAGAAATAAAAAGAGAAAACTGACACATGCGTGGCTTGGCTTTAAATAGAACAATTTCATTTTCTTATTAAACTCCTATTTCATTCTTGACAGTTGACATTACTGATTTATGTATGGCCATCATATGATAATGATGTTATTGAATAGGCTTCTTGTTATTTTTGGATTTATTTAAGAGTAAGTTACAAAGATGGTCCTTTGTTATATAGTTGATATTATGGATTTTGATATTTACTCTTTGTTCAATGTTGTAAACAATCAAATATATATATATATATATATATATATATATATATATATAGAAAAAAGTTCATGCGAGAACCATTCTTAGTGCGAGAACCGCGAGAACCAATCCGAGCCGTCCAATTCCCCCTCTTTCAATGTCATTGCCCACCCATGAATTCCTCACATGCACCCTGCCACACTTGATCCCCTCCACGCTCTCCATCCATGAACTTCCCATATCCAAGGAACGGCTGAGATTGGTTCTCGCAGTTCTCGTACGAAAAACAGTTCTCGTTTGAACCCTCCCCTATATATATATATATATATATATATATATATATATATATATTCCACCCCATATATATTGATTGCTACTGTTTCCATTATGGAATTTATAGTATGATTGAAATATTTCTTTTGTTTGCTTCATTATCTTCATGTCTTGAAAATCTTTTCTGATTTTAGCTAGTGATACGAGAATACTGTGTTACCAAATATTTACCAAATTGAGTTTGATGCAATAGCCATGAAAGTCATTGATCAAATACTTCGCAAACTCGCTAATACACAAGTACCAGTTTTTCTGTTCTTTGATTGCCTATTTTCTGAACCATCTCCAGAGCTCGAATCTTCATATCTGATTTTCCTTCAAAATCTGGATAATAAATAAATAAATAAATCAGAGATTATAAAAAAAGAGTGTAGCATATGTTAATCCCACCGAAATGAAGTAGATAAGCTACTTCATAGTCCAATTATTGGAACATGTAAGGTCATTAACCTTGCAATCATTAATGAAACTCAATAATGCAAATAAATATCATTACATATCCTATTTTTTACTTTTTTACATTCTATCTTATTCTTGATTGCTTCTACGATTAGACCGTTTCAGCAGCATTATAATTCGATTGATGATGAATGGCATTTACAATATTATGATTAGTATATACTCTCACATTATCTATCAACCACCACAGTACCTTACAAACAAGGTCATTGAGCTTACAATTATAATTGAACACTTTATACATGCAAACATATATCATTATGTATCTCATCTTCATTTTCATTTTTTACCCTCTATCTTATTTTTGTCTTCTTGATTTACAAAATTGCAATGGAACAGTTGGCACACAAAATAATAGATTAGGCGATTGATGCCAATATTGCTTTTGCCATCTAAAAAAACAAGGCACACTTGAGAAATTTTCCAAAAGATAGTAAACACTTGATGAAAAAATCAATGATAGGGATTGTTGTTGACCTTTTCAACGGTTTAAAAGATTTATTACTGATATGCCTATGCTACAAGTCCTACAACCACAAAATTTGACTGCAGGAAGAGAAGGTCGTTCCTTGTAAGTGGAGATACCTAAAGATGTTAACCTCTCAATTTTCAAGCAGCTGCTACAGAAATTGAAAGGTTTCAAGGGGAAGGAAGAGCTAGGACCAAGGGTTTAATGTTTGCTTTTCCCTCGAAATCTAAGATCAAATTAACATAGGTTTACCTTTAGCAGCATCAAATACTTTGATATTTTCATTACATTCATCAAAAACAGTACCAATTGGTCCAATTCAAGCTAGTCAGCCCCCCCCCCCCCTCCTTTTTTTTAGGCCACATCAATAAGGATGGTAGCACATTCATAGGGAGAAATCATATTTTATATGATTATGACTATGAGTTGGGCCACATCAAATCAAACAAAAAGAAGTAATCAAATTACCAATCGTGGAGAAATTGTATTCAGGAGAAGCAAGAGGAAGCTGGATAAATTTCTCCATCTTCTTTGACGTCAGCTAAGGATGAATGATGCCACGTTCGCTCTATAACCACTAATTCTCTGATCGCATCTGTTCATGTAATGAGAATAGGAGTGGGTCAAAAGAGTAAGTGGATGCATAAGGATTGGAAAAAAACTATTTTTCTGGTTAAAATAAGAACACTCGTAGTAGTAAGAATATATTTCTATGTATCCTAATTCTAATTCTCCATGCTTCCCTATAAGCCTAAATTAATTAGTTTATTCAGTATTTCTGTTGATAGAGGTTGTGTTACAAAAGATAAATAACAACTGAGAGACAAAAACTTTAAAATAAAATATTGTAGTATCAAAGATGAAAATTAAGAACAAAACTATTGAATCGAAGGAACTAAACTCTCTTTATTATGAAGATATGAAGAATACAAGAACTGAACTATTACAAAGGAAATAAGAAACTAAAGAAGTGAAGGTCCTTATATAGCAGCTGATCCAGACCTCTGACGTCTGACGTCCGACCTCCAGCTGTCAGTCCAACCTTCAGCTATTAACCTCCAGCTGTCATCCTACCTACAGCTGTCAAAGCTTCTAACAACCTTTGAAACAACCTCTAACCAACTATGAAACTTACACAAACACCCCTTTGACTTAGTGTAAGTCACACATAGCTCCTACAAATACAATTCAATATTCTTAATTCAACTATACTTCTTCCTGTGTTGTAGTTGGGAGGTGGCGGATCATACTTAAATCCATTTCTTCTTGCATATCTTCGTCTATCACATTACTTCTAGAGTAGTGTGAAGCAGAATTTACACAAACAAGCTCATCAAAGTCGTTCACATACTGTTTGATATTACCAACAAAATTTTAGGCCTGAAAACAACACAAGCATATCCCCTGAACTTACTGTTTGCACCAATCTGGAGGTAATTTGCCATTTATGTTACTTCCCAGACTTTGTAGTGTTGAATTCTATTTTCATAAACATATTTTCCATTTTGTACAAGAGATTGACTTGCACATCGAAGAATCCACATGTGTTCACTGGAGGCACTTACTGAAGTAAAGAGAAAGTTGGCTGTAGAGTCATTGGAAGTTATACATGTTTCGTATAGTTGAGGCTCCTGACTTTCATGCAGTTCTTAAAAGAAGGTCCAATGAGATGCACTAAGAGAATATACGCTATGTGGAAGTTCTGGGAATACTTTCAGTTTCTTGCAAATTTGGACAATTTAAGAAACTGCATGAAACTCTTCTGCAATCAAGATTGACTAGTTCTCGCAAGGAGGTGCATTCAGATGCATCTATCTCTTGAATGCTACATGGAAGTTCGGGCAACACTTCTAGTTTCTTGCAACAATCAAGTTTAAGTCTTTTAAGACTAGATAGCTGACTCAAACTTCCAGGCAAGCTAGTAAAATTGTTTCCATTCAACCTTAGCTCTTCTAAACATGACAAACCTCCAATGTTTTCAGGCACTTGTAATATATTGCAATCAGATGCACTAAGCCATATAATGCTATGTGGAAGTTCTGGAAACACTTCCAACTTCTTACAATCATCAATTGCAAAAGTAGAAAGACAAGAAAGCCGACATAAACTACTAGGCAAGCTAGTAAAACTGTTTCCTCTCAAGTTTAGACGTTCTAGACATGATAAATCTCCAATGTTTTCAGGCACTTGTAATATATTGCAATCAGAAGCACTAAGACCTTCAATGCCAGGTGGAAGTTCGGGAAACACTTCGAGCTTCTTGCAACCATTAATTTCAAGCCATGCAAGACGAGGAAGCCGACTTATACTTTCAGGCAAGCTAGTAAAATTGTTTTGTTTCAAGAATAGCTCTTCTAGAAATGGTAAAGCTCCAATGCTTTCAGGCACTTCCAATATATTGCAATCACATGCACTAAGAGATTCAATGTGAAGTGGAAGTTCCGGAAACACTTCTAGCTTCTTGCAACCATCAATTGCAAGCATTTCAAGGCAAGAAAGCTGACTTAGAGTTCCAGGCAAGCAAGTAAACTTGTTTCCATTTAAGAATAGCTTTTCTAGACATGATAAACCTCCAATGTCTTCGGGCACTTGTAGTATATTGCAATCACATGCACTAAGATATACAATGCTACGCGGAAGTTTCGGGAACACTTCCAGCTTCTTGCAATCATCAATTTTAAGATTTTGAAGGCGGGAAAGCCGACTTAAACTTCCTGGCAAGCTTGTAAAACTGTTTCCATTCAAGGATAGCTCTTCTAGATATGATAAACTTCCAATGTTTTCAGGCACTTGTAATATATTGCAGTAGCTAAGATCTAGTTCCCTTATAGAAGGTAAACATGCCAATGAAGATGATACAAAAGTTTGGGGTAAACTTATAGGCGGAGAGATTGTAGTCCACCATCTAGACAGGAACCTCTCAAGAAGGTTAGTCAATGAGAATACAAAAGAAGGAAGTCTCCTTATCGCAGTTCCGTCAATATGAAGCTCCAATAGACTCTTTATCATGCCCAAGGCCTGAGGCAGATGGTCCACCTTTAAACACCCTGATAGATTTAGAACAACAAGCTTCTTGAGCATTCCAATTGATGGGTGAAATTTAACCAAACTCACACAACCCTCCAGAATTAGCTCTTCAAGATTTGTGATCTCCGTGAAGTCAGGGATATTTGTTAGGTTATGACAGTGACTTAGCTTCAAAAGTTTCAACTTTGTAAAACGCTGAAATAATGGACCACTAATTAGATTTTAAACACGAAAGATGGTATAAAAAAAGAAAATAAGTACCTTTGGTGTTGTCCAAAGATTTATTACGTGGCTGTATGACAAGTCGATGGCAACGATGTTTTCTGGATAGAATCCTGGAGGTAAGAACTTGAAACAATATCCATGCCAACAAAGATACCTTAGGTTGTTAGATAAATACCCTAACCTTCCAGAAAAGTTCACATTAGGGTCCTTTGGCAGCTTTAGGATCCGCAGATTCTTCATACGTGCAAAAGCTATACCATTTATGTCAAGCTTTTGACTGGATTTCTCATTCCAAAGATCAATAACTTCAACTGCTTCGGTTGCCTAGAGCCACGTTTTGTAAGTAATATAAGACATGCCTGTAAGTTATATGAAAAAGAGTGGCATGTGCAATTAAAGAATAATATCATTATTTACCTCATTTTCACTCAATACATGGTAAGCCTCATACGGAATCCACAATCTGCTCCGCTCCCCAGGCTTATTAGATTCCTCACGTACTATTTCCCTTGCCATTGCTTGATTTAATTCATGCATTTGAAGTGACCTACGAGTGCTAGATATCGTTATTAGTGACTTGTCAAGCAGAACTCTCATATTTGTATCTGCATAAAAGTTACAGCTATCTAGCACACTTGCTACTAGATCTCTCTTCATCCCAATGAAAGAAAATGCAATATCAAGAAAGATTCTTTGCTGACAGAAGTTTAACCCATCATAACTTAAACGAAGCACTCGTTGCACATCTTGATTGGGATAGAATTTAAGGCTATCCAATTCGCTATCCCACTCATCCACACTTTTGCCATACAAAAAACAACCCAAGACTTTGAGGGCGAGAGGGTGACCTTGTGCGTATTTCACAGCTTTCTCTACAAGTTTTTCAAAGCCTCTTGTTGGATATTTATTGTGAAACGCGTGTGAAATGAAGAGCTCAAGAGATTCATCCTTACCAAGGAATTCCATGTCATAGATCTCATCCACTCTATGAGACTTTAGCAACTGTTTATCTTTACTTGTGAATATAATTAAACTTCCACAGGGAAACCAATTAGGTGCACCTGCTAGTGCTTCTAACTGCTCCCGATGATCCACATCATCCAAAACAAGCAAGATAGGCTTATATGACTTCATCTTTTTTATTATCATAATCCCTTGACCAACATTTGATATGTTTACAGCTCTTGTTTTCATGATGTCATTAATAAGTTGCATTTGGACTTGCATTAGGCCTTCTCGTTTCGATACTCCTTGGACATCATCACAAAAGCAACTTCCCTCGAACTGCACATACATCAAGTTATAAATAGCTTTGGCAAGGGTTGTCTTTCCTATCCCACTAATACCACAAATTCCAATCATGTTAACCATCTGTGATCCAACAAAGCGCAACAAGTCTAATTCTTCTACATGCACATCTATACCTACAAGGTTCTCACCAACATGCAACGGACCATCACATAACTTCTTGAGGATTTCACTTGAGATGCTATTAATGAACTTTGCCTCATACCTATCGACCATTACATATATACATGGTGAGTTTTAATATAGCAACTACATTAATTGGTTTAGGAGAAAAACACTAACATTATTATGAAATATAATACATTTCCTTTTTTTAATGGACATAATGAATTTACCCGTTTGTGAGATCCTGGAGATCCCATCCGGATAAGTTGGCTGCCTTGAATAAAGCATCTCTCCACTTGGCCACCTCTCGTTTGTTTGAAACTTCATGCTTGGCAAATGCATGTGCATAGCTATTAGTTTGTTTCCTCACCACATCAGGCTTAACATCATAGAAGATTGTGCGAACAGCATGTTTGGAATCTTTCATTTCCTTGCACTCCAGTATTTTCACAAGTTCCTTCAAACACCAGGATGAAGAAGCATAATCTTTTGAGAAGATAACAATCAAAAACCTCGATTGTTCAATGGCTTTGTAGAGTTCTGGAGATATCACTTCTCCTTTAGGCAATTCCTTATCATCTCTAAAAGCTTGAATTCCTTTTTGCTCGAAATCTTTGAATAGATGATCCATGAAGCTTTTACGGATATCTTCACCTCTAAAACTTACAAAGACATCATATTTCCATCTATTAGGAATGGAAGAATCAGCCATTATCAGTAAGGAAAGCTGCAGTTACCTGTAAAGATTAGCTATAAAAGAGTCTTAAAATAGTAATGTAAAACGAACCTTATGAGTTATTTGAAATATCAAACAAATGACTAGTTGCACCAGAATATTTGTTACATTGTTATATTCCAACACGTGTGAAGCTCAACTAATTCTGCAATTTTTATATTCCAACACTTGTGAACTCAACTGATTGTGCAAGTGGATGAGTAGTTGGAATTCAGTTAGGAATTAGCTGTAAGCTAGAATAAATACAGATGGTAATACTGTTCAGATTCATTCAGGGCGGGACCTAGAGGGGGGTGAGCTAGGCATCAGCACAAGGTATCACTCAGTGGGGCATCAAATTCGTCCATTCATGTATCAGATGTGTGTGAAGATGATAGATTTTAATCGCAGGGGCAATTTGTTCAAGCATCACCAAGGGACATTTGGATGCCACTAGCCAGAGTCAGTAATCTAACATAGAGCCACATGATTGTCTGCAATATTTACAAATCACGATTGTTGAGGCATCACCAAATGCAATTTGTGTGAAGAAAATCAAACCAGCAGCATTGGATCGGAAAGAAACTGTATCTCGTGTCTCGATTTATGTTTAATATTATAGGTATATGTGTAAACGGAAAGTTAATTAATCAGATTTAGTGGGTGTTCGACTTCGATCATACAAACCTACAAAGATGCTTAAGACATTAACTCATATCAAGTTTACATTGTTGACTGAGTGTTTGTGAAAATGTCTCACAGATGATGGTTGACCCATAGGAATTTAAGGGAACTCTTGCATTGCTACTTCCAATTCCAGGTTTTCTCTCAAACAAAAGCAATGTTTATCTTTGTTTTGAGATTAAATTCCAGGCCCTCTCTCAACTTTAATTGCTACTTTTTCCATTCCATTTAAGTTAATCAATTATCGAAAACTTTTCCGCGTACATAACTTGTATGATCATGGGATTTGGTTGATTTTGGTAATGGATCAAGGTAAATGAAGATGTTCTAGATGAATATGTGGAGTCTAATGTAAATGAATATTTTGGTAATAGATCAAGGTAAATGGATATCCTTAAATTAGGGACTCTGAATGAATTTGAAACCAAGTCTTTGATTTTGGGGAATCTGTCATTCATATCCTCGTGATTTAGGATTTATAAAATTTAAGTGTACATATTACTCTTATCAAATGGATAAACCATTTATGGAGCACAGGGTTATGTTTTTGTTCATTTGATTGAAACTGCTTTCTCAATAACAGACAGGGAGCCGCAAAGAAGTCCTAGAAGTCCGTTGTTGTTTCTGAACTCAGCAAGACATCAAAAGCAATTGGCCCAAAGATATTTGAACTAATAAGCTAAAGCTAAGGCCTAGGGTCATGCCCTTTAAGTTCCTCCTGATTGCATTTGAATCATTTAGTTCATTGTACTCTCTTCTCCTCTGTAATACTCATATGACTCGAATACACTTACGACTTGATACTTTCAATTATTTGTTCTTACTATGAAAGAATTCTGAGTATTTGAGTTTCAATTTCTCAATTGATTCTTAGTCCTGAGATTGGTATATTACAATTGGTATCACTAAAGTTGTATGATTGTGAGTTTCTGCAGGTTTCTCTTGTTCTCTTATTTGATGAATTAGAGATATACAATCAAATCAAGAAGAAACCTCTGAGAACTTTGTTTGACAAGAGGAGTATGCGTATAAGTGATGGATACTAAACAATTAACACACACTTCCAAGGTTTATATATGGAATTGCGTAAAGGAGGCAACATATAGTAATCAGTTAATCACATAATTCGCAAAACAGGGAATCAGATAATCAAACCGCAGTCTGTAGAGACAATCTTTGGCCAAGCAACGAGAAAGGAAAGGAAGTCACGTAATCATCTGAAAGTCGAGAATCCGAGAAAGGCCGATGAAGACGACGAGGAGGATGTGGAAGTCAACTGCCGGATCTTGGATTAGGTTTACATACAGTGGGAAAGATGTTTTACTTTTCTAATTTAAAGATTATATGACAAAAAAATAGTAAAACGAAAAAATTATATTTTTGGTACTGTACTTTAATGGTTGTTTTTCGATTTTCGAGTTAAAACCAACTTGAAAACTAAAAAAACCAATTAAAATTGGATTGTTTAGTTTATTTTGGTTCGAATTTCTATTTTTACAAATCCTATTCATATATTGAACGCCTCTAGTTCTCTATGTACTTTTGGGTTGGAAAACTAGTGTACAAACCGTGTTCATAAGGATACAGATCATTACATTGATTTGCAAAGGAATGTTCATAAGGATACAAAACAATGACATTATTTTAAAACACTCGTCCAAATGTGTCCAATGAGTGTCATTAAAATATTTCATGTCCTGTCTAAGAGTGATGTGATTATTTTGTTGTTTTTTACTTCTTGGGTCCTTATACTTTTTTAGTGTCACTGTAATTTTCATACGGCTTGCGTCTCAGACATACATATGTGTTTAGATGATCTTGTAACTCAAACTTACAAAGGAATGTTGCTACTATAGTTATTGTCGATCATTAATTTTTTCTTTACATTATCATTAGAAAACCTCTTCAACAACTCACATATAAAATTACATATTCTCGGTCCTTCATCGATTGAAGGAATGTTGCTACTATAGTTATTGCCAATCATTCATTTTTTCTTTGCATTAACATCAGAAAACCTCTTCAACAAATCACATATAAGATTACATCCTCTCCGTCCTTCATCGATTCAAGTTGTTGAAACTAACTTTTCATTTATCATGGGAGATACACAATTTATGTTGAACTAGTTGAATTGATCCGTGCTTCGCTGCAAGATTCTTATGTTCAATATATTCTTTATTTAGATATTTACGAAAGTTATGAAAATCATAAGTTTCTTAAGTAAGAAATTATATACTTGTTAACTTCTAAAATTATTTATATGAAAGATGTTATATTGAATTTTTCATTAGTAAACCTTGTTTATCTTTCATTTTATTAATGTACTAGGTTTTAAGCCCATGTAAACACGGGTCAACGTGTAAGATCTCCAGCCATGATTTTATGTTTCTATTTTTTGAGTAACATAATGCTAATCGAAAGTTACCATATGGGTTTACAAAATTGTTCTTTTATACAAATAAGCTTAAAAACGCCAAAATCTTGTCCATTTTTTTACCTACAATTGAATCTTCAAGTGAATTAGAGTTTTTTAGCCCTTAGAATCTGTATGATGAAATCGGCAATGAAATGGGAAGAAAATCGATTTATAAAAATGGGATATAATTGTCATCAATTTGATAAAAGATCACTTAAGGACTAAACAACTAATTGTTGAAGGCATCCAAATGGTTAAAACCGACCTGCCTAACTATGTAGTACCAAAATGAGAAAGTTATATTTTTAGAGTGAACCTCTAGCATCACAAATAGATAACTGAGTCGCATGTCATTACAAATTTGCGTTACAGATAATCAGTCAACTATATAACCAAACTTTTTATTCTGTTCCACTGTCATCATTTTATTTAATTTCAAATTTAATCAATTTCATCTGATTCCCTTCATTGGGATTTATGGCATGGTGAGCTGGAGTAGAGAAATTTGACTGATTTTTTTTATCAAAAACATGTTAAAAGAAAAGAAGTAGCAAATTAAGTAGCAAATTACATGGTCATATATTCTTCAAGTAAATGTAAACTATGAGAAGATATCATCTGTGTACTAACAAAGTGTAACATATAGACACCCATCAACAATGTTATGTCTAATATTGAAGTAGGAAATAATTATGTTTGTTTGGTATAATGAGATAATAACAAATTTGCATGGTCTTTTACCTAAGATCACTAAACATTTGGCTAGGTTGTTTTTCCCATAATAATTATTTAATCATAAACTATATCTAAATATATTACTATATGCTACTTTCATAGAAAAAAAATACACAGTCTACCTCACTTAGACCTACAATTCATTTCCATGTATTAACAATTTAAATAAACAATAATCCAAATAACTATACCATGAAAAATAATTCATTGGAAATTGAAGAGCATTTCTTACATGGTCAGTAGTGGCTAAAAGACTGTTTTAACACCAAAAGGTTAAAACACCAAACTAAACATGATGTTTCCTCGTCCATTTCCTACGTATTAAAAAATATATCATATATCACTCATCTTAAGTAGTCATTTATTTATCAAGCATATGAGATTAAAACCATTTCAGCATCATCTCCCGCCGTATCAAGAACACAAGATTAGATAATCAAATTTAATCTATATGTCTTTCAAATAATCAAAATGTTGCATTAATTCAACAATAATTTGCCTTTCAAAAAAAATTCAACACTAATTTCCTATTTTTCATTACTGATCGGTCTATGTGGTCTTCAAGAGACCGATCACAACTCCTTAATCCATTTGAAGTATAAGAAGAAGAAATCATACCTTTGTTTACAAATCGGTGAAAGAACCGTAAAGGCTTAGGGGGTGTTTTGGTTGGTGGTATTTGAAGGGATTTCATGGGAATGAGATTTGAAATCCCTCCAAATGCTATGTTTGGTTTGCAAAAATGACAAAGGATTCAAAATCCCAGGAATCTTAAGAATCCCACACATGAAGGAGTTTTCAATCCTTCCACCTCTCTTGGTATTTTGAAAACCCTCAGTTGAGGAGGTATTTGCTCAGGCAACTCTCCGGCTACAATTCCGACGAACATCACCGTCGCCGTCATCACTTCCGTCGAACATCACTGGTCACCTAACATCAACGACGGAAACCGTAGCCCTTGCCTTTGAGAAACCGTCGAACCCACGAGAAACTGTCGCCGCTACAACCCTAAACCCTTCGAGAAACCGTCGCCGCTGCAACCCTCGAGAAAGCAATTAAATGCAACTCCGACACTGATGTAGGTGAGCCATCTCACTGTGATTGATTTATTTGTGTTTTTTGGTTATGGTGCTTAAAAACAACTTTATTTGTTTGTTATGTTGTGTTGAAAACATTCTTGTTTTGATATGTCTTAGGGACAATATGTATGATGAACATTATGTGTGTGGATGTTTAAACACTCTAAATGCTGTATGATGCTTTAGATTATGATGCATTTAATCATGTTGCTTTGGATTATGATACTTTGATTATGATGATTGCTGGTTTGTATGATCATTTTTATGCATATTGTATACTTACCCTCATTGGCAAGTCCTTGGTAGTATCTCCATATATTTTTATAGATTTCAAGAAGTGGTGTTTTACAATCAAGGGGGAGTTTTCTCTTTAAGGGGGAGCACAAGTCAGGGGGGGGGGGGGTTTCTTTTTGTTAAAACAAAAAAGGGGGAGAAGGTATATATATGTATAAATGCACATGTTAACATGTTAAAGTTATTTATACAATTTGTTCACAAATTATAAATTTTTGTCTTTAACAAAAAGGGGGAGATTGTTGGGTAAAATAGGAATATAAATTTATATCCTCTTTTGTTGATTCAAAAATATACAATTTGTTTATATAATTGTATACACTAACATTAACATATGTGCACATATCCATCTATATATATATATATATATATATATATATATATATATATAATCAAGCAAATAAATATTTATATTTATTTTTTACAAGTTGGTTTATACAAATTGTCAAAAATCCAATCGTCCAAGATCATCGTCATCAATGCTCAAGATCAAGTCTTCGCCGAAGATACCTACATGAATAAATTCGAATTATATGAGCTTACAAATAAAATAATTAAATAAGTTTAAGTTTTTATAAAATTATTTTATAAAAACTTTTAAAAAATGGACAAATTTTTTTATAAACTTATTGGTGTTGGTTGATTAAATCTAAGAGCTTCCCATTTTAGCAAATAACAAACACAATCCTACTTTGAAACAATACACTTCCATAATTAGCAAAGGAATCTCCCAAAGGGGTAAAATTCCAACATACTTTGTGTATTGGTTTCCAAACTTCCATTTTTGTATTTAAATTCAAACATTAGAAGTATGGGATCGACCAACCTTTTAAAAATCCTATTTTCAGTTGTTTTTTATGGTAAAAATGAGTTGAGTGTGGTTTTAAATAAAGTCCAACGTCGTCCGACGGTCGAAGCCACGGTCGACCGTGGTTCGACCGTGGGAAGTCTGGACAGCTTTTGGACTTGCATCTTTTTCTCTATTTAAACCAACTCAATCCTCATTCATTACTCACCTCTTGCAAACACAAAAATAGAGAATACTCTCTAATACTTGTGAGCTCATATTTATTGATTATTCATCAAACTCTCAAGATCAAGATTCAAGCAAGAGTCAAAGCTTTTAAAGCTTAAAAACTACCTCTACATTTCATATCATTTGTAATAGTGTGAGGATCAACTCTAGCCTTTCAAATTAGAGTGAAGTGAGGATCAACTCTAGCCTATAAAATTATAGTGAAGTAAGGTTATCTTTACCTTACTTGCAAGTTTGAAGTGTTAATTCTTGTGTTGGGAAAATGATCTCATCAGTTTAGATTTGATGAGACAAAGTTAAGTTTGTAAGATGAGTTCTACATACAACTTAAACAGAATTATGAAGCTTAGTCGGACTGAACACTTATAGTGAGTCAGACTGAGTATAAGCTAAGTGTAAGCTGAGCATATGTTCGACCAGTTTATACTATACCTTAGTTAGTTATTAATGTGTTTGATAAGCTGTGTATGTCACATAAGGTATATATCGAGTATTTAGCTTGATGTGTTTCAAGCTGAGTGACTCAGCTTAAAAGCAGAGTCAGCTCGACAGAGTTACTAAATATGTTTTAGTTAACTAGTTAGACTTCTAAGGATGAGTTTATTAATATACTTGTTAGTTCATGTATGTATTCGGGTTTGTTCTCGAAGAACTCAGCTTGATGAGTTTCAAGCTGAGTAACTCAGCCCGAAGTAAGAAGTCAGTTTAAAGATAATTTAAATATGTTTTAAATTCATCTTTATCTCTCTTTATATCTACGGAAAGGATAAGAAGACTCCATAATCATGACTGAAGATTGAAGACTCAAGATAAGAAGATTCAAGATTCAAGATTCCGAGTCATTCGGTAGTTAGTTAACAGATTAGGTTTAGTCCATTTTCTTAGGAACCGTAGAACATGATTATAAATACTTATCTCTTTAAAAGTTTAGAGGTACGACTTTGATAATTGCGATACTGCAAATTCAAGCCAGAAAACCTCACCTCAACCGTATGTGTTACGATTCTTGAATCACTATTTGTAAGTTCAACGTGATCACCCACAGATTGCCAAGTTGTTCGTGTGTTCGAATTATCACATCAGTTGTGATATTGGTAAGTAATCATGTGTTGATTAAATCTGTGTAAATCCTGTTTAGAGAGTCGTCAGTATCTATAATCATAAGTTGATTATAGATAGCTAAGTTTGAGAGATTGAGAGATTTATATTAGGTGATTATATATCAAGAGTTGCTTACTTGATAGTCATTGTAATCATCTTCCTATTCAAAGCACTGTAATCATCTTCATATTAATAAAAGCATTCAATTGATTGTGGTTTGATTTACTGTGTGTAACACTTGTCTTTGATTTGTTCAATTTCCGCAGAAAGTGTATTCAACCCCCCTTTCTACACATTGTTGCTTGTTGTTCTTCTCACCAAGGGACCAACATCTTGCAAGTGAAAAGATAAGTGTAAAAGGTTTATCTCTACCTTCAAAGAGAGAAGATAGTGGAGCAAACTCTTGGTGGGTGAGGCCAAGGAGTGGATGTAGTGCAAGTTTGTTAACACTTGCATGAACCACTATAAATCATTGTGTTCAACTTGTGATTGGTGATATCTTTCTAACTCTATCTCTTTTATATTATTGCAAGAACTTGTAAAAAAAACTTCAAAAATTGGATATATAACCTATTCACCCCCCCTCTAGGTTCCAACAATTGGTATCAGAGCAAGTTGCTCTTGATAATTTTTGAAAACTTGCTTTGAGACTTCTAAAACATTTTTCAAAAATTCTTTGAGTTGAAAATGGGACAAAACTTTGTAGAGGGGAATTCTATGGTTAGACCTCCACTTCTTGAAGAATAAGGTTTTTGCTATTGGAAACAAAGGTTTATGACATATGTTAAAGCCAAAGATGTTGATATTTGGGAAATCATAGAGGATGGTGATCATGTGGCAAAAACCTTGGATTCCAAAACTGATGCATATATTCCAACTCCTAAGGACAAATAGGATCAAGAAGACAAGAAGATGATTTCCAAAATTTTTGAAGCAAAACTCTTCTTATATAATGTAGTACCTAGAAAAGAGTATGAAGGAGTTTTTATGTTAGATAGTGCAAATGAAATTTGAAAATCTCTTGTCACTACCCATCAAGGAAATGCTCAAGTTCTAGACAACAAGGTTGAGTTGCTTGTACAACAATATGAGCAATTTCACATTCTTGATGAAATAAGCATTGATGAAGCTTTCTCTAAGTTTAATACTATTTTCACTAGTCTCAAGTCACTTGGGACTAGCTATTCTAACAAGAAAATTGTGAGAAAGTTTCTTAGGGCTCTTTTACCAAAATAAAGAGCTAAGGTGACGGCAATTGAGGAGTCAAAGGACTTAAATCTACTCTAAATGGATGAGCTTATTGGAAACCTCAAGGTGTACGAGGTTATCATGCAAAAAGATGATGAAATAACCAAGTTGAAGAAGGAGAAGTCAAAATCCATTGCCCTCAAAGCAAAGCATGTTAAAGAATCCTCAAGTGATGGGGAA
Organism: Pulicaria dysenterica; assembly: GCA_947179395.2. Taxonomy (NCBI): domain Eukaryota; kingdom Viridiplantae; phylum Streptophyta; class Magnoliopsida; order Asterales; family Asteraceae; genus Pulicaria; species Pulicaria dysenterica. The sequence continues at coordinate 1,626,726 of OX359295.1, forward strand.
GATGATGACAATGATGATGATGATGAAGAATATGCAATGATGGTGAGGAACTTCAAGAAGTTCTTCAAGAGGAAGGGCAAACATGTGAAAGCTCCCTTTGACCCAAGGAAGTACAAGCAAAGCATTGATGCAAAGAAAGATAAGAAATCATCAAGAGAATGCTATGGTTGTGGTGATTCTTCACACCTCATTGGTGATTGTCCAAAAGTTGCATCAAAGAAGAGAGAAAACCACAAAACATTCCTAAGAGGTGGATGGAGTGATAATGGTGATGAGAATCAAGAAGAACCTAAAGAAGAAACATGTTTCATGGCCTTTGAAACAAGTGAGGTACAATTTGATTCAAGTTATTATAGTGATAATGACCAATATGATCAATTGTGTGACTTTAGCTAAAAAATTCTTGCAAAAAATGAGGAACTAAAGATTAAAAATAAAAGTTTAAAAAATGAGTTTGAAAAGTTAAACTTGACTATTAAAGATTTACAAAGTCAAGTTGTTCCTCATCTATCTCCAAGCTTGATAAGTTTGGAGACAAAGCTAAAGACAAATTTTGACAACTCCACCTTGTCAAAATTTGAAGAGAGCACACATAAGTTGGATGAAATGCTAAAAGTCCAAAAATCATCAAATGATAAGGGTGGGATTGGTTTCTCAAGTTTGTAAAACAACATTCCTAAGAGCCATGTGACACAAATCCAATTTGTGAAAGAAAAAGGGAAGGAAAAAATCCAGGAACCTCATGGTCGAACCACGGTCGATGCCGTGTGTCGACCGTCGACCCACTGGAAATTTTCAAATTTTCAAAATTTGTCCCTTGGATCTAGTTCTTCCACTTGTAGACCAAAAGTTGCAAGTGATGAACAAACAAAAAGGTTTTACACTCCAACCATAAGGCATGGACTTGGACTCAAGAAACCCAAGTCAAATGTGATTCAAAGACCAAAGCATTCCATCAAACCTATCAACTCTATGAACACATGGTATCATAAAGGCTTTAAGATTACTCCAAGGTGGATTAGAGTAGGAGTTTTTTATGCTAACCATCCCGAATCCATGAAACATTGGGTACCAAAAGCTTAAATGATTATTCCATGTGTGTAGGCTTGCAACAAAAATGAGATTATGTCTCATGAATGGATACTTGATAGTGGTTGCTCAAAACACATGACCGGAAATAGAGAACTCTTCACTTCATACAAAGAGTATGATGGAGGACATGTGGTGTTTGGGAGCAACCTAAGAGGAAAGGTGGTTGGTAGAGGTAACATTCTTCATGATAATATTAAATTCACAAATGTTGAGCATGTTAATGGTCTAGCTTACAATTTGATAAGTGTTGGTCAATTATGTGATAAGGACTTGAATGTTAGATTTTCAAAGCATGAAAGTGTGATATGCAAAGATGATCATGTGCTAGTAAAAGGTGTTAGGAGGAATGGACTTTATACATGTAGACTTGGTGACAATCCTAACACTCTAGTATGTCTTGCATCTATTGTTGATAACTCAACTTTATGGCATAGAAGACTAGGACATGCTGACATGAGATTATTGTATAAATTGTCTAGTAGTGAACTTGTTAGAGACATTCCTATTGTGAAATTTGATAATCACTTTTGTGATGCATGTAAGATAGGTAAGCAAGTGCATTAATCTCATAAGTCTAAAAATGTCATACTTCTAAGAGATGTCTTGAGCTTTTGCATATGGATCTTTTTGGACCTTCATCAATCCAAAGTTATGGAAGAAACTTCTATACACTAGTTGTTGTAGATGATTTCTCTAGATATACATGGACATCTTTTTTAAAAACTAAAAGTGAAGCTCTTGATAAATTTAAAATTCTTGGAAAGAAAATTCAAAACCAATTCGGTTGTACGATTATTTCAATTCGTACCGACCATGGTAGAGAATTTGATAATGAAGCGCAATTTGGAGCATTTTGTGATAAACATGGGGTTTCTCATAATTTTTCGGCTCCTCGCACTCTTCAATCAAATGGGGTTGTTGAGAGGAAAAATAGGACCTTACAAGAGATGAGTAGAACTATGCTTAATGAACAATCCATACCCCAAAAGTTTTGGTGTGATGCGGTCTCAATAGCCATATACATACTCAATAGAGTTTTGATTCGACCAATGCTAGGTAAAACACCTTATGAGATCATCAAAGGAAGGAAACCATCTTTAGATCACATTAGAGTGTTTGGTAGTAAATGTTTTATCCTTAACACCAAGGACTATTTGACCAAGTTTGACCCAAAAGCCTATGAGGGTATCTTCCTAGGATACTCTCTAAATAGCAAAGCCTATAGATCGAGTACTAAACAAATCCACTATGGTTGTGGAGGAATCCCTTAATATCACATTTGATGAATCTCCACCACCTAAGACTCAACCTCTAGTAGATGATGACAAACTAGAAGAAGAAGCCATTGAAACACAACTCTCTAGACTTGACTTAGATAAACCTAGTGACCAAAATCATATAGTAGATGATAAGATCACTTGGGGAAAATAAGAACCATCCAATAACCCAAGTTATAGGAGACCTCAACCAAAGACTCACTAGATCCCAAGCACAAAAGCTTAGTACATCCTTTGCTTTTGCATCTCACATGGAACCCAAAAATATTAAAGAAGCAATTAAGGATGAAAGTTGGGTTATGACAATGCAAGAAGAGTTAAACCAATTCACTAGAAGCCAAGTGTGGGACTTAGTACCTTTACCTAGTGGACATACCATAATAGGAACCAAATGGGTGTTTAGAAACAAAGTTGATGAAAATGGAGTCATTACTAGGAATAAGGCTAGATTAGTTGCCCAAGGATATAATCAACAAGAAGGGATAGATTATGATGAAACATTTGCTCTGGTTGCTAGATTGGAATCCATTAGGATTCTACTTGATTATGCATGTGCACAAGATTTTAAACTATATCAAATGGATGTCAAAAGTGCTTTTCTAAATGGTTTTATAAAAGAGGAAGTCTATGTATGTCAACCTCCCGGATTTAAAGATCCAATTAATCCATCTCATGTATACAAACTTAGAAAAGCATTGTATGACCTTAAGCAAAAACCTAGAGCATGGTATGATAGATTAAGATCATTCTTGTTGAAAAATGATTATGTCATGGGTAAAGTTGATAACACTTTGTTTACCAAGAAGAGAAAGCATGATATATTACTTGTGCAAATCTATGTGGATGATATTATATTGGGATCAACATGTCAAGATTTATGTGATGAATTTCTCAACTCTTATGCATAACGAATTTGAAATGAGCATGATGGGTGAATTGAATTACTTTCTTGGTCTTCAAATTAAGCAATATGAAGATGGTACATTCATTAGCCAATCTAAGTACATCAAGGATATGCTTAAGAAGTTTGATTTTGAGAATGTCAAACCTATGAGTACACCTATGGCCACAAACACACACTTGACACTTGATGAAGAAGGTAAAGTATTTGATAGTACTAGATATCGTGGTTTAATCGGGAGCTTGCTTTATCTAACGGAAAATTGACCCGATATTATGTATAGTGTTTGTGTTTGTGTATGTTTTCAGGAAAATCCAAAGAAAGCACACTATGAGTCCATTAAACGAATATTCCGGTATATAAAGGGAACAATCAACTTAGGATTGTGGTATCCAAAGATGGGTGGACTTGATATCATGTGTTATGCAGATTCGGATCTTGGAGGGTGCTACTTGGATAGAAAGAGTACAAGTGAAGTATGTGCATTCGTTGGATATTGCCTTACTTCATGGTTTTCAAAGAAGCAAACATCCGTGGCACTATTAACAAGTGAGGCCGAATATGTAGCCGCAGGAAAAGCATGTGCACAAGCATTGTGGATGCAACAATCCTTATTGGACTATGAGGTACATTTAAGTGATATTCCTATCATGTGTAATAATAAAAGTGCTATTTATTTAAGTAAAAATCCTGTTTTGCACTCTAGAACTAAGCATATTGATATTAGACATCATTTCTTATGTGACAATGTGCAAAAAGGTAACATTAGCTTAGAAAAGGTTGATTCATGTGAAAATATTGCGGACATATTCACTAAACCACTTAAGAGAGAAACATTTGATCTATTGAGACTTGGTTTAGGAATGATGGAGCTTGTGCTTTAGAAAAATATGCATGATTATATGAAAATGTTCAAAAATTTGTGCCCATGGGGTCCACGGTCGATACCGTGCATCGACCGTCGGCTCACTGTCCAAAATGTCAAATTTTCGGTAAAAAGACACGCGGTCGATACACGGTCGACCGTGCATCGACCGTCGGGTGCTTGGCGACTTTTTAACCTAGGATGCCTCTTTTCTTTCTCTCTCCTTCACTTTATCTCTTCCTATCTTCTCTCTCAAAACCCTAGCCGCCCCAAAACCTCCATTGACGTTGTCAGGATCGGATATAGATTATATCAAATAACAAGAACTAACTTTTAAATAATAAATCAGAGTAGAATAAAAGTTAATCTTTAACTATGATCACAATCAACTAAGAAGTTGCGGAATCACACTTAATTGATTAAAGAAGGTTTTAAACACAAATCAATTCAATCAAACAGTAGTTTTATTAACCAACCAGAATGATTTCAAAAGCAAACTTCACCCCCAATCTAACTTATTATGTTAGACGAAGAACACAGATTGTTCTTAGGTTTCAACGAGAAACTTAGAGGATTAGCACTATTCAGAAAGCAAATTACAATTTGAAGAACGAATGCAAAAATATAATCAATGAGTACATACGTACAAATTATGAATTCTAATCTATCATTTATATACTCCTTGATCTTCCTTGATTTGCTGACAGTTAGGTAATCTTCTATCTTCTGAGATAATCTTGATGATCTTCAAAGTATTTCGAGATATCTTCAAAGATAGAATTTTTCCATATTTAGCTCAACAGAAACTGTTTAATGAATACAACAGTTCTTGATTCTTCTAACAGTCTTCAGCTTCAAGGTCTTCAAACAGTTGTAGACGTTTACACTAACAGTTCTCAACTGTTTTCATATTTTCAACTAACAGTTTCCAACTGTTACACCAACCTTCACTTAACAGTTTTATCTTTACTTGTATAATATGTACAATAACTTAGCTAATTTCCCAACAATCTCCCCCTAACTTAATGTATTGAACAATACATTTAAGTTGTTTGTTTTAAGGGTTCAATCATAGACAAATTAACATAAGTAAAGAACATATTTAACATTGTATACAAAATCAAATTATTACGATCAAAAATTTAAGAGATAGAAAAATTACATTTTCTCTGACTGTATAAGCTCCAATCTCTTCATCAAATCTTCCTTCACTTTTGTAGGGCCATAAAACCTTGCTTTCAACATATACATTAGCTTTGGTTTACTGTGCTCGATGAACTCAAGATCAAACCACTGAGTTTGAGCATTTCCCATCACCATTTGATATACTCTTGATCTTTCATATACTTTCACAGTAATGATTGGAAATCTTTCATCACTTATCAACATGGACATCACTTCCAGTGGATTAAATATACTAGATAAGTGCATCATCAAGACTTTTACTTCAACCTCAGCTGTCCTGCCATAGTGACCTACTCCATATGCATACATCTCCTGTATGTCTCTCCTTGTCACACAATCCATCATTTGGACCAAACTAGAATAACTTTCAATTGGTTCCAGTTCCCTGACAATAGTAAATCCTTGCTTTTCAGTCTCTACCCTCAAAAATTCAAATCGCCACTCAGTAATGTGGGATTTTTGACCAAGCTGCTCTTTTTCTAATTTTTCAATTCTTTCTGCAATCTCCACACTTAGTCTGTCATGAAGAATGGTTTGAACCTTTTCAGCTTTAGCTTTTTCTTCAGACTTTTGGAATGTTTGGGGTTTTCTCTTTTCAACTACTGGCTTGGGAGGTGGAAATGTGTTCTTCTTTACAACTCTTTTTCTTTTTACTCCCTTACCAGCCTTCTTCTCCCTTTCTTCCTCATCAATCTGAGCAGTGATCTCATCAGCCAGCTTCTTTGCTATCTCAAAATCAGACTGTTCTTGTTCTCTTTGCTCAGCTGCTAGCCTTAATGCAAATTCATGATCACGCTCTTCTTGTTGTTGTCTTGAAAGCTTGAGCTTAGGACAAACAACAACAATTTCTTTACCTTTGCCTGGAACAGGAGGCAACTTTGATTCTTTCTTTCCTTCCTGGATGACTATACCTTTATACCCTTTCTTTGGTGGTAAAGATTCTAACGTAGCAACCTTTCCATCAAGCCATCCATCATCGATTTTCTGTGCCGTTCTAGAAGAACTTATTCCCAGATATTGAGCACTAATATCAACCAAGTAGTTCTGCTTAACTGTTGACCAAGATTTGAAAATCTCAGTGCTTGGAACATCTGCAGTTGACACCATCCTGTTGATTAGCACCCTATCAACATTTGAAAGCTGTTCTTCTTCTTCTTCATTAACCGCTTGGACACTTGCAACTGTTAGTTGATTTAAAGTTGCAACTGTTTGCTCATTTGGAGCAACAACTGTTTGTTCAGCTTGTGGAACTGTTTGTTGAACCTCTTCTTGCTTAGACTTTCTTTCTCCTTTTGCTTGAGAGGTTGAAGATGATCTCACTGTGGCTTTAGGTTTGTTGAGCAGCTGTTCATGATTATGAAGAACATCAGTTGCCTTCATAAGAGTTTCTCCCAGAAATTTCAGCTGCTTGTCTTGTCTGATCACCTCATTATGCATTCCTATCACCTTAATGACTTCATTTGCCTTTTCCAACTTTTCAGATAACTCTTTTATTTTCTCATCTTGTTTAATTATCCTCTTGTTTTGAAAAGCTATCTTCTTCTTTAGGTGTAGGTGAGCAGCAAAGTAAGGTGCAAATTTAGGATCCGTCAATGCTCGTTGTTTCAGTCTAGTCTCAATGTCATCCAGTGTTTCCACTGTTAGCATATCATTGACAGATTTAACTGGTGGTTTACTCACTTGAGTTTCCCCATCAGCACCCCTCTTTTCTTGGTTCTGGGGATTACCAGAAACTGTTTTACCAGTCTCTGTTGCCATGGTTGAGGTCTTAGCTATGTTAACACTGTCCTGGTTATCCTTTGCGGATAAAACAGTAGTGTCAGCCTCAAAAACCATATGATCACCCTAAAAAAGAGTGATCACCTCCTCATTGTGCCTGGGAGACAGCACAAGGGATTCCCTTTGGATATTCTGCATAGGTGAATGCACCTGTTCAGGGCTAACAGTTTCAGTTTCAAGAACTGTGGTGGAAGGAGCACCAGCAGTTCTTTTCCTCTTCTTTTGAAATATTTTTAGTGCAGGGGCTTGTGTTGTAGCTTTTTCAAAGGAAGCAGATTGGGAATTTTGAGTATCTTGGACTGTGGGTTCCAGTGTTGGTGGTGTAGCAATACGTTGGGCTTCATGCTCAACACCGGCAGTCCTGTTTCTTGAAAGAAACTCCACCATTTCAGAGAGTGGTGGAGTTATGGCACCAGAGAAACTCTTGCCATTAACCAACAGTTTGCTCAAAGTGGAAGCCACATGAGCAGAGGGAATAATGACCCTCTTGTGTATTTTAAGGTTTGGAATCAAAAAGTTTAAACAAGTTTGCACAAACCATAGATACATCAAAAATAGACCATACTTGGTCCCCAAATGTTTTACCATACCATTAAATATCAATTTTGAAAAATTAAAACATTTGTTGTTGGCTAGACAGATGAGTGCGAGAGCAATGTTGCTCCCAAACTCATTCCAGCCCGTTCTCTTAGGGCTTATGCACTGCTGGAGAGTATGGATAATGAACTTTCAGTGTGCGCAAAACTACCCTTTGTAGAAGGTACCCTTACCCCCAGGGCCCTCATACCCAAGTTTCAGTAACTCGGTGTGTAGATATTCTAATGCAACCGAATCAGAATACTCACCATTAAGATCATTCAGTTGTAGTGCATGGCGAATAGTGTCTTCGGTTATAGAAACCTCCATATCATCAACAGTTGTAGAAATCTGTTGCACTCCATCAACTTCTTGGACTTTGGCATTCTTCCAGAAGTTCTCAATATGTGAGGTATAGATTGTGGGGTTGGCAGTTAGAGCATAATGAATGTTTGATACCGTGAGATAATCAATCATGACGTGGAAAGCGTCAAGATTGTCTGGTTTTTCAAGATAAGCGATCACATTGTGCTCTTTGACAAATGGAAGAGGAGACATTTTGATTTCGATCTCTGAGAGTTGTTGAGGGTTAGGGTTTGTTTCTGATCGAAGTTCGTTTTGGACGTGTGAGTTGCTTGGTAAGGAGGGAATTGCCTTATATATGTTTCGAATGTTGAATGCAATTCAAAGATTCCAAAATTCTGCAAAGACCAAAACACCCTTTAATAGCTTAACAGTTGACGGACAAAATAAACTAACAGTTTTAAAGCTGTTTTCATAAAAAGTGACAACTGTTATTTAAAAGTTAACTCCCTTTTGTTTGATCATTTATTTGGATTAACAACTGTTTAGTGTTTACAGCTGTTCTCATTTCTCCTCCTCAGTTGACAAATTTCTCCCCCTCAGTTGCACACGGATTTTGCCTAACAGTTGTGAAAGCCATATACTAACAGTTGAAAACTGTTAGTATTTATTGAAACAAAATTGTGCAACTGTCAAAAAAACTTTAGCTCAAATACATCAAATGCTGAAGCAACAATAACATACCATTAGTGAGCACAGTCATCAACATAAGATGTATGTTATTCAGTGTGAAAACTGTTTGTGAGACAGGTAAGCAGATATGGCCAAAACTGATGTGTGAAATTGCATTTCCTTCTCTGAATACTTAAAAGACAACAGTTGTTAGAAAACGTAACTAACAGTTGCAAACTGTTAGTGTGAAAAACATGGAATAATGAACAACTGTTAGTCCAAGTTAATCATTCCAATGTTGGAAATCAAAAAGTTGAATCTGCTCACATCAAAAGCTTTAGTGAACAAATCAGCTAATTGATCATCAGTATGAATTTTCATAACTTGGATTAATCTCTTTTTTGATTGCAGTCTCTTATGAAGTGAAATCTGATTTCAATGTGCTTGGTTTTAGAATGCTTTACTGGATTATTAACTATGCTAATAGCACTAGTGTTATCTACATAAATAGGGGTATTTAAGAAAGACAAACCATAATCCAGAAGCTGATTTTAGATCCATAACACTTGTGAACAGCAGCTTGATGCAGCAATATATTCAGCCTCAGCTGTTGAAGTTGAAACTGTTGTTTGTTTCTTGCATTGCCATGAAACCAGCCTTGATCCAAAGAATTGACATCTTCTAGAGGTTGATTTTCTGTCCACATTGGCTCCACCATAGTCACTATCAGAATATGCCACCAAATCAAAAGGTGAATCTTTAGGATACCAAAGTCCCAATTTTGGTTGGCCTTTGAGGTATCTAAAGATCCTCTTTACAACAAACAAGTGTGACATCTTCGGACTGCATTGGAACCTGGCACAAACACACACATCAAACATTATATCAGGTCTAGAAGCAGTTAAATACATTAATGAACCTATCATTGACCTATAAAGATGTATGTCAACATCCTCCCCCTCAGAATCTGCTCCCAACTGTTTGTGTGTCTCCATTGGAGTACTTGCCAGCTTCACATCTTGATAGCCAAACTTGTCCAATATGTCCTTGACATACTTAGATTGGCTTAGAAAAATACCAGTGGGCTTCTGTTTGACTTGTAATCCCAAGAAAAATGTGAGTTCACCCATTGAACTCATCTGAAACCTTTTGTGCATGATGACTTCAAATTCTTTGCACAAGCTGTCATCAGTGGATCCAAAGATTATATCATCAACATAGATTTGAACAAGCAAAATCTCTATTTTAACAATCTTTGTAAACAATGTTTTGTCAATTGTGCCTCTCTTAAAACCATTCTCAAGAAGGTAGGATGATAATGTCTCATACCAAGCTCTAGGAGCTTGATGTAGTCCATATAGAGCTTTATCCAACCTATATACCTTGTCAGGGTACTTTGAGTCTTCAAAGCCAGGGGGTTGACACACATATACCTCCTCATCAATAGTTCCATAGAGAAAAGCAGACTTGACATCCATTTGATACACCTTAAATCCTTTGAAGCTTGCAAAAGCAAGAAATAGTCTAATGGCTTCAATCCTTGCAACAGGTGCAAAAACATCATCATAGTCTATTCCTTCCTCTTGTGTGTAGCCTTGTGCAACCAGTCTTGCCTTATTCTTGATTACAATCCCTCTTTCATCTTTCTTGTTTCTGAACACCCACTTGGTGCCAATTACTCTTTTGCCTCTTGGAAGCTCAACCAACTTCCAAACTTGCTGAATTTGAAATTGTAAGAGCTCCTCTTGTATTGCTTCCACCCATGAAGGGTCTTTCAATGCCTCAATTGCTTTCTTTGGTTCTATTTGAGATAGAAAGCAAGCATTCACATCAAATTGGGCAAGATCCACACCACTGTTTTCATTTTGCAGCATATTCCTTGTTCTGATAGGAGTGGTTGGATCACCAATTATTTGTGATATTGGATGAATCTTGTGAACTCTTGATGTAGGAATGTTTTCTTCAGTCAGTTCATTCCCTAGATTAGACAGATCAAACTCACATTCACTTGAATTTTCAGCATTATCACACACTTGATCAGCAACTGTTTGGGATGCAAAGTCAGTGTGTTGTTGAGGATCATGAGATTCCATGTCCTTTGAAGATTCAGCATCAATCAATGGATCAACAACATTGGAGAACTCTTGTTGAAGCATAGGAATCACAACAAAGTCTTCAGTAACTTTGTTTGAACCAACAGTTGTTGGTTTTGAGCTAACAGTTTCAAAACTGTTCGGGCTGGAGGAAACTGTTTGTTGATTTTCACCAACAGTTGTTGGGGTACCTGTAGCTGTTTCAGTAGAATACTCAAAAGAAAGAGATTTAGACAATGCATCAATATCAAATAACCAATCAGGCCCATTGCCTGCAATATTGATCCTATTCTCATTGAAAGAGACATTCATGCTCTCTTCTATGATTCTAGTGACATTGTTAAAAACTCTATAAGCTTTACTTTGAGTGGAGTATCCTACAAAGAAACCTTCTTCAGCCTTACTCTCAAACTTGCCTAATTGTGATTTGGTATTAAGGATAGTGCAAGGACAACCAAATGGTTTGAAGAAGTTGATTAAAGGTTTTCTCTTGAGGAACAACTCATAAGGAGTTTTCCCTTTGGACTTGACTACTTGTACTCTATTCTGAACATAGCAGGCAGTGTTCACTACTTCTGCCCAGAATGTCATTGGAAGCCTAGAATCAGCTAACATGGATCTAGCAGCCTCTATCAAAGTCCTATTCCTTCTCTCAGCAACTCCATTCTGTTGGGGAGTCCTAGGGGCACTAAACTGTCTTTCAATACCTTTATTTTCACAAAAACTATTTAGCTCATAGTTCTTAAATTCAGAACCATTGTCAGATCTAATGACTTTCACCTTCAAATCAGATTGATTTTCAATTTTAAGAATAAGAGACTTAACTAACTCAGCAGTTTCATCCTTAGTTCTAAGAAATTGAACCCATGTGAACCTGGTGAAATCATCAACTATGACTAAACAATATGCTTTCTTCCCTATACTCACCACAGATGTAGGACCAAAAAGATCCATATGTAACAATTGTAAAGGTGCAGTAATAGAAGAAACTTCTTTGGTCTTATAAGAAGTTTTGTGTTGCTTGCCTTTGAGACAAGCTATACAATGATCATCACATGAGAATTATTTTTGGGGCAAACCTCTTACCAAACTGTTTTTAGCTAACAAGTTCATGGTTTTAAAATTCATGTGACACATCCGTCTATGCCAAATGGCAGACTCATCATGAGATGCCTTTGAGAGTAAACAACTTAACACATTCTGTTTAGCAATCTTTTGTGTATCTAGACAGTATACATTATCTTTTCTAGGTGTTCTTAAAAGAACATCCTTCTCATTAAGTTTAAAATCTTTTGAAAGAATAATGCATTCTGAATCTGTAAACAAAACTTTGTTTCCATTGTCACAGATTTGAGATACACTTAACAGATTGTACTTAAGCTGTTCAACAAAGAAAACATCATTAAATGTAAGTGTACCTGCCTCAACAGCTCCTTTACCTGTGATTTTTCCTCCCATAGCATTTCCTCCAAATGCTACAAATCCACCATTGATGCTTCTGAAATCCTTCAAACATTGTGGATTTCCAGTCATGTGCCTTGAGCATCCACTATCCACATGCCAGATAGATCCATGATTGGCCCTATGAATGCTCTGCACACATAAAATCAGTTAGTAGCAGGAAGTACCCAGGCCATGCAGGTCTTGGGTACACCATTCAAGTCATAATACTTAAACAGAGTTTGGTTCTTTTTGATTTCATCCAAATTAGATTTCTCTAATTTGTGTGAGGAATACTTTGTAAGAACATGTGGTTTCCAACTGTTGTGATTAACAGTGAATACCTTTGAACAAACAGCTGGTGGAGTTGGTAAAACAGATGAATCAACTTGTGATTCCTTTTGATTTTCAGTTTGAAGAACAGTTTTACCCTCTCCAGAATCAGTTTGTTTTTGAATTTTCATCCAAGGCAAACCAACAGTTTTTGGTTTTGGTAAAACAGTTTTGGAACTGTTAGTTGGTTTGGATGTAACAGTTGTAGAACTGTTTGCCTGTTTTGGCTTAGCAGTTTTAGAACTGTTGATCTGCTTTGACTTAACAGTTTTAGAACTGTTATTTTGTCTTTTGGGACTTTTGTTTTGAGTGCCATTGGTCTGTGGGTTATAGTAACAATCTTGAACTAAATGATTAGATCTCCCACAAATGTAGCACTTTTTGGTTTTCACAATAGGTAAACCAGTTCTTTGTGACTAGAATTGGTTCCTATTTCTTTGATTTCCTCTAACAGCTGCAGATTGAGGAAACTTTTGGACACCATGTTTTTGGTATGTGCATGCAGGCATTTCAGTATGCCTTTTCTTAGGCTCGGGTTTAGCCTGAGATTTTGGAGCTTCCATCTTCTTATTTGCATACACAACCTCACCAACTTTCTCCTTTCCTTTGGCTTTTGTACTAACAGTTGGGCTTTTTAGCTTAGAACTGTTTGGGTTCTTGTTGGAACTGCTAGTTTAAAAATGGGGACTATTGGCAACAGTTGTGGAACTTTCTATGGATTGGATAGCTTTTGAAGGTGTTGGCTCAGTGATGAGGGATTCTGTGGATGCTTTTACAAATACCACAGGCTTGAAAGATGGTTTTGTGGGAATGGGTTCACAACAGATGTGATTTTCATATGGAATCACCTCATCTTTCTTCACAACTATCTCAATATCTTCAACACTTACTACTGACAGAACTTCATCTTCATAACTCTCAAACTTTGGATCAGCTGACTTTAATTCATCTGCCAAAGGTTCATTGACATATCTATCAGCTGCCTCAGACAAGGGTGTTATGTATGTGTGATTGTATGGAGGTGGGGTTTCCTTATATCCAAGTCCAGTTTTCACCTTGTCTCTCACTTGAGATTGTAGCAGAGTTTCAAGCTTAAGGTTTGCAACCTTGAACATTCCAAGATCAATGTCCACACCCTCCAATTTCTTTGTGAGTTCATCCACCTTGCTTCTTTTTCAACCAATTTCTTTTTCAGACTATCAATCTCATCTTGAAACTGCTCTTTCTCCCACTTATGATATTTTCTATCATAGTCCATTTGCAGTTCATTAGCCTGATAGTCTTTAATTTTCTTTTCAAGATCTTCTATCACAGCAGTATACTCATACCTTCTCTCCTCCATTCTACTTAGAGCAGCACATACTTTCTTATTGTGTTCTCTAAACCTCTTAACAATAGCTCTACATTCACCAGGACATAGTTTGGAAGATACCTGTATGTCCTCAGATTCTGGGGAATCCATCTTGATGGAGGAGTCAGTCAATGCCATCAAAGCTTTGTTGCTTGTAGCCTCCTCTGCTTGATCACTCCAATCAAATCCATGGCCTTCTTGTGAGACCAATGCTGAGGAGGTATGATTCTGAGTTGGCCTCTGACCTTGATTCTAAACTTGTCCACCAGATCTGCATTCTCTTGTAAAGTGGCCAAGTTGTTGACATTTGAAGCATCTCACCTTTGACTTGTCAAATCCAGCCTTGCCATCAGCTCTGAAATTCATGTTTTGCCTTCCAGTCCTTTTGATGAACCTCTTGGCTCTAACAGTAAGCATGGCCATCTGCCATTTGAGATCCATCTCCTCAAGATCATCAGGGTGCACTTGTTCAAGATCCTCATTGGTGAGGGTTGAATGTGCATGGCTGGCAAGAAAAGCTTCAAGAACAGCATCTGGAGTGTTCATATCTAGTCCAACAGCAGAACTAGTACCTGTACAACTATCAATAGAGTTAGTTAATGAATGGTTTGATTCCATACCTGAGGATGATAGGAGAGCAGTATTGTGGCTGGGGATAACAGTTTTTCTTTTTCCCTATATTTCTCCCTCAAACACTATCAAACTATTATAGAGGTCATCTAACTCTATGTCTTCAAGAGAATCCTTGGTTCTCCATTGTGCAGCAAACACAATCCACTCATCACCTAGAGATCTAAGAAACTTTCTATTGATCTCATCTTGATCAAGCCTAACCTTAGCACTCTCTAGTTGGCTTACCAGCTAGTAAAACCTATCAAAGATTTGGGTTATACTCTCATTCTTTCCACTGGTAAAGTTCTCATAGGCTTGTTTAAGGAGATCTCTGTGGTTTCTCTTAGAACTAGCATTCCCAGCAAACCTCTTCTCCAGAGCATTCCAAAGTTCATGAGCATCATCAAATTTCTTGAATTGATGTTGATACTCATTGGGAATTGCAATCTGAAGGATGCTGAGGGCTTTCATCTCAATCATTCTATCCTTCTTTTCAGCATCTGTCTTTGGTGGTGGTTTCTTCTTTGGTTTTCCATTCTCATCCAGTTCAATGGGATTAGTGGGGAACAGTTTCAATGATTTGCCAAACAGCATAGTCCATTAGTTGGACATGCTGTTTAATTCTTAGTTTCCACATCTCAAAATCAGATGGTTTGAGCATGGGAACACGAATGTTGGACCCTGACCCATTGTTATCAGAAGAACCTCCCGAATCCATTGAAACAAATTGATTGAAAAACAGTTTTGAAAAATAAAGCAAAGTAATGCAAAAACCTTCAACTGGTGATCAAAGGAACTTTAATGATAAGGCTCTGATACCACTTATCAGGATCGGATATAGATTATATCAAATAACAAGAACTAACTTTTAAATAATAAATCAGAGTAGAATAAAAGTTAATCTTTAACTATGATCACAATCAACTAAGAAGTTGCGGAATCACATTTAATTGATTAAAGAAGGTTTTAAACACAAATCAATTCAATCAAACCGTAGTTTTATTAACCAACCAGAATGATTTCAAAAGCAAACTTCACCCCCAATCTAACTTATTATGTTAGACGAAGAACACAGATTGTTCTTAGGTTTTAACGAGAAACTTAGAGGATTAGCACTATTCAGAAAGCAAATTACAATTTGAAGAACGAATGCAAAAATATAATCAATGAGTACATACGTACAAATTATGAATTCTAATCTATCATTTATATACTCCTTGATCTTCCTTGATTTGCTGACAGTTAGGTAATCTTCTATCTTCTGAGATAATCTTGATGATCTTCAAAGTATTTCGAGATATCTTCAAAGATAAAATTTTTCCATATTTAGCTCAACAGAAACTGTTTAATGAATACAACAGTTCTTGATTCTTCTAACAGTCTTCAGCTTCAAGGTCTTCAAACAGTTGTAGACGTTTACACTAACAGTTCTCAACTGTTTTCATATTTTCAACTAACAATTTCCAATTGTTACACCAACCTTCACTTAACAGTTTTATCTTTACTTGTATAATATGTACAATAACTTAGCTAATTTCCCAACAGACGTTTTTGAGGATTTTTTACCGTTTAAATCACAACAAAATCAAGAATTACCTTACGATCGAAGATCCGGTCGATCTCACAAACTTTTCCACGGAAGATCCTCGGTTGAAGCTTGTTTTTTTTTCGCGATTTCTTCTCGGTTTCACCCTCTCTTCACGAGTTCTTCATCTAACAAGGTATAAATTCTTCAAACTCATCTTTTCTCTCCTCTTAGGCTTCGATTTTTGCACCAAAAACATATAAATCTTGTAGATGTGTATACTATAGTTGATAAGAAACTCTAATATTTTGAAAACCGATATAATTTTTTGTTGGGTTTAAGGCTTAGAGAAAATCTTGATGGAATACTTGAAATTATATTTTGAAAACTCTAGGTTCTTCACAATACTCTCTTCATGTTTATATTTGAAAATTGTTTGGTATAAAAAGATGAGAGGATTTGTATATAAAAATGGTTAGTGAGCTGTTAAATGTTGGATTAAAATAATAAGTGTACATCATGTAAAAAAGGACAACAAATTGAAAATCTGCACAGCTCACTGAGGGTCGACCGTGTATCGTCCTTCATTTTAAAACCCAACATCAACAAAGATCCAGACCCTTCACGGTCGAACCACGGTCGATACCGTGCATCGACCGTGAGGCTGCTGGAATTTTTCAATTTTTTTATTTTTTAAATTTTAACTTTTAATTTCTAAATTCACTTTTATATTGCTTCTAATATGTTCATTAACATTAGTATACACTTTATTTATCATCTTTCAAAAACTTCTCACAATTAGGACACACACACTATTTATGCACACATTATACATAGAGTGTGTTATTTTTAATTAGTATACTCTTAAATGTGTTACATATACATTGAATTATCAGTTTCCTTGTCATAAATCTTACAAAATATAATTTTTTCTTTGTGTCATGACAAGAAGAAATGAACATAGTTTACACATTAGACACACACTAGTCCTTAAATACAATTGCTTATTAGTTATATATTCATACGAGTATTATATTGTTAGATCATCATGCCTAAAGTTCGTGCTTCCTCATCCAAGAAACAAGATAATCCTACACCTAGACAATCTGCCAATGCCCTTAAGAAACGTGGCATAAATGAGGGTCGGTTGGTTGTAGTCAACCAACTTAATCAATTTCAAACTCAAGCTACCTTTTAAAAATCCTATTTTCAGTTGATTTTTATGGTAAAAATGAGTTGAGTGTGGTTTTAAATAAAGTCCAACGTCTATATTGCAAAGAACAAGAATTTCTAGCAGATCGACGGTCGAAGCCACGGTCGACCGTGGTTCGACCGTGGGAAGTCTGGACAGATTTTGGACTTGCATCTTTTTCTCTATTTAAACCAACTCAATCCTCATTAATTACTCACCTCTTGCAAACACAAAAATAGAGAATACTCTTTAATACTTGTGAGCTCATATTTCTTGATTATTTATCCAACTCTCAAGATCAAGATTCAAGCAAGAGTCAAAGCTTTTAAAGCTTAAAAACTACTTCTACATTTCATATAATTTGTAATAGTGTGAGGATCAACTCTAGCCTTTCAAATTAGAGTGAAGTGAGGATCAACTCTAGCCTATAGAATTAGAGTGAAGTAAGGTTATCTTTACCTTACTTGCAAGTTTGAAGTGTTATTTCTTGTAAGTGAAAAAGAGAAGTGTAAAAGGTTTATCTCTACCTTCAAAGAGAGAAGATAGTGAAGCAAACTTTTGGTGAGTGAGGCCAAGGAGTGGATGTAGTGCAAGTTTGTTAACACTTGCATGAACCACTATAAATCATTGTGTTCAACTTGTGATTGATGATATCTTTCTAACTCTGTCTCATTTATATTATTGCAAGAACTTGTAAAAAAAACTTCAAAAATCGAATATATAACCTATTCACCCCCCTCTAGGTTCCAAGAAATCTCATTCCTCACAAAATCAATACTTAAACCAAACGCCCCCTTAGAGTTTAGACACCGGCAAGAGATTTGTGAAATCGATCAATTCAATCTACAGATCGATAAAACAATAAGCATATATAGCCGATAATATATAAATACCAAACAAGCAGATAACCCATTTAATTTAGATTATTGATCGATAAAACCCTAGTTTAGATGAAATCAACAGAGGCAAGGGCTTGATCGAGATATCCATAACTAATTAAGAGCAATTAACTAATTAATGTACGTATATAAAGAAAATAGGGGTTGAATGAAAAACTGAAGCCAAAACAACCCGTAGCCAAATCATAATCATAAATTGGACAATACAATCAAGTGTGTTGCGAGTTAAGAATTTAAGATAAGAGCATATTCAATGAAAGATTGTCAAATACAGGGTTAAACCCCCTAACTAATAACAATATCAACATGCCTTGTGTGACACAAGATGCTTAAACCCCCTAACTAATTCATTAATATGGTAATACTCCATAACATACACCATAAATCTCTACAACATAACCAACTATAAGAACAAAATTAATAATTGAACTGATCACAATAATCCCTGCAGAGTCAACGAAATTATAGCACTCATAAGCCCCAACAGAAAATAAAATTAAAATCACAAAAAAAAAAGAAAAAAAAATATCTTATTTTGAAAAACTCACCGAGGCATGGTGTGTTGAGTTATGTATGTTCTGTAGAAAATTCACAACAAATTACATTATTAGTTCCATTCCAGTTTTGGGTTTAGGATTTTCCATCTAAATCCGAACCCATTTTTGCAGGTGACCCAACGTGCTAACCAACCCATTATGCCTAACAAAAGTTATATCTACATCACCCATGATGGTTGTCTAGTGTAACCTCTATGTTTTACCCACTTCACGAGGCTAAATTATTCATATTGTTGTCCGATACATAAGAAATGGAGCTTATGAATGAAAAAAAAATCAATTTTAAATGCAACCAAAAGACATTTTATATCACCTGATACTTTTGTTGAGCTTGACCATGTCACTCATGCAGCTGTAACAACTGGCTCTGAACATATCAAATTATTAATATCACCAATGCATAATTTTTTTATAACTAAAAATGAATATTACAATCATAACTGCCCTAATGCAGTCATTGGAGATTGCCTAAGTTGTTGAGCAAGTATTTGTTGCTGATGTTGTGATAACTGCATCAATCTCTGCTTGTGTTGTTGTGATTGCTGTTGCTGCTGGTGTTCTCGCTTCATATGGTGTCCGAGTGTCGCCGGGAGAAGCAGCTACTCTTCCCATCAGTTCTGACCTAAAACCCTATTTTTTTCAGAATTATTATGTACAACACACCAACACCAACACAAATTAGTGTAACTCCGAGAGGAATTACTAAAAAAATGATTATATTTATCTAACATGCATCAATGTTCCTTGGTTGTTTACAGCATTTGAAACCATTGGGGGAGTATTTTTCATGTACATTCCTGTAAGCAAAGCAGAGTGATAAATAAAGAGGAGACATCATCTTATTGTCATATGAAGTGAGAATTGGTAATAATTATAGATTTATCAATCTTTTGCTTTTTAACCACATACCAGATGACTCAGAAATGGTCTGCATGCCTTCACCTACTGGGAGCACATACGCCAGATGAGCTGGAAGTGTTGAATTTTTATAACTAAAAATATATCGTAAGCTATGTTCTTGCGACCTACTTTAGAATAAAAATTCAATAATTGCTTACAATAAACAGTGAACTAAAGGATATCAATCAAAAGGAAGAAAAAGATGGAGAAACTGGCTAATATGAAGCATATATCGTTCCAAGTTTCTCAGTAGAACAATTTTCAAGATATTGTTAAACTATAGCCTTTTCTAAAGAACTCGCCTTTCTACAAAAACCATGACTGCGTGAGTAAAAGAAACCTAATGACGATATATTTAGTAATGTACAGCAGAGTATACCTTTTATGTCACGTCAAGTGCTCCACTTATGATGGTAGTCTTGTCGTGTGTAAGTTCACCCCATTTACCAGCCTATTATGATTTTACAATACAAACAACAAAAAAGAATCAGATGCAATCATAACTTTTAGAAAAACAAACAGAGTAAAATAGGCTTTTGTGTACACTAACAGGTTAAAAGCGTCTAGATCAATTATTTCCCGTGACTAATCAATGAAGACGTAAGAAAAAGATTTTCTTAGATGTAGTTTAAGACTCTTTATTTCTGACAGACTGCTTGCCAAAGTTTTGACTCAAATAATATACCAAAATATGTTGGTTATGCATATCCCTTATTCAACACTTCAGCTCCTCGTGGTGCCAGATTTTGAGTTCAACTTGTATAGATCATAAGGCATATGTATACTAAGATAGTAATCAGTAACTATAACCACAATCTCACGCGTTGTGCCAGTTTCTAGTTCTGCAGGTCAAATGAAACACAACAATGTGTCTTACTTGGGCATAACAGATAGGGAAGACAAAAAATAACCTTATTTGAAATATTTGCAAATGGTTGTCTATAAAAGTTTGATAAACAACATACCAAGTATAATATTGGACATAGACGCACTGCAACCCATAGGTAATAGTGATGGAATCTTGGAAGTCTTCTACATATGCTATACAAAAGAAAAAAAATCCATCTTGAACCGATTGGAATTAATAGTATAATGGCTGATTGACCCATATATTGAATCCTTCTACCTCCTGCTTCTCTTTCTCTCTCTGACCCACAATTATATGAATCTTCACAGTATCAAAAATTAGCTTGATCAGGTCAATATCATATCCTTTTCCTTCACTACAAAAGGCAACCATAATAGTATTACTTCTCATCTTTTTAACTCTTGCATTATATTATTCATGCTACCATACTAAAATGCTAAAACCACTAATTAAATCGTGTTTAAGTTTCTTACAATAAATAATAAACATAATCAGATGAAATCATGACCAACCTGGTAAAACCCACAATAAGTATTACTCATTTGTCGTGTTATTGATTTGTTATCATTCACATAATACCCATGATATTTGCACCAACGCTAATAGTTACTACATTCAATTATAAGTATAATGCTCTATGTATATAGTTAAACTTAGTTATGTAGATCGGTAGTTCTAACCCACAAGATGAAGATCACATGAGTGACAATTAGTTCTTTAATCACTTCACTTTGATTCCACCGAATCAAGAAATTGTAACATAGGAGCAGCCCATGCCTCTTACACTGAAAAAACTCAAATTAGGGTAAAACATAGTTCTTTGCAAAAACAAAATCGTGGAAACAGGATACGACAAGAATATGAGTTTGACCACAAATAAGTCGCTGCATCAGTCAACTGATGAACTTAATCTACAAACTCATACCCACATAACCAACTTTATTAAGTTGAAGAAAACATTTATATCAAAATTAAAGAAATAGTACCCTTGAATGCAAACTTACTGCTTGGAAGCCGATGCGTACAATTCACTGATGTTTTATGACCCGGTAGTGTAGTCAATATCTTGGTAGTCTGTAACACAATTAATAAGAATATTACTGTAGGACCGGCTGGGGGACGGGGTTCTAAACTAAAATAAAACACCCTAATGCTAGGACTGATCTAGGATGAGAAATAGTGCGGAATTTCTATTTCCCAAACCTCCTAAGGATTCTAAGATCTGCTTAGGTGTCCGGCACACAGTAACACTAAGAAACACACAGAGTAGAAACAAGAACACACTCTAAGAACTCACACAGAGATGCTTAAGGCTGCCCTTGGATTCGGATTAAACACACAGTATTCGTTTACGAGGTATAAAGTCGCGATTTTGTAAGGCTTAGGTCGGATAAGGTCGATTACGAAGGTCCCGGTTGATTACTCGATTGATTCGTAGGTTTTTCGTAGATTACGTAGGTTACCCGCGCTAATATGAGATTAGGCGGTATTTATAGAGTAATTAATTCACTACGCACGTAATGTATCACACTTCGTACGAAGTGTGTCCAGTACGCACGTACTGGTTAGTTTAATAATAATTAATTTCATTTTAACCGACCTAATCACTACGTGCGTAGTGATCTCCACTACGCACGTAGTGAGACTGACTTCGCACGTGGTGATTTCTCACATAGACTTAAACTTCCAAACACACATCAACACATGATTAAGTACTTGTAAGCTTAAGATAATCACATAGAATCACTAAGAATGTATAAACATGCAAACCATTAATCAAAACACATTTGAATTAATAAACATGAACATATTTTATTGATACGAACTAGGGATTCACAAAAATGCACCAACAAACTCCCCCTAAGACCTAGTTCTATCAATAACCATTGCACTAAGCAAAAATTCCACAAAGTAAAATGCACAAAGCAAAATGCACACAGCAAAAATTTGCACAATGCAAAATTCATACAGCAAAATGCTAAACGAATACCTTTCGTCATGCCCTTACCTGCACTACGCACGATGTGAGCTGTAACTCGTGCTTAGTGGGTTTCCATTTCGCATGTAATGAGTTTCTCATCTGTGAACCTTAATACTGTTAGTACTGCACTCAGCAATAAACTGTCAGTAACTTCAAGATCACTTATAAACATTTAAGCAAAACACATCAAAGGGAGATGAAGGAAATGTAAACATAACAAACTCCCCCTAATCAAAACACTAAGAATGATTAAGAACATATTAGAACTCTTTTTGTATTTTTTCTGATTATAAAGAAAAAGCAGAAGTAAACTATTAACGAATTAAATCCTAAAGAACAAAAAAATAACCAAAACAAAAGGAATTTGCAGAAATTAAATTACTGAAATTAAGTCTTTTTGTGAGAAGGTTCCAGTATGGAATCAGTACCAGCACATCTATACTTAGTAGTCATTCATTTCAGAACCTTGGACATAAACATATTCTCTCAAACTCTGTCTGTCAACCTAACTTTCCTCAGATAATGACAGATTTTGTTTCAACATTTTCAGATTATCTAGACTGGATACACGGTTAAGACTATCTCTTTCAAAGTCTCACAGTATTTTGATTCACTCAGTAGGTGCACAACTTGATTACCCAAACACCATGCTTATGTGCTTTGTGATTTTGTCAACGCATTTTATGCTCTTTGACATGGAGGTCAATTTTTCACCTCTTCTGATAATTTTGTTGAGCTTTTGTCACTGCATTTTATGCTCTTTGACAATTCAACACTAATAGGTCAATATAGCTTTTGTCACTGCATTTTATGCTCTTTGACAATTCAACATTGATAGATCAATGTATCTATTTCTTTTGACATCTCAGATTGGGGTCAATTTTTCACCCTCTTTTACATTTTGCTCATAGTCATCTAAGCACATTTGGCATGGTAACAGGCGTGTGCATCAAACTAAGTCATTCTCAACTGTTATTGACTTATAGACTTGGAATGTCTCGATAGCTTAAATCTAGAATTGATTTTCACATGCATAACCATTTATCAGTCTAGACTTTCCTTATATGTCTTACACACTATCTGTTTCTTATCTGATTCAATTAGATTTTCAGACAGTTTTCTCAAGAATATGTACATGCCTTCAGTCCTAATTTTACTAGACGCACTTTGTATTGAAAGCCAGTGTACCATCATTTTCCATTTGAGTTGGATCAACTTCTCATTTTTGTTTTTCTGAATTTTTTTTTTGTATTTTCTATGTTTTCTGATTTTTTTTTGTATTTTCTAAGTTTTCTGATTTTTTTTGTATTTTCTAAGTTTTCTGATTTTTTTGTATTTTCTAAGTTTTCTGATTTTTTTGTATTTTCTAAGTTTTCTGATTTTTTTTTGTATTTTCTAAGTTTTCTGATTTTTTTTTTGTATTTTCTAAGTTTTCTGATTTTTTTGTATTTTCTAAGTTTTCTGATTTTTTTTTGTATTTTCTAAGTTTTCGAAACTATCTCCCCCTAAAATACTAAACAAACTAGAAACTAAGAAAATAGAAATGCAATAACACATAGGGAATAAGCATAAAGAAAAAAGAACAATTCAGTCACACAGAAAATAGAAAATAGACACACAGTCACAAATACCTCACACTTGATTATAGCGGTTGACACCCTTCACATAGAAGAAGGAATTAGAGAGCGTTAGGAACCCAAGCCCGAATAGTCATGGGTTTCCCGTCTTCTCCAATCACTGGAAGTTTCATCCAAGTTCCAGTCTTCTCAGCAGCATTGCTGAACCTGTCACTTGAATCCTTAGACATTTGAACACACAGTTTGTTAGTCCACTTAGGAGTCTGATTGAGCGAAGATTTTCTGTTGCTAACAACTTCGGGATTTTTAGATTTTTCTTATGGTATCCC
Source organism: Pulicaria dysenterica (assembly GCA_947179395.2). Classification (NCBI taxonomy): domain Eukaryota; kingdom Viridiplantae; phylum Streptophyta; class Magnoliopsida; order Asterales; family Asteraceae; genus Pulicaria; species Pulicaria dysenterica. Next base: position 1,651,033 of record OX359295.1, read on the forward strand.
CTTTTGTTCTTTGATGCTGAACTGGAAGAGTTGAGTTTTGATTGTTTTTAGTAAACGTTTTATTCTTTTGAAAAGTCTCAACTTTCCTGTTACAGCGCTGATGTGGCTGCTGATCACACTCGGAACTGAGGTGACCAGGTCTCCTGCATACATAACAAATCCTGTCTGGATATTGCTTTACAGAACCTTTCGACATCCTTTGAGATCGATACCCTAACCCTTGATGTTTGGGTAAGATTTTGACCTCTTGGTATGGACGGGTATCAGAAGACTTTACACCCTCCTTTTCAAGTTTCCGAAGTGCATCGTGGATATGATGCATCAACGGATCTTTGACATTAGAACTTGCCAACAGTTCTCTCATTCCTGGTTCAGCCTTTTTAATTTCTTCTTGCTGAACCTCATTATTCTGAGGCTCACCCACATTCTCGTGTAACTTTAAATCCTCTTTTGGGGTTGATGCAGAAGATTCATCAACCTTTGTGAGAAGTGGGTCAGATTCAGAGTGAACATCATCATTCACCAGTTGATTTAACACTGGTGGTGGACATTTAGAGTATAACTTATTGTTCTTTTCAGAATCAGTACCTTGACCTCTCTGATCAATTATGTACTCAAATAAGTAAGAAGACGTGGAATAACTTTTGAGTTTTTGACTCAGAGTCTCATAATCGACCTTTGAAGTAGCAAGGTCTCGTTTCAACTTATCAATCTCATTTATGTAAAACACTATAGCATCCTGTTTATTTAACAGAGCTACACCTAGTTCATGCACCTGTTTGCCTAAACTTTCATTCTTTTCTTTCAACTGTTTTTCTCTTTCTTTTATCAACAGGTTTTTATCTAACTTAGATGTGAGCTCTGAAATTGTAGACTTTAGGAACACTATTTGTTTTACATAATCATTACAAGAACCACAAGGTAAGCCAAAAGTACATACCTTTTCCTCGGATGATTGACCACAACTGCACACCTTTTGGTTTGACTCATTGGCACAAACTTTCACTGGTGTCTTTTCTGCAGCTGGAACCGAGGCTGGTTCATCATCAATGCTGGCAATTGATTCTTCCTCACTTGAGTAACTTTCTGTCTAGGATTGAGAATCTTCGTTCAACACATGAACATTTGCCACATTAATATCAGCACCATCATTCCCAAACTGTACTGACCAGTCAATTCCCTCGTCCTTTTGAACAACTGCCATTGCCTTAGCCGGATTTGGAGTTGATTCAGACTTTATGGTTGAAGAGGAAGATGATCTACTGCCAGGACTGGTTTTGAAAGGATACTTCGGTCCCACACTCTTCGGCTTATCACATTCTGTCGCGAAATGACCTTTTTCACCGCAATTATAGCATGTTACCGCAGACTTATCAAAACCAAGGTTGGTATCCTTTGTAGCTGATATTTGCTTCCCTGTTCTTTTCTCATATGCTCTTGCCCTCCTAACTAAGTTAGCATATGACCAGAGAATATCTTGTCTCTCCATCTCATCGTCATCAATCTGCTCATAATCCTCTTGAGTAAGATGAGCATTACCAATCTTCCCCTTCAGTAGATCATCATAAGAGGAGACTAGCGCACTTAGCATGCCCATATGTGCTTTTACTTCATCTGTGCTCCCATACTTGAAATGCACGACATTGAATCCAGAAGTAGACACAGTATAGGATGGCCCAGAGGATGAGGCTCCAGGTGTAGATCTGCCAGAATCATTTACATTACTCACATAGGCAGATTGTAAGGGGGCATTTGAAGAAGTGGATGACGATACAGGTGTTCCAGAGTAGTAGAGAGAAGGATTTTGTTGATAACTAGACATGGAATCCAAATTTTGTTCCTCCTGCTCTTGCTCTTTCAACTTGGTGATGAAATCATTAAGATCCATCCCATCAAAACCACCACTATTCTTCAATATCATAATATATGGCCGCCAGCTCTTGGGCAAAGCTTTTGCCAAAATTTCCACCTGCTGCTTCTCTGGAACAGTAACACCCAGACTGTCCAGTTCACTAAGAAGATGATTATATCTTGTAATGAGAGAAGGAATTTTCTCATCTCTCGTAGCCATGAAATGATCTAATTCCTTTCTCAATTGACTTGCTTTCAATTCCTTGAGGGCGGCATTTCCCTCATTTCTCTTCTCTAGTGCTCGCCACAGGCTGTGTGAAGTTTTATATCTCCTGAATTGATGGAAGATCTCATTAGGAATCACCTGGATTAATTGAGCATAGGCCTTCTTCTCTGCATCATGACTGCTCTTCTGTTCAACAGTCATTCCATCATAGGGGGTTTCAATATTTCCCTCCCCTTTGGGAACCATATAATCGGTGTTTATTGCCCTCCGAAGTCTACAGTAAAGGCCATCGAGGAATATTTCAAACCTGGGCTTCCACATAGGATAGTCTTCCATGGTTAACAGTTTAGGTACTTTATTGGCACTCCCCATTTCACTGTCTAGCAATAAGTTATTTAAAGCTGTTGTCTGTTTTGATGCCATTTCAGTAATCAAGAGCTGAGAACACACAGACTGAAATTTGGATTTGATAGACCACACAGGTTCAACACGCACGGAGTGGGACCTACTACGCACGAACACAAAGCACTACGCACGAAGACACACAGACCTTACTACGCACGAACTGAGACAGTGGTACGCACGGACTGAGCTGACTACGCACGGAGTAAAATGCAAACACGAGTAAAATGCAAACAGATTAACGTAAAAACACGACCTTTTTAACGCAAAACGACCTATTTTCGACCTATTAACCAGTTAAAACCGACGAAAAGGGTAAACACACAGCCCTAATCGACACCTAGATCACGAAATCCTAAAGGAAAAGTGATCAATCAAAGCACAAGGCTCTGATACCACTTTGTAGGACCGGCTGGGGGACGGGGTTCTAAACTAAAATAAAACACCCTAATGCTAGGACTGATCTAGGATGAGAAATAGTGCGGAATTTCTATTTCCCAAACCTCCTAAGGATTCTAAGATCTGCTTAGGTGTCCGGCACACAGTAACACTAAGAAACACACAGAGTAGAAACAAGAACACACTCTAAGAACTCACACAGAGATGCTTAAGGCTGCCCTTAGATTCGGATTAAACACACAGTATTCGTTTACGAGGTTTAAAGTCGCGATTTAGTAAGGCTTAGGTCGGATAAGGTCGATTACGAAGGTCCCGGTTGATTACTCGATTGATTCGTAGGTTTTTTCGTAGATTACGTAGGTTACCCGCGCTAATATGAGATTAGGCGGTATTTATAGAGTAATTAATTCACTACGCACGTAATGTATCACACTTCGTACGAAGTGTGTCCAGTACGCACGTACTGGTTAGTTTAATAATAATTAATTTCATTTTAACCGACCTAATCACTACGTGCGTAGTGATCTCCACTACGCACGTAGTGAGACTGACTTCGCACGTGGTGATTTCTCACATAGACTTAAACTTCCAAACACACATCAACACATGATTAAGTACTTGTAAGCTTAAGATAATCACATAGAATCACTAAGAATGTATAAACATGCAAACCATTAATCAAAACACATTTGAATTAATAAACATGAACATATTTTATTGATACGAACTAGGGATTCACAAAAATGCACCAACAATTACCATCTAGGGTTTAAGTTTAAGGAGTAAGAAACGGTAGAATTAAAATGGTGCAACATTAAAAGAACCTGTGGATTCCAATTCCTAATAGAAGCTCAATTCTAGCCCAAATTTGTTCTTCATTCATTGTAATAATCATAGGAAACTCTTCTAAAACCCTAGTTACTATAGCAGAGCTAAACTTAAAACCCTTCAAACACTTTATACAATGCAAACATCATCTAGGTATAAATCGAATGTCCCAGAAACTTGAAGAATGTTCTAAACGTGAAGTCAGTGATTTGGATATACCCATTTCCCAAATTTTGAGAAAATTGAGTTCTAAAACCCTAGGACAACAATTGACCATGGAAATAACATAATTCTTTGAAGAACAGAAGGATGATAGAAGTTTTAAAGATATTTCAATGTTGGAAAATTTTGAATTGAGCAAAAAGGGGTTCTTGTTAAGGAAATTATCAAGGTTGGAAGGTGAGAAACCATACCTTTGGAAACATTTGAAATTTGATTTTAATTATTCCATATTCACCATCATCGGTAGCGTCTTACACAATCTCATTAGTTACCAGTGAGCATACGGCTAGTGATGGCGCGGCGGCGGCGTTCTCGAAGCTTGGTTCGTTCTTTTTCCTTCTCTCTCTCTTAGGATTGACGTTATCCATTGATTAGACCCGTTGATTTTGAAAAACCCTACCCTCAGACCACCACCGACGTGCTGCCTTCAAACCAACACCACCATCAAAGACCAACCGCCTTCAAACACCACCGCCTTGCCGTATTTTAACCATGTCGTTTCTAGACCTTGAAAAATCCTCGATTTGTTTGGAGACTCATGATTCAGAACGCAAAACACCTCTGGTCGATCATGGTAGACATGGTGTAGATGATATTAGGGTTTCTTTGAGGAATCGAGTATGAGAATGAGAGATATCGAAAGGATGGAGATCTTAGGCGTCATTTGTTGTAACCGGCGAAGACATGGTGAAGATGATCTTAGGTATCGTTTCTTCATTTCTTGTAATCGGCGGGTCTCAAGCCCATCTAGAAGCCCAAATTGCTAATTGAATGCCACATCATTTTTCTACCATGTCTAATTAAGCTTAATTCAAAATTTTGAGATCAATTAACCATGCCACATAGGATTCAATAGTTATTGTTTTTAGTGTTAGACACCATTTGCAGGAAAGGATTTATTAAGGAAAGAAAGGAAGGTAAACCTAGAATTCTATGGAGAAACCTAGAAGGCGAAGTAAAAGAGGAATTTAGAAACAAAGTTGTTGTAGAGATCACTAGAACCCTTTCAGGAAATGCAGATTTAGAATGGATCCGCATGGCCCAGACTATTAGAGAGGTAGCCAAGGATACCCTAGGAGTTACTTCCGGTAATGTGAGTGTGCGTTGGGAATCTTGGTGGTTTAACAATGAGGTCCAGGATAAGGTTAAGAGAAAACAATCTTGCTTTAGGGAGTTAGTCTTAGCTAGGCAAGGTGGAGGAGAAGATAGGGTGAGAGCCTTGAACACTTATAGAGAAGCCAAGAGAGAAGCAAAGAATGTTGTAGCCCAGGCAAAAGAAAGAGCTTATGAGGATTTATACAATAGATTAGACTCTAGAGAAGGGCTTAATGGAATTTTCAAATTAGCTAAAGCCAGAGATGTGAAGAGAAGAGATATAGGAAGCACTAAGTTTATCAAAGATGACAGAGGGAGAGTTCTTTCAAATGATATAGATATTAGGGGTAGATGGGGTGTTTACTTTAGACTTTTATTTAACCAGGATACTAGTCAGGCTGTGAGAGGTAGTGAGGTGGGCTCTATGGTGGGACCAGATGTGCAGAATAGCTGTTATTGCACTAGGATTTCTACAGGAGAAGTTAGAAGTGCTCTACGTAAGATGGGGAAAGGTAAAGCGGCCGAACCTGACCAAATACCTATCGAGGTGTGGAGGTGTCTCGGAGAACCAGGCATTTACTGGTTAACGAACCTTTTTAACGAAATCTTTAGGACGACTAAGATGCCAGAAGAATGGAGACGCAGTGTCGTTATCCCTATATTTAAGAACAAAGGAGACTCCCAAAGCTGTGAGAACTATCGTGGTATCAAACTTCTTAGCCATACTATGAAGTTGTGGGAAAGGGTGATAGAAAACAGGCTGAGACACGAAACTAGAGTTTCAGAAAACCAGTTCGGCAGAGAGACAACGAGATTTGCATATGGTTTTCTTAGATATAGAAAAAGCTTACGATAGTGTCCCAAGGGAACTTATTTGGAAGACCTTTAACGATAGAAGAATCCCAGAAAGATACATTAGGGTTTTGAAAGATATGTATGCTGGTGCGCTGTCATGTGTGACCACCCCAGTGGGAGATAGCGACTACTTCCCGGTGGTTCGGGGTCTCCACCAGGGATGATCAGCACTTAGCCCTTTCCTTTTTGCAACCATTTTAGACGAGCTTACGAGAGGGATTCAAAGAGGAATCCTGTGGTGTATGTTATTCAGAAATGACATCGTTTTGGTTTCTGAATCGAAGGAGGAACTGAACAGTTTATTAGAGCAGTGGAGGGCAGCGTTAGAAGACTCAGGACTTCGGATTAGTAGGGGTAAGACTGTATATACTTATTGTCAATTCAGCAATACGGAAAATGATGAGAGCCTAGATATCCACCTTGGGGACCACGTGTTAAGACCTCAAGACTCCTATAGGTACCTGGGCTCCATACTACACAAAACAGAGAGGATAGACGAGGATGTTGCAAACCGTATTCAAGCGGCGTGAGGGAAGTGGAGAGCGGCTACAGGAGTTTTATGTGACAAGAAAGTACTGCTTAAGCTTAAAGGAAAATTCTATAGATTAGCAGTTAGACCGGCCATGTTATATAGGCCTGAGTGTTGGCCACTAAAAAAGGCATAGACGGAGAAGATGGAAGTGGCCGAGATGAGGATGCTCAAACGGATCTGTAGAAAGACTTTGTTGGACAAAATACCGGTGGGTGTCTTTAGAAACGAACTAGGAGTAGCATCTATTGTCAAGAAGTTGAGGGAAGGTAGACTGCGGTGGTTTGGCCACGTTAAAAGGAAACAACAAACTGCACCTGTTAGGAGAACGGAATCGATTGTAGTTGAAGGTGCTAGGAGGCGTGGTCGCCCATATCTGAGGTGGGAAGATAGAGTTAGAGCGGATCTACAGGAGCTTTCTCATTCTGAAGACATGATCTCAGATAGGGTGTGTTGGAGAAGGAGGATTAAGATTCAGGGGAGGAAGCATCGAGGCTGCATCATAGAGCTTAGGGAATCTGTTCACCCTTTCCCCATAGTTATAGTTATACTGCTTTTACATATCTACTTGCTACCTTACTTTTTTGTAGTGATTATATATAATACTTATATTTTATTCCTATTTTGGCTCTATCTATTTTTTTTTCTTACTACTATATTTTTTTTCTCCCACTTTTTTTTAGTCATTTTTCCTTTTCTTTATTTTATTTTATTTTAGCGTTTTTGTTTCACTTGTTTTATGTTTATTTTATTTTTTAAGTGATTTTTACTTTACACGGCCGGAGGTCCTCTTTAGGAAGCAATCTCTCTACATACAAGTAGGGGTATGATTGTCTACATGTCTACCTCCCCATACCCTGCTCCCGCGGGATTGGGTACCGTTGTCGTTGTTATTTAAAACATCCTACGTCTTTGAAACATTTCAAAGAACTTATAGGATTAAAATATTTGGTTTTTTTGTACGAAATAGGTTTTTGAAAAGATTGTATATAACCAAATTTTTTATTAGGTAACACTTTTTATCTTTTGTTTCATTGACATATTTAGGGACTTTTTTTAAGACCTGAAGTTTCAATTAAATGAGAAAGAAATTATTTTCATTTCTAAAAATATAGAGAAACTTGCTAATAAGAAATGAGAATTAAAAGAAAAATGGAATAAAAAGGAAATAAGTGGTAAAAAAAGGTAGAAAAGAAAATGGGAAAAAAGAAAGGGCTAAAAAGTAAAACGGAGTAAAAAGAAAAGGAAAGACAGCAATCTCATTATCTTTTTGCATGATGACTTCATACACCTTGAGATATCTAATTAGCTCATCCATTTGAAGTAGGTTCAAGTCCTTTGACTCCTCAATGGCTGTCACCGTAGCTCTCCATTTTAATGAGAGAACCCTAAGAAACTTTCTCACAATTTTCTTGTTAGAGTAAATAGTCCCAAGTTCCTTGAGACTAGTAACAATAGTGTTAAACTTGGCAAAAGCTTCATCTATTTTCATATCATCAAGTATTTGAAATTGCTCATATTGTTGCACAAGTAATTCTATTTTATTGTCTAAAACTTGAGCATTTCCTTGATGTGTGGTGAAAAGAGATTTCCAAATTGCATTTGCACTTTCACACATGAAAACTCTTTCAAACTCTTTTCTAGGCAATGCATTGTATAGAATAAGTTTTGCTTCAAAATTTTTGGAAACCATTTTCTTGTCATCTTGATCCCATTTTTTTTTGGGAGTTGGAACATAAGCATCTATCTTGGAATCAAAGGTTTTTGGAATATGATCTCCATCTTCAATAATTTCCCAAAGATCAACATATTTGGCTTTCACATATGTCATAAACCTTGGTTTCCAATAACAAAAACCTTCTTCTTCAAGAAGTGGAGGTCTAACCATTGAATTCCCCTCTATATAGTTTTGTCCCATTTTATCAACTCAAATTGTTTTTTGAAAAATATTCTTAGATGATTTAAACAACTTTTCAAAAATATCAAGAACAACTTGCTCTGATATCAATGGTTAGAACCTAGAACAGGGGGGGTGAATAGGTTATATGCCAACTTTTTGAAGTTTCTAACAATTTGTAAGAAATTAAAGAGTTTAGGGAAGAAAGATATCACCAATCAAGAAGCAAGAACACAATGATTTATAGTGATTCAAGCAAGGGTTAACAACCTTGCTCTACATCCGCTACTTGGCTTCACCCATCAAGAGTTTCTCCACTAACTTCTCTCTTTCAAGGTAGAGATAAACCTTATACAACTTCTCTTTTTTAGCTAACAAGAATTACACTTCACTCTTGTAGACAAGGAAAAGATAACCTCACTTCACTCTAATTTGATAGGCTAGAGTAGATCCTCACTTCTCTCTATTTTCTAAGCTAGAGATGATCCTCATACTATTACAAATGATTTGAATGATAATTAAGAGTTTAAGCTTTGAAGGCTTTGACTCTTGCTTGATTCTTGATCTTGAAAGATAGAAGAATTATTAAAGTATATGAGCTCACAAGATATAAAGAGTATTATGTGTTTTTCAGATTGTAAGAGGTAGGTAAAACATAAGACTTGAGTTGGTTTAAATAAGGAAAAAGGTGCAAGCTCAAAAAGTGTCCAGACAGTTCACGGTCGATCCACGGTCGACCGTGGCTTCGACCGTCGGCCTGCTAGAACTTTTTGAGACTTGCAAATATAGACGTTGGTCTTTTACCAAAATCACACAACTCATTTTTACCATAAAAATTCACTGAAAAAAAGCTTGATAAAAGTTTGGTTGATATCATACTTCTTAAGTTTGAATTTTAAACATCAAATTGGAAGTTTAGAAACCAATAGCAAAAGCATGTTGGAATTTTACCTCTTTGAGAGATTCCTTTGCTAATTATAGTGTTGTATTGTTTCAAAGATAGATTGTGTTTGGTATTTGTTAAATTAAGAAGACTTAATCTTATTCAACCAACTTAGTGAAATTTATAAAAAGTTTGTCAATTTTTATAAAAGTTTTTATAAAAATAATTTTATAAAAACATATGCTTGTTTAATTATTTATTTTGTAAACTCATAGTTTGCTGTTGAGGAATTTGATAGATAAATCAATTTGAAAAGAAGTAATGAAATTGCAGAATCAAGGACGTGTTAATCACTATTCTTAAGGATATTTAACCCCTCTATGTCGTTGAAGGTTATGGTTAAATTCCTCCCAGGATCACCTTGAATTTAAGACACTGCAGGCAACGATCCAACTATGTCTCTCATGAACATATAGTAATCTTTGGCTGTGAAAATGAATAAAGAAATGAGGAGAGAATTGGTTGCATAATATCAAATTAATGCATGTATATATACACGTAAAAGCAGTTATTTGCCCAAAAAACTGCCCACCAAAGTAACTGTCAAAAAACCAATCGGGATCACAGCTTGCACTTCCTGATCTCTTAATATTTTATATAAGTCATTTAAATACTAAGACTTTTAAAGGAATTCATTTTTAATTCACTTATCAATGTGGGACACCAAACTAATATTAGTAAATACGACTATCCAACAATCCCCCACTTAGTCTCAATTTACTAGTATCCAACAATTATGCATAAATCAAGGTAGCTTTCGCTTTGAACCTTAACTTAGTGTACATCCTTCAAATAATTTAACAAAATCAATGGATGCTAAAAGATATTGAGCCATGATTCCATATGTTAAACTTGGAAAGATAACACACATACTTGTTAATATATGGTCATGTACTAAGGGAGCATTTTTATGGCCATGTGCTCATCCCAGTTTCATAGAAATCTTACAAAAGCTATACACACATTCGTTAGAACGGCACCACTCTTATGTCTACAAAGGTGAAGCTCCTTTAATAATCAAAGAAACACTTCATTAAGAGTACAAAACTCACCCTTGAAATATCAATATTAGTTTAATAAACAAATGTCCTCGTTGGTAATTAGTAATTTGTTATTACCACATTGAACCTTTAAATAGATTGTATCTAAGTAAAGGTTGGGTTTCTATTACCGCCAACTTACTCTATGGGTTTCAAGCCCATGTCTCTTGTAGTTCCAAGTATCAAGTCTTTTGAAAGACCTTTTGTAAATGAATCCGCTAATTTTTTACAAGAACGTATATATACGACAGTTATTATGCCATCGCATATTAAATGTTTTACTTAAGCATGTGGAAGACTTATATGTCTAGACTTCCCATTATAAATCTTGTTATAGGCTCTAGATAAAATAGCTTCACTATCACAATGTAAGGATATAGCTGGCATTGGTTGTGACCACAACTCTATGTCCAATAGCATGTTTCTAAGCCATTCCGCTTCCTTACCTGCTACAGCTAAAGCTAGAAATTCAGCCTCTATGGTGGAATGGGTTATGCAAGTTTGTTTCTTTGAAGCCCAAGAAACTGCACCCCCACCAAGAGTAAAGATCCAACCACTTGTGGATTTGTTATCACTACCACTAGTTATCCAACTAGCATCCGAGTAACCTTCAAATACTTCTGGAAACCTTCCATAGTGTAAAGCTAAATTTCTAGTTCTCTTAATATAACCAAGAACTCTATTAATAGCTTTCTAATGTTCATTGGTTGGATTGCTTGTAAACTTTGAAAGTTTACAAATAGCAAATGCAATATCCGGTCTAGTACAATAAGTTGCATACATTAGACAACCTATTACACTTGCATATTCTATATGGGCAACAACTCTACCATTATTTTCAAATAACTTGTAAGAAGATTCATAGGGAGTATTAGCTTCTTTAAAGTTTAAGTAATTAAATTTATTTATAATTTTATCAATATAATGACATTGATCTAACATGTAACCCCCACTATGCCTTCTAATCTTAATGCCCAATATAGTATCTACTTCGTTCAAATCTTTCATTTTGAAACAAGAAGTAAGAAACTTTTTAGTTTCATCGATACCTAACATATTGGTACCAACAATGAGTATATTGTCTACATAAAGACATAGAATTATTCCATAATCCTTATTAAACTTGGAGTAAATACATCTATCGGATGAATTATGAACAAAACCATTCGATAGAATAGTCGTATCAAACTTTTCATGCCATTGTTTCGGCGCTTGTTTCAATCCATATAAAGATTTCTTAAGTTTACATACTTTGTCTTCATTACCGGGTAAAATAAATCTTTCCTGTTGTTTCATGTAAACTTCCTCATCCAAGTCTCCATTCAAAAAGGCCATTTTAACGTCCATTTGATGAATGGGCAAATTATGTATAGAAGGTAAAGCAAATAAATCCTAATTGAAGTAATCCTTGCCACCGGGTCATATGTGTCAAAGTAGTCTACTCCTTGTTTTTGACTAAAGCCTTGTATAACTAATCTAGCTTTGGATGTTTAAACCGAGCCATCCGTATTATGTTTAACTCTAAATACCCATTTGCAACCTATAGCTCTAAAACCCGGAGGCAACTCAGAAATTTCCCAAGTATTATTAGATATTAGGGAATCCATTTCATCATTTATTGCCTCTTTCCAAAATGCAACATTCCTAGAGTTATAGCCTCTTGGTATGTTCTTGGTGCATCTTCTGTATTTAATACTATAGGTATTTTATTTAAAATATTATTATACCTATCTCCCTCAACTAAGAAGACAATGGCTTGTGAGTTAATAAAAACCGGATCTAAGTTCTTATTCTTTCTAGCTCTTTAACTTCTTCTAGGAGCACTAGAAGTTTCTGGCAGGCTTCTCTTGTTACTAGAAACAATTCCAGGTGTATGATTTCTTTGTGGAACTTGTGAATCATTATTATCAAAGTTAGATAAATCATGCTGAAATTTAGTTTCAAAAAATTCGACATCTCTTGATTCAACAATCGTATTTGAACCAAAATCCAATATGCCTTTGAATTTTCAGCATAACCTACAAAAACACCCTTCAAAACTTTATGTCCTAATTTAGATATTCTAGGTAAAGGGACTTTATAATAGGCGAAACATCCCCATACCCGAAAATAACTAATATTAGGCTTCCTTCCTTTCCAAATTTCATAAGGAGCTACTTTAAGTTTCTTGGAAATTATTCTATTACTTACGTGGCAAGCACTAAATAAAGCTTCACCCCATAAACTATTTGGCAAGTTAGCATTCACCAACATGGCATTAAGCATGTTTTGCAAAACTCCATTATTTCTTTCGGCTACACCATTTTGTTGTGGTGTATATGGAGCCGTCATTTGGTGAATCAACCCATTATTTTCACAAAAGAATGAAAATTCATGTGAGAAATATTCTTCACCACTATCACTTCTAAGAATTTGTATTTTTCTACCCTTGTGAGTTTCTACTTCATTTTTATATCTTTTAAATGTATCTAAAGCTTGATCCTTAGTTCTAAGCAAATATACGTAAGTAAACTTAGAACAATCATCTATGAAGGTTATAAAGTACCTATTTCCTCCTCTTGTTAGTTATCCATTTAATTCACAAATGTCCGAATGTACTAACTCAAGTAAATTGGTGTTTCTATCAATTTTAGGAAAAAGGTTTTCTTTTCATTTTTGCTTGAACACATATTTCACACTTTTCGTTATGTTCGTTGCTATAAGAAATGATACCTTGTTGTGACATACATTTCATTATCTTATAGTTTATATGTCCTAATCTATGATGCCAAAGATTAAAAGATGAACTTCCAATTCTATAATTTGAAGCAAAAAAGAAATCAAAGATATAGGCAGAATTATTAATTTTATTAATGCATAGTTTAAACATTCCGTCACAAGTATAGGCCTTGCCTACAAACACACAAGCTTTTGATAGAATCACTTTGTCCGATTCTATCACTGCTTTAATCCCATTTTTACAAAGTTTGAATCCAAAAAATAAATTCTTCCTAATATTAGGAACATGAAGAACTTCTTTGAGAATGATTTTCTTTCCAGATGTGAATTGTAGTTCCACCGTTCCCATGCAAAGGAATTTAGAGGTATGATAATCTCCCATCATAACCTCATGACCTTCCTTTGATTCTTTGTATTCTTTGAAAAGAGATTTGTTGTTGCACACATGAGAAGTAGCCCCGGAATCGTACCACCATTCATCGGAAATATGTAGCACTTGCAACATCCATTTCTTGAATCATGCCTATGTCAAATTCCGAGATCATTGCGGTAATATCGACATCCATTTCGTCCATTTTAACAACTGCATTCACTCCCTGATTCCCATCTCAATTTCCGCTACCGTTCTTCTTGTTTCCTTCTTGATAGGATTTGTGTGCATAACCATCGAACTCCGATGATACGCCCAATGCCATAAAACACTCAAGGGTCACACCTATGAGGGTACATAATTCAAGAAGGAGGATTCATGCTGTGGGAGATGGGTGTTATGACAGTTGGTCATAAACCAGTGTTGGGAGATGAGAAAATAATCAGGTTAATGTAATTAACAAGGATGTATATATTTATTAGTTAATAAGTATATATTGTTAATTATTAGATTAATATCTTGAATATTAATTAAATGGGTTATTATTATTAATTGTTATTATTATTAAAGAAGATAAAATATATTAAAGGGATATATATATATATATATATATATATATATATAGGGGAGGGTTCCATCGAGAACCAAAAAAAATGCGAGAACTGCGAGAACTGATCCCCATCTTTTTAAAACTAAAATATCTACCAAACGCCAAGATATTAAATTATGAAAATTATACCAAATTAACGACAAAAATATGCTCTTTAATATGACATCCATATTGCTATATTTTTTTCAACAAAAAAAATTCGTTACATATATGTAACATACCTTATAGTACTGATTACAAATATGTTAAGTAGTGATTACATATATGTAACATACCTTATAGTGATAGAAAAAAAAACCCGGCAAAAATGAATTTTTTTTGTTGAAAAAAATATAGCAATATGAATGTCATGTTAAAGAGCATATTTGGTATAATTTTCATAATTTAATATCTTGGCGTTTGGTAGATATTTTGCGGTTTAGATCGGTTCTCGCAGTTCTCGCATTTTTTTTGGTTCTCGATGGAACTTCCCTCTCTCTCTCTCTCTCTCTCTATATATATATATATATATATATATATATATATATATATATATATATATATTATATTAATAATAAAGGTTTAAAAGGTTGCCTAATTTAAGGATAATTAGTTAGTTATCTATAAATAGGCTTTAAACCTAAACAATTAGGTTAATCCTTGAAAAACATAAGAAAGATTCTCTCTCCTCCCTCTCCTCTTGGTTCGACGGCACCCACACCCCAGGGGGTTTGCGATTTTGCTATTTTTCAAGTAACCAAGAAGATCAAGAACAACTTTTTGATTAAGCATTTCTAGCAGGCTCTTGTGGTACCTCATTACGGGTGGATTAGCATTGAGCAACCTAGGTATGATTCTTCATCTAATGTGTTCTTGATGCCCTTTGGTGAATTCGATGGGTGTATATGTGTGTAAACACATATGTCGAATTCTAGTATGTGTTTGTAGGATTGATTGCATGCTTAAATTAAAGTTTAATTCAATCCTGGTTTGCCCTACTCATGTTATGCGCAAATGGCAATATGTTTATGCTTTCATGTTTTTCGAAATACATATAATGGATATATACACATGTGGTAAACAAAAGATCTTTAATCCTTTAGGGTTTTAGGATTAAGTTTATTATTTTGTTTCCGCTTTTATAAATAATAACAGTTTTTGATTATTTACAATTCTGAGTTGGTTCAAACCAGTTTGGTTATGAATCAGTATAACTCAAGTGTCAATTGTAACCTGTAAAACCCAACCGTGGTATCAGAGCCTCGGCTCAGTTTATCACAGTGTGTTGGTATATCTGTTATTATCATATTGTTTATATAATATTTTTTTGTGTATAGTGATTTTGGAAAATCACAAGGATTAAACAAGTTTATGTTTAAATCCTAGTTTATCTAAAACAGTTTGTTTTGGATAAGGTTTGTAGATTTAAACCTTTGATCAGAAAGGTAAACCAGTTAGGTTTAACCGGTTAAAGGATTAAATTAATAAACAAGTTATTTGTAATTATATGCTTATCTGTTTAATATGCATATTTTCGAGTTATAGGGATTGATCTTATGTTAATCTCAGTTTATTGTTTAAATTGTATATATTATAGTTTTTTTTTAATTTTTAATGAGAAAAGTTGAACCAGTTAGGTTTGACTGGTTAAAAAGGATTAAAATATAAAAGGTTGAATTTTATGTATTTGAGTATATATATATATATATATATATATATATATATATATATTAACCAGTTGTGTTAATATGGGTAGTTTAAAGTTTTTAATCAAAAAACTAGTTCAGTTTTAAGATTAAAAGGTACACCTTAAAACTAAGAAATTCCATATTTGTCAAC
The DNA here is from genome assembly GCA_947179395.2 of Pulicaria dysenterica. Classification (NCBI taxonomy): domain Eukaryota; kingdom Viridiplantae; phylum Streptophyta; class Magnoliopsida; order Asterales; family Asteraceae; genus Pulicaria; species Pulicaria dysenterica. Next base: position 1,666,836 of record OX359295.1, read on the forward strand.
GAGTTCTATGTTGATAAATATAGTTTTAAGATTAAAAGGTAAACCTTAAAACTAAGAAATTCTATATTTGTCAACGAGTTCTATGTTGATAAATATGATTTCAAAATTTAAATAATAAAACAAGTTTGTTTTAAAATTTGAATTTTTGGATAAAAAGGGAATTTCTAGAATTATATTTATATATATATATATATATATATATATATATATATATATATTCATTACGTAAAGGATCCGAATTAAAAGTTAACCGGAAAAGGACTAAAGCCCAAGTTGGGAGTCTCGACCCAAGGGTCCTTGGCCCAAGGGGAGACTCGGCCCATGGAGGCTTCGGCCTATAGGGATGTCTCGACCCAAGGGGAGGTCAAGGCCCAAAGAAACCTCGACCCAAGGTGGTCTTCGGCCCAAGTTGTTGGTTTGGCCCAGTTAGCGGCGCGAACCACGAGGTCGCGACCGGGGTTTTTTGGTTTTTAGTCCAATAAGTTTTTTCAGCCCAGTCAGGGTTGAATTGGATAGTTTGTTAATTTAATTTCATAAAAGCCCAAGTTTTTTGTTTATAAATGTTTTATTTAAATTAAAATGGGCTTATGTGATCTTAAAAGGGTTTAATGAACTTAATGGGCTTTATGGCCCAATTAGGAAAATTCAAGAATGAGTTTAGGCCCATTGAGACTTGGATGATATATTGGGATATTAATTCGGATAAAATAATAATACAAGATGATATATGTATAAGTATTATTTTCACGTACCGGAAATTGGTATACTTATGTATATATATTATGGTTAAGGTGTTATTTTAACTAGTTAAGTTAAAATACAAGTTTTATTATATTTTTGGATTAAAATATAATAAATAACCATAATGGTGTATTATTATTATACAATATAAACAAAGGCAAATCTTTAATCAATTAAGTGTTTTAGGATTAAAAACACATTTTGATGTAATAGTTATTGTATCATAAGTTTATTGATTAAAGTAGGTTTGACAAGTTTTGTCAAAGTTTTCTCATCTCAAATTAACAGCTTTGATTAGTTTTGAGAAGAAATGAGAAAAGTTTTTGATATGTGTGCATTATTATATTTAATGCGTGGTTGCTTTATATATATATATATTGATGTGTATATATTGTTGAATTAGTTCACTTGTATACTAAAGTTGTATTAGTATCTTTAAATCACATTTGTAGTTTTTCATGTCAACTGCAAATGTTTGATTTAAACAAGTCAACAATATATTCTTGTTGTGGTTGGACATGTAGGTTATAGGTTTTGCCAACTTAGACCTGTGGTTGTGTTGTTTTTCTTTCTTTATTTCTTTTGGTTTTGGAGAGGCCTGCGTGCCACTTACAACCCCTTTCTACAATGTAAAAGTATTTCAGGGAGGCCTGCGAGCCACTTACAACCCCTTTCTATTATGTAATTGTAATAGAATAGGTATATGTATTCTAGATTAGATGGTTGTAACTAAAAACCAAAGAAGAAGCACTTTACAAGATTGAGGGACCAAACGGAGTTGCTTGGGTCAAGACCGGAGGTGTCAAGGCCAGTGGGAGCAAGAAGATCTTTCATTAGATCCAGCCACGGGATCTAACTAGTTTTAGATGTCCTTAGATTAACCCCCCTAGGACATAGTTGGCAAAACTATAACATATTATTAACTGCATGGTTGTGCTTTAATTTTATGCTTTTAATGCAACTGTAAAATTGAAGTAGGTGATTAATAATGGCTTTTATTAATCAAGAGGTAAAACCACGAATATGATAAAATTGGTATACGACAACAGCACTATAAAATTTAATATTTTATGATTGTCATATCAGCATTTTAAAAACAGTTTGTTTTTCAAAATGATTTTGTCATAAGACGTATTGTGTACCTAGTTGAAGGTATACTAAGATATACGGTTTTTAAAATTGATGGTTTTAAAATGGTTTTACAAAACTGGAATCAAGTTTTTCAAACTTAAATAAAACCCACGAAAATCTTAGACCAGTAGTGCTACCCATCTAGTGGTACACCTTTCCCGCTCCCGGTACCTTGGTGTGTTGGTCGTGCCCAAACCGTGAGCACCGGGGTTCAAACCGATATGGGGAGGGGTGAAAGACTTTGCGATTCCCTGATGTGATAGGCTAAAGTTCACCCCGTCCTAGGTGGTGCGGTCTATTTTGGTGATTCCCTGATGTGATGGGCCCAAAATGCGCTTATTGTAGAGATAAACATACTTAGATATTCTTGTCTAAATATCTCTACAAGGTCTAGGAGTCGTATCAAGTTAGATACGATTGGTAAAGGAACCTACCTACCCGATATAGCATAGGGTTTGTGTTACTAATTGGACTACATGATAAAATTGTAGATGGCAAACATTACCAACACATACAATCTCTCACTCCGCTCCATCCTAGAAAAGGATGTTGGGAAATTTGCTAAGTAATGGAAACTGTTGGACATGCAAAGGTAAAACTGTTAGAGAAGATTTGTGAAAACAGTTGAAAACTATTAAGTGAAGTATGAAAATAGTTGTGACTAACAGTTGCTGTGAGCATTACAACTGTTAGTACAAAGTTCAAGAACTGTTAGTTCAAGTGTTTACAACTGTTAGAAAACCTTGAAGAGAAGACTGTTAGAAGAAGACTGTTAGAAGAAGACCAGAACTGTTTCATTCAACAAACAGTTTCGGTTGAGCTATTCATGGAAAATGCTATCTTTGTGGATTTGAAGTATATCTTTATCAAAATCGAAGATTATCAAGATTATCTCAGAAGATAGAAGATTACCTAACTGTCAACTTATCAAGGAGGATCAAGAGTCTATAAATACTCGATTAGAATATTGTTACTTCATATATATAGATCTCTTGTTCGTATTGATTTGCATTCATTCGTATTGTTATTTACTTTCAGAAAGTGTTTAGCCTCTAAGTTTCTTTTGAAACCTAAGAACAAATTGTGTTCTTCGTCTAACATAAGAAGTTAGATTGGAGGTGTAGATGAATATTGTAATCGTTATTGATTATTAATAAACATCTTTGTTTGGCAGTATTTTGTGTTTATTGATTGAATTGTTCTTGTGTTGAAAACCTTTATAATCAATTAAGTGTGATTCCGCAACTTCTTAGTTGATTGTGATCAAACTGAAAGATTACCTTTATACAACTCTGATTTAACTCTCAAAGATAATTCTTGTTATTGATATTTGGTAATATCCGATCCTGACAAGTGGTATCAGAGCCTTTTCATTAAGGCTCCTTTGATCACTATTTAAAGGTTTTTCACAGATCTGTTGTGTTTTGTTATTTAAATCTTGTCTTGTGTTTTTCATTCATATTACTGCAATGGAGTCTGGTGGATCTTCTGATAACACTGGATCTGGGTCAAAAATTCGAGTTCCCATGCTCAAACCAACTGATTTTGAGATGTGGAAACTAAGAATCAAGCAGCATGTCCAATTAATGGACTATGCTGTTTGGGAAATCATAGAAAAGGACCCCATTACTCCTGTTGATTTAGATGAAACAGGAAAACCAAAGAAGAAATCACCACCAAGAACAGATGCTGAGAAGAAAGAAAGGATGCTTGAGATGAAAGCCCTTAGCATTCTTCAGATCGCTATTCCCAACGAATACCAGCATCAGTTCAAGAAGTTTGATGATGCTCATGAACTGTGGAATGCATTAGAGAAGAGGTTTGCAGGGAATGCAAGTTCCAAAAGGAACCAAAGGGATCTTCTGAAACATGCTTATGAGAACTTTACTAGTGGGAAAAGAGAACAAAGGAAAAGAGAGCCCAAACAGTTCTAAACTTTGCAAGTGTCCCCAACTTTACACTAACAGTTCTAAACAGAGCCCAAACAGTTTTAAATCAAACATCTCAACTGTTAGTGTTAAGTCCAAAGGAAAAAAGAAGGTTGATGAATTTCAAGTTGAGAAGCCAAAGAAGGAAGCTTCAAAAGCACAATCTCAATCCAAATATGTGAAAATGCATACTGAAGTGCCTGTATGCACATGCAAACAGCATGGTGTTTAGAAATTTCCTCCTTCAGCACCAGTGAGAGGAAATCAAAGAAATAGAAACCAGTTTTGGTCACAAAGAACTGGTTTGCCTATTGTGAAAACCAAAAGGTGCTATATATGTGGGAGAGCAAATCACTTGGCTCATAACTGTTATCATAATCCCCAGATCTATAGCACCCAGAGGCCAAGTACCAGAAAACAGGCTAACAGTTCTACAACTGTTAAGCCAAAACAGGCTAACAGTTCTACAACTGTTAAATCAAAATCAACTAACAGTTCTACAACTGTTAAGCCAAAACCAAAAACTGTTAGTCTGGCATGGGTGAAATTGCAGAAACAAACAGTTTCTAAAGAGGTTAAAACTGTTAATCAATCTGAAAGTTAAACTGTTTTACAAATTGACTCAACTGTTTTACCAAATTCAAAAACTGTTTGTTCAAAAGTGTCAACTGTTAATCACAACAGTTGGGAACCACATGTTCTCACCAAATACTCTTCACACAAAATAAAGAAGTCTAATTTGGATGAAATCAAGAAGAATCAAACTCTGTTTAAGTATTATGATTTGAATGGTGTACCCAAGACCTGTATGGCCTGGGTACTTCCTGCTACTAACTGATTTTTATTTGTGCAGAGCATTCATAGGGCCGATCATGGATCAACTTGGCATATGGATAGTGGATGCTCAAGGCACATGACTGGAAATCCACACTGTTTGAAGGATTTCAGAAGAATCAATGGAGGATATGTAGCATTTGGAGGAAATGCTAAGGGAGGAAGAATCACAGGTAAAGGAGCTGTGGAGGCAGGTACACTTACTTTTAATGATGTTTTCTTTGTTGAACAACTTAAATACAATCTGTTAAGTATATCTCAAATCTGTAACAATGGAAACAAAGTCTTGTTTACAGACACTGAATGCATTATCCTGTCAAAAGATTTTAAACTGGATGAAAAAGATGTTCTTTTAAGAACACCTAGAAAGGATAATGTATACTGTATGGATACACAAAAGATTGCTAAACAGAATGTATTAAGTTGTTTACTCTCAAAGGCATCTCATGATGAGTCTGCCGTTTGGCATAGAAGGATGTGTCACATGAACTTTAAAACCATGAATCTGTTAGCTAAAAACAATCTGGTAAGAGGTTTGCCCCAAAAAGAATTCTCATGTGATGATCATTGTGTAGCCTGTCTCAAAGGCAAGCAACACAAAACTTCTTATAAGCCCAAAGAAGTTTCTTCCATTACTGCACCTTTACAACTGTTGCATATGGATCTTTTTGGTCCAACATCTGTGGTCAGTATAGGTAAGAAAGCCTACTGTTTAGTCATAGTTGATGATTTCACCAGATTTACTTGGGTTCAATTTCTTAGAACTAAAGATTAAACTGCTGAGTTAGTTAAGTCTCTTATTCTTAGAATTGAAAATCAATCTGATTTGAAGGTGAAAGTCATTAGATCTGATAATGGTTCTGAGTTTAAGAAATATGAGTTAAACAGTTTTTGTGAGGAAAAAGGAATTGAAAGACAGTTTAGTGCACCTAGGACTCCTTAACAGAATGGAGTGACTGAGAGAAGTAATAGGACTTTGATAGAGGCTGCTAGATCCATGTTAGCTGATTCTAGGCTCCCAATGACTTTCTGGGTAGAAGCAGTGAACACTGCCTGCTATGTTCAGAATAGAGTACAAATAGTCAAGTCCAAAGGGAAAACTCCTTATGAGTTGTTTCTTAAACGAAAACCTTTGATCAACTTCTTCAAACCATTTGGTTGTCCATGCACTATCCTGAATACCAAATCACCATTAGGCAAGTTTGAGAGTAAAGCAGAAGAAGGATTCTTTGTAGGATATTCCATTCAGAGTAAAGCCTATAGAGTTTTTAACAATGTTACTAGGATCATAGAAGAGAGTATGAATGTCTCCTTCAATGAGAATAGGATCAATATTGCAGGTAATGGTCCTGATTGGTTATTTGATATTGATGCATTGTCTAAATCTCTTTCTTTTGAGTATTCTACAGAAACAGTTGCAGGTGTTCCTACAGCTGTTAGTGCAAATCCACAAACTGTCTCAAACAGTTCTGAAACTGTTAGCTCAAGTCCAACTACTGTTGGTGAAAACAAAGCCACTGAAGACTTTGTAGTGATTCCTTTGATTCAAAATGCTGTTAGTCCAATGAATGATGATGCTGAACCTTCAAAGGACATGGAATCTCATGTTCCTCAACAACACACTGATTCTGAACATCAAACAGTTGCAGTTCAGGGATGCAACTCTTCTGGGAATGATAGTGAATCTGAGATTGATTTGTCAAATTTAGGGAATGTACTGACTGAAGAAAACATCCCTACATCAAGAATTCACAAGAATCATCCAATAGAGCAGATCATTGGTGATCCAACCACTCCTGTTAGAACAAGAGCTATGCTGCAGAATGAAAATAGTGGTGTGGATCTTGAATAATTTGATGTGAATGCCTGCTTTCTATCTCAGATAGAACCAAAGAAAGCAGTAGAGGCTTTAAAAGACCCTTCATGGGTGGAAGCAATGCAAGAAGAGCTCTTACAGTTTCAAATTCAGCAAGTTTGGAAGGTAGTTGAACTTCCAAGAGGCAAAAGAGGTATTGGCACCAAGTGGGTGTTCAGAAATAAGAAGGATGAAAGAGGGATTGTTATCAAGAACAAGGCTAGACTTTTTGCACATGGTTATACACAAGAGGAGGGAATAGACTATGATGATGTCTTTGCACCTGTTGCAAGGATAGAAGCAATCAGACTGTTCCTTGCCTTTGCAAGCTATAAAGGATTTATGGTGTATCAAATGGATGTCAAGTCAGCTTTTCTCTATGGAACTATTGATGAGGAGGTATATGTGTGTCAACCACCTGGTTTTGAAGACTCAAAGTATCCTGACAGGGTATATAGGTTGGATAAAGCATTGTATGGATTGCATCAGGCTCTTAGAGCTTGGTATGAGACATTATCATCTTATCTGCTTGAGAATGGTTTTAAGAGAGGCACCATTGACAAGACATTGTTTACAAAGATTGTTAAAACAGAGATTTTGCTTGTTCAAAACTATGTTGATGATGTAATCTTTGGATCCACTGATGACAGCCTGTGCAAGGAGTTTGAAGTCATCATGCATAAGAGATTTCAGATGAGTTCCATGGGAGAACTCACATTTTTCTTGGGACTACAAGTGAAGCAGAAGCCAACTGGTATATTTCTCAGTCAATCAAAGTATGTCAAAGACATTTTGGACAAGTTTGGCTATCAAGATGTGAAGCTGGCAAGCACTCCAATGGAAACACACAAACAGTTGCGAGCAGATCCTGAGGGGGAGGATGTAGACATACATTTGTATAGGTCTATGTTAGGTTCTTTAATGTACTTAACTGCTTCTAGACCAGATATAATGTTTGTTGTGTGTGTTTGTGCCAGGTTTCAATGCAGTCCAAAGATGTCACACCTGTTTGCTGTAAAGAGAATCTTTAGCTATCTCAAAGGCCAACCAAAACTGGGTCTTTGGTATCCTAAGGATTCACCTTTTGATTTGGTGGCATACTCTGATAATGACTATGGTGGAGCTAATGTGGACAGAAAATCAACCTCTGGAGGATGCCAATTCTTTGGCTCAAGGTTGGTTTCATGGCAATGCAAGAAACAAACAACAGTTTCAACTTCAACAGCTGAGGCTGAATATATTGCTGCATCAAGCTGTTGTTCACAAGTGTTGTGGATCCAGAATCAGCTTCTGGATTATGGTATGTCTTTCTTGAATACACCTATTTATGTTGACAACACAAGTGCTATTAGCATTGTTAACAATCCAGTGAAACATTCTAAAACAAAGCACATTGAGATCAGGTTTCACTTCATTAGAGATTGCAATGAGAAAAGGTTAATCTATGTTATGAAAGTCCATACTGATGATCAGTTAGCTGATCTGTTCACTAAAGCTTTTGATGTGAGCAGGTTCAACTTTTTGATCTCCAATATTGGAATGATTAACATGGAATAACAGTTGTTTGTTTATCTATGTTTTCTCACTAACAGTTTGCACCTGTTAGTTATATTGTCTAACAACTGTTTGAGTAAGTGTTCAGGGAACAGCTGTATGTGATACAACTAACAGTTTTCAACTGTTAGTACATGGTGTTCACAACTGTTAGACAAACGGAATGTTCATTTAAGGGGGAGTACTTCATTTCAATAACAGTTGACGTTTATTACAAAAGCAGTTCTCAACTGTTAGCTCGTTATTTCCTTCAACTGTTAGTTTTGTTCAAAGGGTATTTTAGTCTTTGCAGAAACTCTGAGGAAGTTTGAATTGCATTTAATATTCAAAACATATATAAGTCATTCCCTCCTCACAGTTTCATTTACGCTTACTGAACTTCGATCAAACGCTAAAACCCTAGAATTTTGCTCTCACATCACAATGGCTCCCCTTCCGTTTGTCAAAGAACACAACATGCTTGCCTTCCTTTCGAAACCTGCTGATCTCAATGCTTTTCATGACATGATTGACTATCTCTCGATGTCAACTCTCAACACTGCTTTCACCATAAATCCAACCATCTACACTTCTCATATCGACCACCTTTGGAAACATGCTACACTCCGGGAAGCTGATGGAGTGCAATGGATTGATTCAAATGTTGATGGTTTGGCTGTTTCTATCTCTGAGGATACCATACGCCAACATCTTCAACTCAATGATCGCAATGGTGAGTATTCTGATTCTGTCTCACTAGAATTTTTGCATGCTGAGTTGGTAAAACTTGGGTATGAGGCCCCAGGGGAAAGGGTACCTTCTATAAGGGACAATTTTACGCACACTAGAAGTATCTGATTCATACTCTCCAGCAGTGTATCAGTCCCAAAAGAACGGGTTGGAATGAGTTTGGAAGCAACATTGCCTTGGCCTTGATCTGTTTGGCCAACAATCATTGTTTCAATTTTTCAAAACTAATCATGGTAAAGCATCTCGGGACCAAATATGGTCTCTTTTTGATATACCCCAGATTTGTGCAAGTTTTGCTAAACTCTTTGTTGCCTAATCTTCAAAACACAAGAGGGTCTTAATTCCCTCTGCTCATGTGGCCTCCACATTGAGCAAGCTGATGCTAAATGGCAAGAGTTTCTCTGGTGCCATAACTCCACCACTCTCTGCAATGGTGGAGTTTCTTTCAAGAAACAGAGCTGCTAGAGTTGAGCATGATGCCCCACTTATTGCTACACCTTCAACTCTAGAACCCACAGCTCATGATATTCAAATATCTCCCTCTGCTACCTTGTCTCAAGCTACAACACAAGCCCCCACACTCATAACGTTTAAAAAGAAAAAGAGAACTGTTGGTGCTCCTTCCACCACAGTTCAAGAGCCTCCAACTGTTAGCCCTGCACAGGTGCATTCACCTGTGCGGAATATCCAAAGGGAAACCATAGTGCTGTCTCCCAGGCACGATGAGGAGGTGATCACTCCACTAGAGGGTGATCATGTGGTTCTTGAGGCTGATCATACTGTTTCATCCGCAAGGGATGAGCAGGCCAGTGTTAACATTTCTAAGACCTCAACCACGGCAACAGAGGCTGGTCAAACAGCTTCTGGAAATCCCCAGTACCAAGAAAAAAGGGGTACTGGTGAGGGAACTTCAAGGAGTGACCCACCAGTTCTATCTGCCGATGATATGTTTACAGTGGCAACACTGGATGACATTGAGGCAAGTATGAAACTTAAAGCATTAACGAATCCAAAACTTGTACCATTTTTTGCTGCATTCCTCTATCTCAAGAAGAGGAACTTTCTACAAGACAAGCTTCTGGCCAAACATAATGAATTAATCATAAAGCAAGATAAACAGATCAAATTTTTGTCAGATACTTTGAAGAAGGCTACTGATGTCCTTCAAGTCCATGATCAAATGCTCAAAAAATCTACAACTAGTGCCAGACCCCCTTCTCAAACGGTTCCAATCAAAAAGGGGGAGAAATCTTTAAAGCCAGTGATGATTCAACCAACAGCTGCTGAAATAGTTGTGCAGACTGAACTAACAGTTGCACCAGATACACAAACAGTTGCAACTTTAGAAACAACATTTGCTCCAGTTCAACAAACAGCTGCAAGTGTTCAACCAGTTGAAGAAGAAGAAAGGTTGTCAGCAGTGGATAGGGTGTTGATAAACAAGATGATTATGACAGGAGACTATCCAACAACTGAGGTTTTCAAAGCAAGGTCAAAGGTTAAGCAAAATCATCTGATTGAAATAGGTGCTCAAACTCTTAACATTAGCACATTCAAAATGGCTCAAAAGATAGATGAAGGGTGGTTAGATGGCAAAGTCTCAAAACTGGAACCACTTGCACCTAAGCCAGGGTTTAAAGGAATTACAATTATTGAAGGAAAGAAAGATAAAAAGAGGCCCCCTGTGCTAGGTAAGGGAAAGGAGATTGTGGTTGATATTCCCAAGCTTAAGCTCTCCAAAGAACAACAAGAAGAGCATGATCGTGAATTAGCACAAAGGCTGGATGCTGAGATTAAGCAACAAGAACAGAAAGATCTTGAATTGGCTCAACAGCTTGCTGATGAATTTACTGCTGAAATAGATGAAGAAGAAAAGGCAAAGAAAGCTGGTAAGGGAGTAAAAAGAAAAAGAGTTGTAAGGAAGAAAACAGTTCCATCTCTCAAGCCAACAACTGAAAAGAAAAAGCAAACAGCTCAACCTCAACTGTCTCAACAATCCCAAACAGTTCAAACAAAAGCTGGTATGGTTCAAACCATCCTACAAGACAGACCCAGGGTGGATGTGGAAGAAAGAATAGATAAACTTGTAGCAGAGCAACTAGGCCAAAAATCCCACATTACTAAGTGGAGATTTGAATTTTTGAGGATTGAAACTGGGAAGAAAGGGGTGACCATTGTAAGAGAAGTAGAGCCAATAGAAAGCTATGCTAGCTTCTTGCATCTAATGGAAAGTGTGACTATAAGGGATATACAAGAGATGTATGAGTATGGAACAAGTCACTATGGGGAAGCTGCTGAGATTGAAATCAGACTTTTGATGAGGCACTTAACAAGTATATGCAATCCACTGGGAATAATGCCCATGTTGATAATTGATGAAGCCTTCCCAATAATTTTGATGAAAGTATATGACAAGTCAAGAGTATATCATATGGTGACGGGAAAGGGACAAACTCAGTGGTTTGATTTTGATTTTGTTGAGCATGGTAAAATAAAGCTTATGTATATGTTGAAAGCAAAGTTCTATGGCCCTGCTAACATGAAGGAAGATCTGATGAAGAGGGTGAAGGAAAGGTTGGAGCTAATAGAATCAAGTAAAAAGTAATTTTTCTTTTTATGTTTTGATTGTAACAGTTTTACTTTGCATAATTAATGTTAATATTTTCTTTGCTTATGTTAATTTGTCTATTGTTGAACCCTTGAAACAAACAACTTAAATGTATTGTTCAATACTTTAAGTTAGGGGGAGATTGTTGGGAAATTTGCTAAGTAATGGAAACTGTTGGACATGCAAAGGTAAAACTGTTAGAGAAAATTTGTGAAAACAGTTGAAAATTGTTAAGTGAAGTAAGAAAACAGTTGTGACTAACAGTTGCTGTAAGCATTACAACTGTTAGTACAAAGTTCAAGAACTGTTAGTTCAAGTGTTTACAACTGTTAGAAAACCTTGAAGAGAAGACTGTTAGAAGAAGACCAGAACTGTTTCATTCAACAAACAGTTTCGGTTGAGCTATTCATGGAAAATGCTATCTTTGTGGATTTGAAGTATATCTTTATCAAAATCGAAGATTATCAAGATTATCTCAGAAGATAGAAGATTACCTAACTGTCAACTTATCAAGGAGGATCAAGAGTCTATAAATACTCGATTAGAATATTGTTACTTCATATATATAGATCTCTTGTTCGTATTGATTTGCATTCATTCGTATTGTTATTTACTTTCAGAAAGTGTTTAGCCTCTAAGTTTCTTTTGAAACCTAAGAACAAATTGTGTTCTTCGTCTAACATAAGAAGTTAGATTGGAGGTGTAGATGAATATTGTAATCGTTATTGATTATTAATAAACATCTTTGTTTGGCAGTATTTTGTGTTTATTGATTGAATTGTTCTTGTGTTGAAAACCTTTATAATCAATTAAGTGTGATTCCGCAACTTCTTAGTTGATTGTGATCAAACTGAAAGATTATCTTTATACAACTCTGATTTAACTCTCAAAGATAATTCTTGTTATTGATATTTGGTAATATCCGATCCTGACAAAGGATAAGCTCACGGGACCTAATTTCCTCAACTGGGAATGCAATCTGCGGATTGTGCTCATGCACGAGAGGAAATGGTACGTCCTCGAAGAACCAGTAGGAAATGCCCCGGCCAATAATGCAAGGGCGGATGTTCGGGAGGATTACCAGAAGCGCGTCAATGATGCGCTATATGTAAGCTGCCTCATGCTTGTGACGATGAGTCCAGAGTTGCAAACTAGCATGATGGATACATCAGCCTATGACATGATCCGTCAGCTGAGGGACATGTTTCAAGAGCAGGCTCGTTCAGAACACTACGATGTCACTAAGGCTCTCAATACTTGCAATATGGGAAAGGGCACTTCGGTTAGTACCCATGTCATGAAAATGAAAGGGTACATGGACCACTTAGAAAGGCTTGGACACCCGGTCCCATTGCAGCTTGCAACGGACCTTATTATTAACTCGCTGTCAGATGACTATAAGCTGTTCATTATGAACAAAACATGAACAACATGGAGAAATCCATTGCTGAGTTGCATTCCATGCTTAAGACAGCGGAGTCAAATCTGGGTAACAAGTCCAAAGATGTCCTAGTGGTGGAAAGTGGAGCTGTGAAAAAGAGAAAGGGGCGCAATGGCAGGGGTAAGGGTAAAACCGAGCCAGGACCATCTGCACCCAAGGCCAAGGCAAATGGCAAAGGCAAAGGCAAAGGCAAGGGCAAGAAGTTTAAACCGAACAAAGCGAGGGCCGAGAACCGGTGCTTCAAGTGCGGTGAAGTTGGCCATTACAAGGCCAATTGCCCGAAGCGTCACGAGGGTGGTGGAAACCCCACAGGTACTTTCGTTGACTAACTTTAGTTTTTTGCTTTCAACTTATTGTATATAAGTGGTGTTTTTGACTTTTGCGATCGTTTATTGCAAATAGGTCAATGAGAAGCAAAGGATGCCTTGGAATGCTAAAAGGACGATGCGTAGGGGAGAAGGATATTTATAATTCATATTTTACTTATTTTGAACTTTGGATTTAAAATTTGTAATGGTTTCTTTAAAGACTTTTTATTTAAAAATATTATGAATTATTTGTTAATATATCCTTGCGCGTACCTTATGATTACATCTAGTCAAGGTTGACTAGAGGATGACTAACAAGTCAAAGTTTTTGACTTATTAGTGTTTTAGTTCATATGCATAAGTTGTCATTTGAGTAATATGATTAATATTGTTGCTTGACTATGACTTATGGGTTTACTTGAAATAACACAGCTGGTGTTATATATATTAGAGAGTCTATGTAATCAAGTAATTATAAGTGCCTATGAAAAAAAGTTTAAGTTTTGAACTAGAATTAAACACTTGGAATAATAGTTAATATTTCTATGGATGTGTTTAAGGGAAAAATATTTATGAGTTTGATAATAATAATAGGAATTATTATCAAGAAGAACTCATATGTATTTAAATAAGAATCTATACAAGTATTTCATACTTGTGATGATATAAAGTTAAGAAACCAATTTCCGTAATAAGAAATAGTGGACATTTAAAGATCCAAGCTTAAGGTTTTGGTAACTTTAAGATTTTTATTCGAAATATAAGTTTTAGATTTATACTTAAAATCAGTTTTTGACTTGGGTATCTTTTTTGATCAAGTCAATAAGGTATTTTAAGTGATGCCATGTTTTCATAATAGTCAGTGGGAGCAATTGACCTACGCTAAGATATTTATCAGTTTTTGATAAATCAATATACATATGTGTATATTTGCGTAGAAGCAAGTAAGTGCTTAGAGAAGCACGGAAATTATTAGCTTATTGTTTTTAAAGTACGTATATAATTTTAATGACGGGAATTTTGAGGTTACAAAATGAGTCCAGGTAAATGGACTAGTCCCAGGAGGTCATAATTATATATTGAAATTCAAAGTCACAAATATTAAACATATTAAGAGAGTTTAGTGTTGGAAATAAGAAAAAGGTTATTAGATATGTATTTATGCACCGGATATCTAATTTTTTGTTTACAAGTCGATGTAAACAAAAGGGTTTATTATTTCAGTCTATTTCTTGGAATAGAAAAGTATCTATACATCTACAATATAACCAAATGTGGTTATGGGATAATTTTATATATTTAGAAACGTGGAGTTAATCCAGTTTTCCAAGTTCAGATAATATGATAAAATTAGAAAGAGTAGACCTGTTTTTCAAGGTTTACGGAAAAACAATTTGTCTAGAAAAATGAGTGGGAGCACTAGTTAGTGTATACTCATTTTTAGTTCATAGTAATGTTGTGGTTTCAAGGAAAGATCCGTGATAAGTTCACTTGAACCAACATAGTAATACAAATAGACGCGGTGAATCGAGACGGTGGATCAGCATTAATTTTGTACTATATTCCAAGAGGGTGAATATGGAGAGTACATTATTAATCCCATTACTCTTTACAGATTTTGTATGTTTTGGTAATATCCATGAATAATAGGATTATTATCCAAAAATCTTGTCCGTGACTACCTATCTTGGTGGGAACCTCGATTAGGGAGATAATAACGTCATTGTAATCCTTGGTGGAGATTCATAGTGATTGAAGATAGCTACCAGGAGTATAGGACAAGGATGCACGGGTATTCACTAGGGGTGTGGATATCGGATAGTGACATCGTGAAGAATACCGCTTGGTTAACGAGTCAAAGGTATTCGTCACATAGGTTGTCCTCAAGCATAAGGTATTTGGTTTGGGATGCGTGGACTTCTGATATTTGGGTCGTACCTAACGCTATGCCGTAACTGTGTAGTAATAACGGGTGTATCTGGTATCAGCGGAAAGCGTGTTACCAAATGCGAATATGCGAGAGGCATTCTGCACCTCTTTTTCAGGAGAGATGTTTCGGGGCCCCTTGATTGACGTAGATTGTGGAAGTGCATGGCCATGCCCAAACGAACTGATATGTTCTTTGTCGTTTATCACTCAGTCGAAGTCGGATAGTCGAGAAATGGTTCTGAGTGTTCAGAGTTGACTCATTCCATGCTCACACTCACAATCGAAACGTCGCGATGCAGAGGGAAAACCCTAAAGTATACCCGATCATAAGATAGAGGGATCTTATGAAGTTTTTGATTATAAAACAGGTAGTTTTATAAATTATAAAACAGTTTGTTTTATGAAGGATTTGATTATCACACCTGGGTATAAGACTTCTTATGTGCTCTTGATGCCCTGTGGTGAATTCGATGGGTGTATATGTGTGTAAACACATATGTCGAATTCCAGTATGTGTTTGTAGGATTGATTGCATGCTTAGATTAAAGTTTAATTCAATCCTGGTTTGCCCTACTCATGTTCTGCGCAAATGGCAATATGTGTATGCTTTCATGTTTTTTGAAATACATATAATGGATATATACACATGTGGTAAACAAAAGATCTTTAATCCTTTAGGGTTTTAGGATTAAGTTTATTATTCTGTTTCCGCTTTTATGAATATTAACTGTTTTTGATTATTTACAATTCTGAGTTGATTCAAACCAGTTTGATTATGAATCAATATAACATAACTGTGAATTGTAACCTGTAAAACCCAACACTTTTAGTTCAGGATTCTTACAAAACTTTTTCACATGGCCTTTTTCACCACACTTGTAACATGTAATCTCAGATAAAGGCCTTTTTGATTTCTTGTTTGTGTTTGATTGAGAAGAGAAGGCTGCCTTTCTTTTATGGCATCCCTTTTTCTCACTAACATGGTTCACTTTCGAAGTTGATGCACCATTCAGATTCTTCTCACAAACACGAGTTTCCTCTTCTATTCGTAAATGTTTTTGTATCTGGTCCAAGGTAAACTCCTCAGTGGTGTGCTTCAATTTCTTTCTGTAACTATGCCATGAGGGTGGTAACTTGGTGATAATAGCCCCTACGATGACTTTCTCAGGAATCTCTATGTTGAGACTTTTAAATTTTAAAACAAGAATAAGAAATTCATGCACTTGATCCAAGATGGAAGTGTCATCAACCATAGCAAATTCAAAGAACTTAAAAGTAATAAACTTATCTGCTCCTTCCTTTTCAGCGTTGTATTTTTTTTCAAGCGAGATCCAAATCTGTCTTGCAGAAGTCATGGGCGTGTAAAGATCGTAAAGACGATCTGTAAGAGTGTTCAAAATGTAACCACGACACAACATATCATCATAATCTCATTGTCTTTATTCCGCTTCATTTAGTGCACCGATCGGTTGTGTTTCCAGAACATAGTATACCTTTGCTGCTGTCAAAATAAACTTCATTTTCTCTTTCCAGTGTGTGAAATTCATACCATCCATTCTGTCAAGTTTGACAGCATCTTGTGACACCATTCTGAGAATTGTACTTGAAAGATCCATACTAAATATCCTTAAGTTTGTTGAGGAATTTGATAGATAAATCAATTTGTAAAGAAGTAATGAAATTGCAGAATCAAGGACGTGTTAATCACTGTCCTTAAGGATATTTAACCCCTCTATGTCGTTGAAGGTTATGGTTAAATTCCTCCCACGATCACCTTGAATCTAAGACACTGCAGGCAACGATCCAACTATGTCTCTCATGAACATATCGTAATCTTTGGTTGTGAAAATGAATAAAGAAATGAGGAGATAATTGGCTGCATAATATCAGATTAATGCATGTATATATACACACGTAAAAGCAGTTACTTGCCCAAAAAACTGCCCACCAAAGTAACAGTCAAAAAACCAATCGGGATCACAGCTTGCACTTCCTCATCTCTTAATACTTTATATAAGTAATTTAAATACTAAGACTTATAAAGGAATTTATTTTCAATTCACTTATCAATGTGGGACACCAAACTAATATTAGTAAATAAGACTATCCAACATTTGCTTGTAGGTATCTTTGACGATGTCTTCTTGAACGCGAATCTTTGGCGGTTGGAGCATGACAATTTGATTAAAATATGTTGTAACAAATAAATACGAATATTTATTTGAATATATATATATATATATATATATATATATATATATATGTGCACATATGTTAATGTTAATAAACACATTTATATAAATAAATTGTATATTTTTGTGTCAACAAAAGAGGATATATTTTATAAGCCTATTTTTCCCAACAATCTCCCTTTTTTGTTGAAGACAATAATTTACATTTTGTGTAAAAATTGTATACATAACTTTAACATGTTAACATGTGCATACACACACACACACACACACACACACACACACACACATATATATATATATATATATATATATATATATATATATATATATATATATATATATATATATATATATATATATATATATATACCTTATACCCCTTTTTTGTGTTAACAAAAAGAGGACTCCCACTTGATATAAGCTCCTTCTTAAATGTAGAACTCCACTTCTTGATATGAAACATCTATATAAGAAAAATGGAAATGCTATCAAGGACTTGCCAAGGAGGGTGAGTACATATACTATACTAATCTTGCACTAATCATCCATCAAAGATTCATAGTATCATAACTAAGCAAATCATACCATTATTAATCAACCAAATCTATTATCATAATCATGCAATCAAAAGCAAGTCATATCATCATAATTCATAACGATAATAAATTGTTCATCAATGAAGATAAAGATTGTTTAAACAGAAACATAATAGATTAATTGTTTTTGAAATACCAACATTCAGTTTAAACCGAATAATCAAATAAACCATCATTGGTTAGATGGTTCTCGTTCGTCCATTCCTGTGTTGCACTTTAGTGCATTCATGATTGTCCTCATCTTTCCCTTCAGCCCTTTAACCTCCTTCCTAACCTCCTTTCGGGAAGACCGATGCTCGTTGCGCAGTTCATTGAGATTGTGATTCAAGGCCGCAATTCTTTCATCCGTTGAGCCCGTAACCATGCCATAATCCGGAGAAAGATCACTTTCCGCCTCCGCCTCTCCTTCATCTCTACCAAAAAATTCTTCAATTTTGTCCTCCTCCGTGTCATGCGAGGAGGAGTGGGCTCGTTTCTTCCCTTTTTGGGAGAGAGAATCCATCTTGCGTAGAGTGGCAAGATCGATAGACAATGATGTTCCCGGAGTGGGATTTAAAGGGGGGAGATGGAGAAGGTTTTGGAAGATAAGTGTGAGTAGTCTTCCATAGGGAAGATCCCTACGACTACTAGGATGACCCTCCATTCGTTTGGCAATGTGTAGCATAAAAAACATTTTAACATAAAAAGAAAAAAAAATCCACCAAAAGAAGACAAAAAAATTTCTTTGCAAAAGTATATATTTATATATCAACGTTTTTTACTTGGAAAAAATAGTCAAGTATTTATAACTTTGCCATCATAGTACCTAAAACAATAATACAAAACTCGAGAATCAATCAATTTATTATATACTATAGTTTATAATCATGGCTTAGACTTCGATATCCTACATTTTTTTTACGTCAAACACACACATACCCACCTAATTTACATCTTATATCCTTAATAAAACTTGAACCCTCAACCTCTAAGAGTGAGAGACACCTTAATCACATATTGGTACCGCTAAACCAAAGACACTTCGATATCCTACATAATATAAATAATATAACCAATAAAAAAGTAGTACACTAGTATATTTTTTAGGAAAATACTAACCACAACCTTTAGGGTTGTGGATAATAGTAATAAAATATGGTATCAATTTTTAAAATTAGTAACAGTATATCATATATGAAAATTTTCAATAGAAATTAAAAGATGATTCAGGTGGATTTTTTGTAAAATGAAAGGTTAATTATAAAACATGAGTTTTGATTGTTATTTTTAGAAATTATAGACATATTTGTTACATTTATTCACAGCTCTAAAGACTATGAATAGCATCCTCCTATTTTTCATATAATAGTATTTTTATAAATAATAATAGACAATGAAATAAAATTTTGAAATAAAGTTCACTTGACAAGACTAGCCTACTTTAAATTAAAAAGCAAACATCATTATATTTTTATGTAAGAATTTTATGGCAATATCGCTAATGTGTCCATTCGTCCTGATGTTTTCATTTTTATGTAAGAATCTTATGTAAGAACCTTACATGATATTTTCATGATACTAAAAAGCAAACATCATTATATTTTTATGTAAGAATCTTATGTAAGAACCTTACATGATATTTTCATGCAAGAATCATTTAATCAAAGATATATGGGTCCTGTCGTCCTGATGTGTCCATTCACTTGACAAATTCTTCGAAAATGTTTATAACATGATCCCTCATTATTCAGACTGGAATGCAAACTGGAAAGATCTAATCCATTGTCTTCCGGCCTTCTACCGCCTTTCATCCCAACACCCATCCAAGCTCGCCGCCACTACAGCCACTTTGGGTTGGTGTCCACCGGCATCACTGCCCACTCGCCGACTAAATCCACACCCCCATCCGGCCATCCCCACTCCCCGCCACCACCGTCTTCCCGCCACAAGCCGCTTGTCATCATCGCCTCACCATGTTTGGTTGGCCATCAACGACACCACCGGCCACTCACCGCTAAACCCCACACCGTCATCCTCACTTGCCGCCACATCCTGCTCCGCAGCATTCAACTCCACCCTGTCGGAGAAGCCTTCACAAGTAGTCGATCACGACTCACTTCTAACATTTTACCTTCTGCTGCAGATATGAAGGAGCTCGGGAGTGAAGAGCGTAATCATTCAAGTTTACATGATAAAATTGTCTCTTTAAAGTTTTGTATGAGAGATGGTTGTCTCCATGGTCACTGTGAATTTAATTGTGAATATGATCAATTAAGAAAACAAATCGGAATTAAACCATGTGAGGACTGGACATATTTTTACGCTAACCAAATCAGTGTTCCATTTATAAACTCCAAAGGGTATATCAATCATCAATGGATCACCACTCGTCAGTCGTATGCACTCAAAAGTTTAAACAAATCTCGACGGTTACTGACAATCAAAGAACTGGAGGTCTACAGAAGACAGGGTTATGATGCTTTCAAACACGCATGGATTGCTCAAGAAAAACTTTTGCATTCTCAAAAATGATCGCGCAATCCTCCTTCCAAACAAGCATAAGCGTCTAAACCCAAGCCTTCCTCCCATCAACGGGTAGTAAAACCTACTGCACCCAAGGCTCCAGTTCAGCAAAAGCAAGTTGATGTGCCGAGGATACAAAGGAATCCTAAACATTCCACAAAAACATGGATTCGCAAACATAACGCTTCCGTAACTTTACCGAACCCTAAACCTCAAGCCCCATCAACTGTCAAACCACCAATGGTACCGAAACTTTCATCTGAGCAAATTCTCTCTCAATCTATTCCATCTCGACAAAATATAACTCCCACATGGGTACCTAAGAATAGATCATTAGAAGTTTCACCACCATAGAAAGTAACAGATAACCCTCAACATTCATAGGTGGCAATCTTAAAAGTTATGATATCATCATCTTCATTGAAAGTGTAGGAGGCATAAAATTCCCTAATCCAGTCTAGGGTAGTAAACATTGGGAAGATGAAGAAATGAAGACCAATTTAATCGGTCAAAAGTAGCTTGAGTATCAAATTGGTTGAGATGGGCTGCAACAACCAAACGCCCTTCATTAATTGGACGTTTGTTTAGGTTTGTCATTATTTCATGTTGAGTGGGATTGGAGGTGCCTCTAGAGGAGGATTCTTTTGTCGCACCATTTTGATCTCTCAATGAAAAAAGTTCATATCACACACTAATGATGATGACTATAAGTAAGATTGAGACTAGTGTGTGTCTATGGTGCAAACTATGTTCATTTCATCTTGTCATGACACTAAATTTATAAATGACTTTTTGTCTTGCAAAATTATGACAAGAAACATGATACTTCAATATATATGAAACATATTAGAGAGTGTTGTTAATGAATGTAACAAATTCTATGATAATATGTTCATACTATGTGTGTGTGTCCTTAATGTGAGAAATTTTTTAAAAATGGTGAATCATGTGCTTACTAAAGTTAGTTATCATATAATAAGCAATAATAAGTTGAATTTGAGAATTAAATGTCAAAAAATAGAAAATTGAAAAAATTAAAAATTTCCAGCAAGCTCATGGTCGATCCACGGTTTCGACCGTGGATGATCTGTTTGAAGATCAAAAATCCAGTGGGTCGACGGTCGATACGAGGTCGACCATGCATTGTCCGTGATTGACCAGTTGAAAATTGTTGACACTTTTTGTCCTTTTTGACAAGATAAGTACATTATAGTTATGCTAACTTTAACAACTTTACTAATATACTACTTTTACACAAAACACATTTCTCTCCCTATAAAGGAAAGAAAAATATTCAAATAAACCTATAGTTCACATGATTCTTTTGGTGCAAAAATTGAATCCTAATAAGAGAAGATAGAAGATGGTAGAAAAGTATACCTTTAGGAGACAAATTCGTGAAATAGAGGGAGGCAAGATGGAAGAGGCTTTCAACCGTAGATGAGACCGTGACTTCAACCGTGGCTTCTTTCTCACTTTTTAGTCCCTCATTTTCATTTCTCACTTTAGTTCAACTTCTCATTTTCATTTTTAACTTCTTTCTCATTTTCCTTTTTCAAGTCTTTGTTCTCACTTTTTAGCCCCTTATTTTTTGCAAGTATTTTTGAGCTAAAGTCACCCAATTGATCATATTGGTTACTATCATTATCACTATAGTAACATGAGTCGTAATGTACCTCACTTGTCTCAAAGGCCATGAGACATGTTTCTTCCTTAGTTTCATCTTGATTCTCATCACCACTATCACTCCATGCACCTCCTAGAAAGGCTTTGTGGTTTTCTCTTTTCTTTGATGCCACCTTAAGGCAATCACCAATGAGATATGAAGGGTATGCACATCTATAGCATTCCCTAGATGACTTGTTTTCTTTCTTGGCATCAATGCCTTGCTTGAAATTTCTAGGATCAAAAGGAGCCTTCACATGTTTTCCATTTATTGTGAAGAACTTCTTGAAGTTCCTCACCATCATTGCATACTCCTCATCATCATCACTATTTGTTTCTTCTTCCTCGTCACTTGAGGACTCTTTAACATGTTTGGCTTTTAGTGCAATGGATTTTCTGTTTTCTTTCTTTAATTTCTCAATCTCATTATCTTTTTGCATGATGACTTCATACACCTTGAGATATCTAATTAGCTTATCCATTTGAAGTAGGTTCAAGTCCTTTGACTCCTCAATGACCGTCACCTTAGCTCTCCATTTTAGTGAGAGACCCCTAAGAAACTTTCTCACAATTTTTTTGTTAGAGTAAATAGTCCCAAGTGCCTTGAGACTAGTAACAATAGTGTTAAACTTGGCAAAAGCTTCATCTATTTTCATATCATCAAATATTTTAAATTGCTCATATTATTGCACAAGTAATTCTAGTTTATTGTCTAAAACTTGAGCATTTCTTTGATGTGTGGTGACAAGAGATTTCCAAATTATATTTGCACTTTCACACATGAAAACTCTTTCAAACTCTTTTCTAGGCAATGCATTGTATAGAATAAGTTTTGCTTCAAAATTTTTGGAAACCATTTTCTTGTCATCTTGATCCTATTTACTTTTGTGAGTTGGAACATAAGCATCTATCTTGGCTTTCACACATGTCATAAACCTTTGTTTCCAATAACAAAAACCTTCTTCTTCAAGAAGTGGAGGTCTAACCATGGAATTCCCCTCTACATAGTTTTGTCCCATTTTATCAACTCAAATTGTTTTTTGAAAAATATTCTTATATGATTTAAACAACTTTTCAAAAATATCAAGAGCAACTTGCTCTGATAACAATTGTTAGAAGCTAGAGTGGGGGTGAATAGGTTATATGCCCACTTTTTGAAGTTTTTAACAAGTTGTAAGAAATTAAAGAGTTTAGGGAAGAAAGATATCACCAATCAAGAAGCAAGAACACAATGATTTATAGTAGTTCAAGCAAGTGTTAACAACCTTGCTCTACATCCACTCCTTGGCTTCACCCACCAAGAGTTGCTCCACTAACTTCTCTCTTTCAAGGTAGAGATAAACCTTTTACAACTTCTCTTTTTTAGCTAACAAGAATTACATTTCACTCTTGTAGACAAGGAAAAGATAACCTCACTTCACTCTAATTTGATAGGCTAGAGTTGATCCTCACTTCTCTCTATTTTCTAAGCTAGAGATGATCTCATACTATTACAAATGATTTGAATGATAATGAAGTGTTTAAGCTTCGAAGGATTTGACTCTTGCTTGATCTTGAAAGATAGAAGAATTATTAAAGTATATGAGCTCACAAGATATAAAGAGTATTTTGTGTTTTTCAGATTGTAAGAGGTGAGTAAAACATAAGACTTGAGTTGGTTTAAATAAGGAAAAATGTGCAAGTTCAAAAAATGTCCACACGGTTCACGGTCGATCCACGGTCGACGGTGGCTTCGACCATCGGCCGGCTAAAACTTTTTGAGATTTGCAAATATAGACGTTGGTCTTTTACCAAAACCACACACAACTCATTTTTACCATAAAAATTCACTGAAAAAAAGCTTGATAAAAGTTAGGTTGATCTCATACTTCTTAAGTTTGAATTTTAAATACCAAATTGGAAGTTTGGAAACCAATACCAAAAGCATGTTGGAAGTTTACCTCTTTGAGATATTCCTTTGCTAATTATAGTGTTGTATTGTTTTGAAGATAGATTGTGTTTGGTATTTTCCAAATTAAGAAGACTTAAACTTATTCAACCAACTTAGTGAAATTTATAAAAAGTTTGTCAATTTTTATAAAACTTTTTATAAAAATAATTTTATAAAAAACTTAAACTTGTTTAATTATTTATTTTGTATACTCATATAATTCGAATGTTTGCTTGTAGGTATCTTTGACGATGTCTTCTACTTGAACATGAATCTTTGGCGGTTGGAGCTTGACGATTTGATTAAAATATGTTGTAACAAATAAATACGAATATTTATTTGAATATATATATATATATATATATATATATATATATATATATATATATATATATGCACATATGTTAATGTTAATAAATACAATTATATAAACAAATTGTATATTTTTGTGTCAACAAAAAATAATATATTTTATAACCCTATTTTTTCCAGCATTATATATACATTCTCTGCCTTTTTATTACCAATTTGAGCACTTAGCATGGTGGTTAGCTAGCTATTTGTTATAGCTTTTGTCCTTAGTTTGAACCTTCCAGCCTCAATTCTTTTCTTCTTTTTATACTCTTGATTTAAGTAATTAATAATATTTGTTTTTTTTCTGTTTTTAACTTAAATATTTATTATATCAATCGTATATTATTATTGTTTCACTTTTTATTTATTTATTTTTGTTTTCTTTCGTTTTTAACTTACATATGCATTAAATCAATAGTATATTATTTTTGTTTCAGTTATCTGTGTTATTTAGATAGATTATCTTTTTATTTATTTATCTAAATTGCAAGTATTTTACACCTAAATGGATATAACTAAAATAAGATACATTTTGTCTTTTTATAAAGTAAATAGTAAAAAAATAAATTTGATAGATAAAATGATTTCACCAATATAATAAAATGTATATTAAAAAAAGAGTATTAAAAATTGTATCATATCACGGAAGCGTTTAAGTTAAATATAAGTCTGTAACTGGTTTAATTAAAACTTGAACGCTCTTGTTACTGTTGTTGTGTCGGAGTCTCGTCCCAAACGATTCCTGATGAACTTGAAACATGTCAACAACAACGGGCCAGTAAGCACAAAACTTAGTGAGTTACCACTACCCTTATCATTGACAGGATCCCATCTTGTCATCACATACACATATAGATTGGACCTCGCCCTCTTACAGGAATCATGTCATGCTATCACTCAACATCTGACTTGGGCCTCGCCCACTTCCTCATCTTGGGTCCCACCCGTTTGATGCCTAAACCGGGCCTCGCATGCTATGACTCATCACAGGTCCCACCATTCGATGAATTCAACTGCCCCGACCGACCACGCAGGCACGATCGTCCATTCACATAACACAATATTATTCATATAACACTTATCACAATTATATTCACATATTACACATAGCAACAACGGCATATCACTTATACATTGAGGGGTAAACGAAAGTTGATAGATTGTGTGCAGGGATAGTATACACATGTCATCACATCCATGGACACTATGGTGCTGTTTGTTTTTTCAAAACAGATATGTTTTCCTCTGATGTCTGTAGACATGCAGACATTTAAAGAACAGACGGTTTGTTTTTGCAATCAGAAAAGAGTTTTGTAGATCTTTTTACATCTATTTCCAGCAGAGGTGTATCATCCTCTGTTTTAG